>WBNO01031617.1:37508-48576 GCA_013400575.1 Peucedramus taeniatus | reverse complement strand
TTCCACACCAAGAGGAAATCCATGCAAAGATGAAAAGTGAGTATCCAGAACATCATTCAATAAAGCAAAAACGTCTTCTTGTCTCTTATGTTTTTTCATAGCTAGGACTGCATGCAGGAAAGATAATTCCTACAGAAGAGAAAAAACAAACACAAAACCCAAAACATTCTGCATATGCCAGATACATTAATCTGTTACTCATACAATACTACATAATTATTAATGTTAGCCACTTCTTTATATTTAGGGATACTCTAAGACATTTAGTATGTTGTAAAGGACACTTGATGATTATTCTATCAATTCATTGCTTCAATTTGGCCAAGAACCTTTATATTTGTCTGATCACAAAATCCTGAAAATAATTAGCATTTGTCACTCCCTGACATTTCAAACTTACATTCAGACTAAAAAAGAAAGAAAAACTGAAACTTAGACTTAACAGTACTCCATTAAGAATGTTCTACTCAAGTGACTGAAATATAGGACGTGTAATAATTAGAAGGCCACAGGTCAGATTGTAATCAAAGTATCTCAGTAAAGAAAGGTGCCTCCTACCCCAGATTTCCCAATGGACTGTTGAATTTCATTAAGAAACTCCAACTGATGCTCTGCATCTTCTAATTGCCCTTGTAATAGCTGGCAACGGATAATTCCTGTAACACATGGAAAGACTTTATAACCAATTCATCTTCCTAGTCAAGCATACACTTTCTTTTCCAGAACTAACTTTTCCTCTCCTCAACCTCTTCATAAAGCAGTGACAGGAAAAGAAATAATGGATCAAGACTCATGTTAATGCAACTTTTACATACTCAGAAAAACTAAGGTACACAATTGATACATTAGTACGCTATACAGCAGTTTGAAATGGTAAATCTTCAACTGGTTCTAGACTAAGCAGAAGCAGCATAAAGTCTGGCTTCTAAATTCAGATAAAGTACAAGAAGGAAAACAACCTCAAGCACACATACAAATCATTCCTGCAATCTAAAGTTTTAATACTGTTTAAGGCCATGGCACAGTTAAGGAGGAAAAAAATACAGGGAAAAATGTGACAGGCAAATATGACAAATTTACACTCCATTTTCTTGACACAAATGGGACTTTCCCATAAGGGTTTTTTTGGATGCAACACATACATCTGAAGTACAATGTTTTGACTTGATTATGGTTTTCAGTCTAATTTGGACAAAATAAGGACATGGACAGCTTGTTCTATCATGCCCTTGATTTTCTTATTTTTGCAGTGCCTAAGAGTTCTCTAGTTCTTTGGCACTACAGAAATTAAATAATAAAGTAAGCAAAAATACAGTAAAATGTCTGTTCCCACTATTACTTTGAGAGCTCTAATTTAGAACAGAAAAGATTAATTTTTCAGTAAGGAAGACCAAAAGACATATTCAGTAAGGAGACATGGTTGCCACCGTGTGGAAGGAAGAAAGTACACAATGAATCTGAAAAAAAACCCCAATGCTCCTGTTCTAATAGTTCTACATTTTCCTAGTACAAGTAATAGGAAAATTTGACCAAGAAACATTGTCTAGTAAAACTCAAATGAAGTGTAAGACCTTACCAGTTAGTGCAGAAACACTTGTTTCATCAAGTGTCATAGCAGTCTTGTACCATTTTTGAGCTTCTTTCACTTTCCCTTGTAAAATCATTTGGTAGCCAAGCTCAGTAGCAAATTCTGCATTGTCAGATGCCAAATCAAATGCTCTTTGTACTAAGGTTTGTGTATGCTGAAGGATGAGCTGGTTCCGGCCACACTAATGATAAAAACAATCTTTAAGCCTTAAGCTTTTCTTAGTTTTCATATGCAATTATACAAACACACTGAATATAGCCAGATCAGTAGAGACAACACCACCTCATATAAAAATAAATTAGCCTGTAGTAATTCTATAAAAACTGTGACATTAACATGGGATGGATTCAAACATAAATATACAATACCATACAATAACCAATAGCTGCTTTGAGTACTTCTTTACAGCAATTTTTGATAAATACAGAGATTAAAGAAACCTTCACTTTCAAGGCTGCACGATTAACCTTGTCAGTTTTGAACAGTAAGAAGATGGTTGGGGAACATTTGAGTATATTTTCACTGTTTCTCACTTAAAAGCAAGCAGTAAAACCATTTTTGGAATGAGATGGCTTAAACATTGTAATTCATGCTGAATATAAGACTTGAAAAATGTGGTTACCAAGACTACATGAGTTAATCTATTTCAATTGTCCACAATTTTCTACTTTTTAGTAGATATTTAACATCTGCCTACCAAAAAAAAAAAAGACAGGGTATATAGATAGCTGTATGCTGCTTATGAAAAAAAAAAAGCATACTCACTGTTCTACTGAAAGCTAAAGCCATTTTACAGAATAGCTCAGAATTACGTGGTTCTAATCTATCCAGTGCTTTAATCAGGTCTCCCAGTCTTGCTGAAGCCTTGAAGAAAAAGGAATAATATAATAAATAATAGAAAGAATTAACAAATTAGAACAATCAAACACCTTTCACTAGAAACTGCTCACATTTTACTACGTGCTAATATCTTGAAACATAAATTCAGAGGTTTTCAGGGTGAAGAGTTAGACTTGAGAATTCCTATGCCAATACTTTGGAAGTGACAGTAAAGCAGACCATGTGTACTTTATCCATGCTCTAAAAAGGTGAAAGGCTTGAGCTAAATCAGGTATAACAGAGGAGTCCCACAAAGCAAGATAGTCTGAGGAACCTGATCTGTGAATCCTGTTTGGGCTTCAGTGTGATACAGACACCCATGCTCAAAAGCAAAAAGCACTTCCAAGTGCCATCACTTTTAACCTAAGTTTCTCAAAATACCTAAGGGGATTTTCTGGACATACAATAATAAGGTACTCAGGGTTTTTTAATATGATTTTAGATGCAGGCACCCAAAATGTGTAAATATAACAGGCCTTGAAATTTTTCCCTAGACATGGCTCTTAAGTTTACGTGTGACAATTTACTCCAGAATCTTTAGTTAACACTCTATTATGTCCAGCAAGGTTCCTTCCTGGATGGCTTCCACTGGAGTCAGCAATTCTTACTACTTCTTCATATTTCCCATGACTGTGCACAAGACCTAAATTTGATTGTAAGGAGGCTAATGACTGAGTTATTTGCAATAATTGAAAATGTGTTAAGCAATATAAATACCTTTTCTTCTACAACTTGAAAACACCTACAACACAATGAAAATACTTTTTTTGGGCTAACTTTCCACTTAAATTATATCAGTTTTTTGCATAATGAGAAAAAATACAGAATGAATTTTTGGTGACAATTTAGACTACCTATTTTAGAACTTCCTGAAAAATGGCACAAGTGCTGTACATACAAAATATATGCATATAGCCCTGTGCAAGAAAACGGATCTTGGGAGTAGAAGGAAAAATAGCATAGAATGCCTAGAGCTAAAAAAAACCCAGAATAATTGTCAAAATATGGTGAACAAAACACTGGTGAAACAACTATGACCTGCTTCCAAAAAATCTATAACTACAAGACCTCATAATCTATAACTACAAGACCTCCCTTATTTCAATTAATAAAATATTTAAAAATAATGAAAAGATTACAATAACTTATGAATTTATCAAAAGAACATTTATACAAAAAAGATCACTTTAATGATTCAAATCAACATGATTCAGTCAGCTGTTCAGATCAGATTTCTGTCTCGCTTGACACCTGTTGTCTGGAAAGATGAAGGTTAAAAATTATCTCTTCCTTCACATCCAGAAAACATCCCAGCAATAAGCTAGAGTAGCCACTCAAATCAGGTCAGGTTAATTTATCTCCTGTAGATTAGTGCAGCACAGGACCAGCCAAAGTATGAGGAGAATACATAAAGAAGACAGCTTTGTACGGACTAGATGCCACATGCACTACGTTGTGCTCAACATTCTGCTACTAAAAAGACTCACCTCAGATATATTTCCTCCCCTGCACAGATGATGCAGAGCCTCCATTCTTATGGCTTCTAAATTGAGGGGATCTTTCTGCAATAGCCTAAAGCCAAACAAAAGGTGAATGTAAAGAAACCAAACCAAACACTTGCTCAACCATCTATTTTATCCTAAAACAGGAATAGAATAACTTGTATTTCACAGTCATTTTACACCATGGATCTCAACTGAAAGCACAGCTCTTATTTCCTGCCTATCTCAAGAAAGATCCTCTTCCATCCAAAATGGATTCATGCATCGATGTAGCATCCTCACAGAACTGAAAGGCTGGTTTCCAATAAAACTTTATTTACTTTAAATTTATTTTTAAAAAACTGATGCAACTAATTTAGATTCATTAACAATGAATGGAAACCTATCTACTTTTGTTACCAAGTGTCCTTTGGGTGTAAACATGGTAAGAAAAGAACTTAGTGGTGTGCTATTTCATACTCAACCTATGTGCTGTTTCAATTGTCTGCTCCCAGTCCTGCAAGGCAAGTTGTAGCTTCATTTTCTTTATGAAAGCAGGAATGAAGTTTGGGAAGTTTGCAATTATCTGGTTCACAATTTCCAGAGCTCCTGAATAATTCTGTCGGACCTCAAAATACTGTGCCTAATGGAAGGAAGAGAAGCTATATCAAGAGCCTGTACACTCACACACGTGAGAAGATTGAGAAATTTTTTCATACAGAATCTAGGAAAAAGAGCTAGAGAGAAACAGCTTCTTCCTGAAGTAACAGTTTTACCTGAGTATCAACCACAACTAGACATATTGCAACAATCAAATAGCAAAGGATGATGTGTAAAGCCTGGTGAGTGTGGTAAGTGCTCTGTAACAAAGGTAACTGCAGTATCAACAACTTACTAGTCAGTTGCAAGCAAGAAAAAGACTTAGCTGAAGAGTAACATTTTTATTAGGTTTCAAATACCTTTGTATGAAGTATCCCAAAATTTTAGAATAATTAACACACCCTATTGATTAAACATTTATTCAAGCTCTGAGGCACGTACCATGTAAAACCCACACTCAGCAGGTAACTATTGCTGTTGCCAGAATTAACAATTTTCTAACTGTAATGCAACTTGCAGGGTATTCCAAATACAAAACTTTCAGAAGTCAAGAATCAAAGCTTTAAATTAATTCAAGTAGAAATAAATTTATGATTTAAACCCTGTTTTGCTTTGATGCTTTGAATTTACTTACCATATTCCAGGTGACTGTATGTGTGCCGTTTTATTTCATCTTTTTAAGACAGAAATTATGCAAACACAGTAGTTCCTGAGAGTTAATTTTTTAAGCCCTAGTGAGCTTCATGTCTGTCTAAACCCTAATTACTAAGTAACTACACTTGACATATACTCTTAATCTAATTCAATGGTCCACATGCAGCCAAACACACACCTAACCAAATGCCATTGTGCACACTCTCCTGAACTTCAGTCTTCTAATATTCATTGAACAATTTCTTTCTACATTTAGCTTTAGAATACTAAACAAATATCATGTTAATGAGTAACAATGTCTGCAATATAAAATAATATGCTCTGAAATAGAAAATGTGTAAAGAAAACAATTCATGCCACTTCTTCAATGAAATATGATCACTGATGATTACATGAATACAAATGAACACAAAACTGACTAATGACAACTTAAAAGGAGTGTTAACAAAATTTTTAAAAAATCACACTACAGTGTTTAACTATTACCTTTTGGCACACAGGAGTTCTCATAGGTGTCCCATGCAAAAAGGAAGAGACTACACATTTTTACATTTTCAAGTGATTTGAAACGCATTTTATACATATAAATACATGAATAGAAAGGTCTTCTCATGTGCATAACCAAATCATAACAACAGTACACATTTAGATTGACTGAATTTAAACTATACCTTTCTTTTTACATTGGTGTCTAAAGAACCTGAAGGTACCTACAGGGTCTGAGCTCTGTTCCTTGGACAAGCTCATTATGCACTACTCCCCTCAGCATCTCTCCAATCATGCTACAAGACTAATATGACATTTAAGAAGAGTTAAAATAACGAAGTAAACTTACTTTACCAAGCAGTGCAAAAACATCATTGCCTTCCTGCAGTGCTTCATCAAAGTATTTCAGAGCTTTTTTAATGTGAGTTTCTTTCCCACAGGTGAGATCAAGCCATGCTTTCAAAATTAACCCCTGTTAACAAAATACAAATTGGAATTCTTTGCTAACTAGGTAATAGAAAATGATACTAGATAAAATAAGCAGAAATAACCTAAAGAGATGACTAAGACTATCTATTTTAACTGCTTCAGAGGCGTAATTATAACCAGTCTATAGCATAACCTAACACTTTGGTAATTTATTCCAGAGTTAAATTAATCAAATAGTATATTTACTTACAGAATTAGAAAGAAACACCAATGGCACCAAACAAGTCTAACATGCTCAGCAATCAGAACAAAACCCCACAAACATCATCACATTAGACAGAATATTTTCTGCAAATATTTCAGCAAATATTTCAGCACCGCGTTTTCTTAAGATTTTCTTTATATGAAACACCAAGAAACATACTGGTGCTGCAAAAAGGGAGAAACTTGAGGTTTTTCTTCTACTTCTGATTGAAAAGAAAAACTTGTTCAAGGCAAAACTCTCTGAAATTCTTCAAATCCCCTGAAGTATTATTAGAAAGAACACCCAAACATTTAAAAGGCAAAATGTGTCTTTTCATTGAAGAACTTATTACTTGTAATGAATTAAATTCATTACTCTTCTGTGTTCCAAACATTAATTGCAACTTAAGTAAATGAAAACTATTTTGAAGTGCTGAATTATTTAATCAAATTATGATTGCCATCAAAACAAAAACTTAAAATATAAAATTTCACTAGCTTTTTTATAACATAAAGAAATGGCTCCTGTATTTAAAACTCAAAGTTAAGTAGAAGAGCCATGTTTTGTAACTGCTAACAATCAGGGTCATGATTTTCTTATGCAACGGAGACTGGCTGAACTTTATACACTTGAGCATTTTTTTAAAGAAAGGCAGGTGTTGTACTTCTATGTAAGGAATACATAAACTATCTTATCAAACTAAGTGTATGCTAAATAAATCCTATTTCACCAAGTTTAAACACTCTGAACCACCTCCCAAAAAATCTGACATAAACATTTAAACATAATTTCATATTACCAAACTAGAAAAAGATCTAATCATAAGTGAACCTCTAAAAAAAATCTATATATTTAAGTACTAATGTACTTTTTCTTTTCTATGCATGTGTCTGTAAAAAAATTAATTACTTTGAATATTTTTAAATACTTCAGCTGAAAGTATTTTACACTAAGCAACATACCCAAACATTATTTCTTAGAATAAAAACAAGCAAATAAAACCAAACTACTATTGTTTCAATAAGCAAAATCATAAATACTGCTATTTCACCAAAATGACCTATCTGCAGTCTTTTTAGGAACTACCATATTATCGGTTTGTGATGACCTTAATTATTTCTTCATTAATATAAGTTATTTCTACATTAGTATAAATTAGCCAATAAATTATGTCTTATTTAAAATAACTACCTATTTAAATTAATAATCGCTGTTTTTTTGAAAGCTAAGCCATTACTTAAATTATACTTTCAGAAACTAATGTTTACAATAGCTGCAGATTTCTAACTCATGTAACAGATCAAACATAAAACTATAAATTACAAATTGAACAATGTACTGAACCATACAGCAGAACATTTTTGTTTGATATTACTGTAAAATAATGCATTCAGTGTTAACAGCTCTGCCTCAAAGATGTCTAACTACAAAAAATAAGCCAAATTTTTTATGTTTCTCTCCTTGAACTGAAGCTGATACCTCCTTTAAAAAATAACATCGTCGGTTTTCAGAAATCTCTTTAGAGATTCAAGATTTTAATGAATTGTAATGTCTGTATATAAGTGCCAAAGACAATGCTCTATATAACACTTATTTCAGTAAAACCCTAGGCAAATTTCAACAACAGCTAACAATTTACATCCCCAATCCTCCACGTATTTTTGAGCCTTCAGACCCAGATGTCTCCCTCTAGTGAGACTATCATGCTTAGTTTTTTGCTAGGAATTATGAGGCTTGGTATCAAGTAGAAATACTGGCTTAACTGCATATTGTTTCTATTTATTGATTTCATTTATTAAGCCATTATTTATTATTTACTACGTTAAAATGAATATTAGTCAACAAAAAAAATCATTATAGGAATTTACTCAACTGTGTCAAATAAATTCATGACAGTTAAGAAGGAAAGTACTAGAACACGAAATAGTTCAGGATAACCTCCAAACAGCATTAATGCCATAAGTCTAGCTTCAGAGTATGCGCTGTCCTATTAATCTTTTACATTACAGAAAGGTAAAAACCAGTTACCTCTTTACCACCACCAGAAACTTTGATCATTCTATCAACATATTCACGGGCTTTGTCCTCACGACCAAGATGCCACAAAAACAAGCCAGCAAAGTACAGAGCCTGCTGTCCTGCTGTTTTAC
This sequence comes from Peucedramus taeniatus, assembly GCA_013400575.1. Classification (NCBI taxonomy): domain Eukaryota; kingdom Metazoa; phylum Chordata; class Aves; order Passeriformes; family Fringillidae; genus Peucedramus; species Peucedramus taeniatus. The sequence goes on along the minus strand of WBNO01031617.1, from coordinate 40,065 downwards.
GCTGTTCCTTCAATCTTGCATCCAGCTCTAGAATAGCCTCTCGATCTGAAAAGGTTTTGTTCAGAGCTCTTGTTGACAGCCTCTCAAAATATTATAAAAGAACAGTAAATAAGCCAAGGGCTTCTAAAGCAAACACTGTTTCAGTACTCTACATTGGTAAACATGCAGACAATCCCACCCTATCAGTAATATTAATCAGGTACAGATGGAAAAGGCAGAAGAAGGTCCCCAACAACACGGCTGATGGGGAGGTCCCAGAAGTGGGGAAGTCCCAGATGACTGGTGGTTAGCCAACGTGATGTCCACCAAGAAGGGCAGGAAGGAAGATCTGGAAAACTACAGGCCTACCAACCTGACCCTGGTGTCAAGGAAGGTCATGGATCAGTCATTGAGTGCCATCAGACAGCACCTACAGGACACCCAGGGCATCAGACCCAGCCAGGCACTGAGAAAGGCAGAACCTGCTTGGCCAACTTGATCTCCTGGTATGACAATGGTGACCCATCTAATGAATGAGGGAAAGGCTCTCACTCACAGAATCTTGAGATCCACAATAATTTTGCTGTCCTGCAGTATTAATCCTCAGGGACTCGAATAAGAGTAATGCCATTAGTCAGATTTGTTTCACATCAAATTGTTTAACAAACTGTCAGCAGCAGCTATAATCCTCCATAGTGAGAAAGATACTGCAGCAATAGTGTGGTTTAACAACCACTCAATGTACCTGATAAACCAACTCTTATTTTGAGAATGTAATTCCTAACAAAATTGTTCCAGCTTTTAGGCTGGAGAAAGGAATACCAAAACTCGTGAAATTATTTTCTCAACTTGTATGGTGAGGATAATTTAAAAGAGAAATGGCATGGCTTTAAAAACTTTTCAAGTTACAGTTCTACTCAAAAGTACAAATATCAGACATGAGTAAACAGCAATCACAAGAAGTTTGATTCAATTTTTTTTTTCCTTCAAAGATTCTTCATCACAGCGGATAAGTCTGATTTTGTGTGTGGGTGTGTGTGTCTTTTGTTTTAACATTCACTCTCATGCTTCAGAGTTTAGTGGTTTGGTATTTTTGTTTACAATCTTGGTAAGCATCACTCACTTCAGTAATAGATCCTCTGTCAAATGCAAAGCCAGAGTAAACCTTTTTAACTTAGGCAGAATTAGCCTACAACTCTCAGGCCTTCACACCGAGCTGTTTAAAACATGAAATAGAATGTCTTAATAGGCATACCTGGATTAGGGCTCTTTTTATGGGCATAAATCAGAGCCATCATTGTACAAAGAGACACCTCTGGTTTGTTTTTAATGGACTCCAACTGTCTAATACTTTCTTGGACATCACCTAGTAAAAAAAAGCACAGAATAAGCTATCACACTTTTCAAGACAAAGGATATAATCATCAAATATCAATCTGACTTAATTTTTCCCTTCTATATTTTCTTCTATGCTTTTATTCATTATGCATATATCCACTTGTTTGTGCAATTCTTTCAAACAGACACAGGAAAGAAAATAGCCTCTCAATGCAAAGAACTTGAATTATGTGCTAATTCTGCCAACTGTCAGAAAGATGAAAATCATATTTGTTGTTTTATACATGGCACTGAGCAGCTCTTTTTGCTCCTGTTTCTTTACATAACCAGTATTTTCACCTTATTTGTGTGAATATTTTGAGTATTAGCAAAATAGACAGTATATTGAAAAATGACAGGATTCTTACATAAAAAAATCAGGGAGTTTGGGATTAGACACACTCCCTCAAAACCAGCACACCTTTCTAGACTTGTCTCAGCCGTCCCCATGTTGGGTTACTTGTTAATATTTCTGAGATCCTTGGAATATACGTGTTGCTAAATAAATTTCTCAGAACAGTGTAATTTACACAAAGATCCCCCCACTAGGTATTAGCTGTCAGTTTCCCTGAGACAGAGGATTCAATAAAATTAACACAGCTGCTTTGAAGGGAAGAGCTGTTAGCTGGCTGACACTAGTGAGTTTCTTATCAAACGCAATATGCATTTGGGCAGGGCTCAAATTCCCTCCAAGGAACCCATTTACCTGACTCGTGGTCATGAAACCACGAAAAAGAAAAATACTTGTTATTTCTCACTTTGGTACAATGCTGTCTACATCACTTTCCTTCAAACTGGGGAGGAGCGGTGACAGATGACAATACACCGGTAATTTACTCAACACGGAATACATTCAGACTCCGCAACACCGCTTTTCCCTGCTTTTCCCTGCGCAGCGGACTAAGTCTGAGCTCTGGGAGGCGAGGCAAGCAAGCCCAGCGTTCCGGGAGGAGCGGCCCCGCCCCGTTACCTGCCCTCAGCGCGCCGTAGGCCCGGTAGAAGAGGAGCACGGGGTCTGCACCCAGCCGCGCCAGCGCCTCGTCCGCCGCGGCCCGGACGTGCTGGAAGAGCCCCTCCTGGCAGTAGTGATTGAGCAGCGCCTGCGGGGAAGCGGCCGTGGGTCACCGGAGCCAACGCTTCGCCCCGGGACGGCCCCGGGGACACCGCGCCCACCGCCCCGGCCCGGCCGGCCGCCGTCCTG
>WBNO01031617.1:0-37399 GCA_013400575.1 Peucedramus taeniatus | reverse complement strand
GCGCGGCCGTGCCTCAGGTGCGCTCGCGGCCGGAATGCCGAGTGGGAGCTTTGGGAATTGTGTGCATTTCCTTGCTTTTCTTGGCTGAACGTAGGGCTAAGTGGCCCACATTCCATACGTTTCATAAGATAACTGAGCACTTCAAGTTATGTGGCACATTTCTTAGAAATACAATAGCAATAGGGTCAAATCAGATAGAGAAACTTCGGTTCCCCCCCCTTCCTTTCCTCCTGGAGAATGAGCTGCATAGACTAGTAAAAATAGGGTTTTCCTCTGGAGGTGAAAGCACCCTCAGCCATAATTCCTAGACCCCAGAAACAAAGGTTGCTAAACAGCATTCCTTTGGGAAGGGAGCCAGTCCGTCCGCCAGGAAAGCCGGCAGTGATGCCGCCGAGGGCAAGGAGCGGAACCCAAGCTGCGCGGAGCGGGCAGGAGACGCTGCTGGGCTCCTCTGGCACTGAGGGCTCCCAGTGACCTTTCCCAGCAAGCCCACTGCACGTGCGGTTCCTCTGGCACAAGTTCTCATCCCCAGCGTCAGGAAGGGGCCAAAGAAGCACTATGCAATAAACGTTCTTGGGTTTCCTTGTTGGCCAAGACAATCCTCTGATTTTCCTGCTGTGTTTAAGTTCTGCTTGACTTGTTCTGAAGCAGCATTTAGGCTTCTGTAACATTTCAAACCTATCAGAGGTATGAAAAACAAGTTGGGATTTTTTACATACTTTTTAAGGTAACCATTTAAGACATACTCTGTCCACATATTAATCTGAAAATACTTTTCTCTTTGATACTTAGGCATTTTGAATAAAAGCTGTAGACCTCTTTTCTCATAATGTATTTCACAACAATTTTACAGACAAAAATTTCCCTCCCTTGAAAAATTGTTGATGAATTTTAGGGAACATACTATGAAATTTTATTTCTGCATTAGCCACTAAGCAAGCATACAGACTACAACTGCTCATCAACTGTTTTCATATGAAATTTAGTATTCACCTATGAGTGTTTTCCTTGTAAGTTGTAGGGAATGCTATATAAAATTATGTAAACATGTAAAATTAATATTTTTAGGAATTCACTGAAGCAACTGATAATAAATAAAATAATAAGGAACAGCCCCACTTTCCAGATGCATTTTTTTCCCCTATTATTATCCACAAATGGTTGCTTCTAGGAATGGGGTGCTTCCAGATATATTTTTTTTTAAATTCCTGAGGAAAAGACCAATGATTTATTCATTACAACACCCTTACACCTTTTATAGAAATGCATTCAGGTGTGAGATGCTCTGTAGCCTATTTGTGAACAGCACCCAGCAAGAATAAACTGGCTCTCAACCCAAGCTGGGGAATGCCATGGATCTGGTACTGTTTTCTGTCCTCATTTTGTCTTTGTGAACTCTTGAATGCTCAGTTCTCGTTCCTGTGACTGCTCTGAGCCTCCTGGGACACACTCAGGGCAGCTCTGGTACTCAGTGACTGAGCACCCCACTGCATGGAGCTGCTGCATGAAGTCACTCAGGGCAGAGCATCCATACACGCACTCATGCTCACTGCCTAACACACATCAAGTAAGAAATTCCTAATTAGTGACTAACAAGCAAGTCCCTGGGATTTTCTTATGTGGAAGAACAGTATAGCTGCTGTAAAGGTTTTCAGTATCCTCTCACTCTGTGGTTTAAAAGCATACCCTTTTTGTATTCATGTCAGACAATAAACACAAAAGGAAAGTACAATAAAAAATGTAATCTTTATTATTTGGACGCATTAATAATGTTCTTTAGCATCAGTTAGGGTAATAGCATTTTCCTGCATGCAGTTCACTAATACAGATTTAGTCAATAAATTTAATAAAAGTAATCTATATTTAATTTTCCTGTGTAAGAAACATAAAATGTCCTGATGGATAGGTTATACAATTTGGCTACTTTCTCTTTGTGAAAAAATATCGTGGACCCTAGATAATATTTAGAACTGTTCTAGTGTAGCATGAATGAAAAAAAATCTGTGAGTAAACATGAGAAAAGATTCAGGATTCTCTGAAAGAAATATTGAATCTGAAAACTTATGATGCAGGCACTGCTTAGACATTCAATTTGAACTTTAGACCATTTCCCAACTGTTAAAAAAAAACAAACTTAGTTTTTTATAAGCAAATTATGAACTTATTTAGCAGAAATTATTTATATGTTGGCAAATACTGTAAAAAATAAGATCCTACAGTTATCCATTCACTTAGTTATATCTTGTTCTCTGGAGTTCTTCTGTGAAAAAGTGCTATGGACTGAAAGTAACAAAAATGTTGTGATATCAACCTGAAGATAAAATTCAGTTCTTGTTTTATGTACATAATGCTGAAAAATAAAATAAAATGATTTTTACAGTATTTATATTTGCTTATAAAATCCTAATATTATTTTCAACAGGTTTAGTAGTTTTCAACATCTGTACAGTTTGGATATACACTATATGCTTTTCACTGAAAATTCAGAAATGTAAAACAAATAAGCTCCTAAATAGCTGCAAAATATTGCTTAATGTTATGGAGGAATGAGGTCTTTTTGAGTAGTTTATTTCATTTAGCTCTGATGTATGGCTTCCCATGTTTAAGAATCCTGGACAGTCAAAGGAATAGCAGCATAGGCAATATAAACATGCACTGATTGCATCCAAACGATCTATAATGGTAGATAATACATAATTTTACCTGTTGAATGCTTGCACACTACACTTATTGTGGTACATATTTGATGCAATAAATGTGCTAAAGTCATTATCTGTTTGCTCAAACATGCACCACAGGTTAAAAATTATTTACATAGCAGAGGGCTTTTCAGTAACATGTACAACATCAACCTTACTGAGAGCTGAAGATGGCTAAACAATACTGCAGGATAAAGCAGAACAACTTTATAGAGGGCTCTTTTTGATCAATTTGGTGGGCTGAGGCAGATTCATTTAGTATTCGTATGCAGAAAGACATTTGACAAAGACAAAATCTGTGACTCCAGACCTAGGAAGAAGTTTGCACCTTCTGAAACTTAATGGTCTGTGCAAAAAGTAAACCATATTTACTATTCTTGTGAGTTGTAGAGGACTTTACAGGCATACTAAGACTTGTTTGAACATGATACAACATGAATACATTAATTAAGCACCTCAAAATCTGTTATTCCTTTCCAGAAACACTGTGCTAAAAAAACCTGTTCTTTGTGACTTAATGTTATTTTCATGCATGATCTATAAGTGCAGCATGCCTTCATGCAAATAATTTCAGTGTGTATATTAGTTGTATAATAGAACATCTGGCCCTTAAGTACCTGTAAAGGTGTACTTAATTCCCTTCCCCAACAGAAGCCCCATTTACAAAAATAGTCACATATAATAAACAACATATGAATAAAAACAAGATGAATCCACCAACACAGATTTTGTAAAAATATGAAGTATGTGGCAGTTGAAATGCAAACAGTGGATACAGTTACCATATTGTTTTATGCTAAACACACAAATACTTGGTTTCACACCCCTTTAACTGGTCCCTACAGTCTGTGTAGCCATTTTTCTCTCCTCTTCAGCAGTGTCAGCTGGTAGTGAGAACAGTAACCTCCTGTCAAGGTTTTTTCTTCTTATCACAGTTACAGTCACTGACAAGGGGTCACTGTCTTTTAATAGGCACTGACCTTTAATGTACAGTATGTTTGTAAAAATTGTCAGTTTGGCATAGACCTCCTTCAGGAGTCCTGTTGACACAAACACATGATCCTTACAGGCTATGAACTACTTTGCACATATATGACTTTCTTGCTATTTGCTCTTATTTCTGACCATCTTTATCTTCCTTTTCATGCTTTTCTTTGACTGGTCTTATTACACGATCATAAGAAGGCGGACAAACTGCTGTTGATGCGGTTATATCTGTTTTCTCTGTAAATGAGTTTTCATTTAACTTGTCAATTAGGATCTCATCTTTCATACCCTGACCAGCCCCACCTTCAGTTTTGTTTTTGTTATAGATAAAGGAAGCTTGTTTTACTGTTCGTTTTAAAAGATGACGTCTGTAAGCACGCTGAATGATGACAGCAGACACCTCCTCCTGTTTTCGTTTCAATGTGGTTGTAATTGGTTCATAGGAAGCTTTAGAAGGATTGGATGCCATAAATCGATCTTCCATCTGTATTCTGAGGGCGTCCATCTCCCCACTTTCCCCCAAAACACGCTTTGTGAAAGCAAACAAGATGTCAAGGCAGTGAATTCTGTCACCGCTCACCATGGGCAGATCCATCGCAATAAGCTGGACTTTGTTAGGTTTGGGTAGATGAAGAGGAGGCTCAAGTGCTGCTGCAAAATCAGACAATTTCTCAAATTCCNCGGACGTGGTGATCTGAAACAGGCAGATCATGCTGTTGCCAAACGTTTCAAAGTTGAACATGTCATCAATCCCAGCTTCCCTCTTAACATAGGCAAAGTTGGACATGCCAAAGATGGCATAGATGAACATGACCAGGAAGAGCAGCAGCCCAATGTTGAACAAAGCAGGAAGAGACATCATCAAAGCAAAAAGCAGAGTGCGGATTCCCTTAGCGCCTTTAATGAGGCGCAGGATTCGACCGATTCTGGCAAGCCGGATGACTCTGAATAGTGTGGGAGATACAAAGTACTTCTCAATCATCTCAGCCAAAAACATACCTAAAAAAGAAAAAAAAGAAAAGAAAACCAAGGTAGATTACCACTTAATCTTCATATCACAATAGAAATTTAGAAACAGTTTTAAAATTGGCAGTTTTATGCAGCAGTTAAAGATATTTTGTAGATTACACTGGCATAATTTCTGTTTTAGCAGTTATATGCAATATTTGCAGGTGCAATAAATGTTGGGTGATTATAACAGTTTTGATGGTTGGTTTAGCTAAATTACAAATTGAAATGTAAAGCTGAATGACTTGGCTGTAAATCTTGCAGTGGCAAAAGCTCACCATATACCTTTATTCAAGTAAAAGTTCACCTCTTATTCATTTTACTTTCCTTTTAGTTTATTTAACAAGACTTACCTACTATAGAGAGAATGACAACCACAAAATCAAAAATGTTCCAGCCTATAGTGAAGTAGTAATGGCGAAGTGAAATTAATTTCAGGACACATTCTCCAGTGAAAAGGACAATGAACACGAGGTTTATCCAGTATAAAATATTTTCCATTTCTTTGCTCTGGTCATCAGTTTCTACCATCATGGTAACCATGTTAAGACAAATAAGAATCATGATGCTGATGTCAAATACTTGCTGTGTCACAAAATCAAAGACCATTCCTTGGAATTTATTCTGAGGAAGAAAGGAAAAAGAAACATCCAATACAAACAGTAATTTATTTTTATTTCCTATTAGAAGAAAGTAGAAAAACACATGCAGTAAGGCTTATGAGACTTCAATAAAATTGTAACTAATGTACATTAGTTACTAATTGAGTACTCAAATTCAACAACTTAGTTCAGCCTCCTGTGTTGCATATTTATATATAAAATAGTTGTAAGTGAAAAATAATTTTTGGTTTAATTTTTATTTTCTGTTTCTGCTGACTAATGCCCTGGTTACTGATAATTTTCAGTTGGCATATTTCTGCTCTCCCTCTATCAGTAAAAACTCTTTGTAAATAGCTATTTGTCTGATGTGTATAAATAATTTTACCCCTGGTCTTGGTATAGGTTTTTGTGGTTTTTTGGATCCCAGCTTTTTCATTGCATTGTAGTATTTCTTCTGCTCTTCTGTCATAAATATGTCTTGACCTCCAAAGTAAAAACATGAAATCAGAACTGGTTATAATCACATTTATATGCAGTGCTGAACAACTTTTAGAGAAATATGATTGATTCAAAAATCAAGAAAACTAAAGTGGGAAAAATCTCTTGGCTATCAAATGCATCTGTCTACAATCTAAGCATTTAGTCTAGAAGACTGGACAACCAGTACTCTATGTCTCAAAAAAAGAAAAAAAAATGCAAGGAAATTTTTTTTAAGTTATTTTCCTGGAACTCCAAGAAATCATTTCCAGTACCTCTTTTCTTTTATAGTAAGAGATACAGTGAAGCATAGTTGAGATAAATTCAGATAGTCTGGGCTGCTCAATACTGTCACTTCTGTGATTTCAGTGAAACAAAGGAAAAAGACAGAGTCAGGTTTTCAGTACGGGAATGTGCTTTAGGTATCTCTAGTTTAGCAATCACATTAGCACTGGGGCCCAAAGTCTTCAAGGCTCTTGAGAAGATGGATTATCAGACTTTGGAGAAACTTCACTGAAGATTGAAGCACCCTTGGTACTATTAACAGCAAAATGCCCTCTTTTAAATCTTTTATTTTGATTAGTTCTGTGTTCAGTGAAGTTGTATTTAGCAAAAGCATGAACCTGCCTTTGAAGTCTGACAGTGAAGATAAAGAAGGAATTATGGGTCTTTCATATTTCTAATCAAAATCCATAGTAACCTTGACTTAGAGACAGCTTGAATCTATGAGACTTACCATACCTCTGGAAGAAATTTTTTTCCAGATAAGAGATACTTGCAGACATCTAATTCCAGGAATGCCAATGCACACACAGGACTGGATACAGCCCTTTGTGGATGACTGTGTGGGAAGCTTGAAGATGTGGAAATGCATGGACCGTAAGCTGGACAGGCTCCCTGACCATATACCTCTACGTTTCTACATGTACAGCATCCAAAAATCTTGCTTAGTATTTGTCATTATTAAAATAAACCTAAAGAAAGTGATGCAGTCCAGTAAAGTAAAAATAAACTAGTAATTCATAGCTGCTTTGGTCCTTGACCTTTCATTGCTTTATCTATTTACAGAAAATAATTTTAAAGGTGAGAATCTCCTACTCAGACCATCTATACCAGTGAGATTATCTACATCTACACTGTGAAACAATAAAAAAAGATCCTGAAATAGTTACAAACCACTCTTGCTCTATATAGTTTCAGATTGTTCAGTGCTACAAAATAGAACTTGAATACTTGGGATCATTAAAACATCATCTTTAGTTGCGTGATGAAATGATTTTTTTGTGTTTCATAACCAGCTAGCTCTTCTTTTTGTTTTCTCATAGAATAATTAAAAATCAAGAAGGAAAAAAACCCAAGAAATTATGAGTGCTTTAATGTAGGGATCTAATAAGGGGTTGGAACATGCAGGAAGACTTCATAGAGTTTAGCCTTGAAAAAGCAGATGACTTGAGGAAGACTAAACTGGGAATTGACAACAGGATCTGTCCCATTCACTAAATGAAAAGTCTTATGAATTTAATGAATACTGCTTTTGTCATAACATACTGCAGCTTTTTCAATTTTGAACAAGCTATGGGTGTACTTTCCATATATCATCCACCTGCAGAAATGCATTATTTTAGAATATCTTTAGAAGAGAAATGAAACAATACTTATCTTCTTTTTTTGTTGATTGAAGTTGTCAATAATGACACCAATGAACAAATTCAGGGTGAAAAAAGACCCGAAAATTATAAAGATGACAAAATACAAGTACATATACAAGTTATCTTCATACTTGGGTTGCTGCAACACCTAAGGGAAAAAAAAAAAGTGAAATATGATTCCTAAGACTTCATTGTGAAAATTTTGACCAAACAAGTGGCAACCTTGCACTAAGTATCACCAATATTTTGTATTTGGACAATATTCCTATCACTTATATCAATATATTTTGCCTATTCCACCTCTTGCTGATAGCACCTGGCAGTTTGCATTCAGTTGTTCACATTTTGTTACCACAGAATCAAACTAATTTAGTTTTTTCATTCTATTGTATGGATATAATTGCTTATTTAGGATAAATACACACTTGTAGATAGACAGACCTCAGGCAAAAAAAAAAAAGATAATTTAAAATATTTGCAGTACTTACATCTCTTGAGTCAATAGCTGCATACATAATATCCATCCAGCCTTTAAATGTAGCCTGTAAACAGTACACACCTATTTAAGCATTCTAAAGACAATTCATGTAATAATTTCCAGCAACTCAGTACAGCACCAGGAATAACTAGTAGCAGTAGATTTCCAAAGTGTTTTGCCTTTTGTCTTTCTATTCAGCTGCTCATCAGATATACTGCTGTGTATCCCATTACTTAGTATTAGACATGAACATTTTAAGCAGTAAGGATGATTAACTTATTTCTACTTTCTAATTACCAGAAATTATAGAAGTCATTTTAGTTCATCAAATCATGTCAACTGAAAGAGCTGTGTACAGCTGGGTGTACAGCCTTATGTAACTGAATTGCCACCAATTAAGACTAATATGTAGTTCCTCTGTCCCAAGTCAGAGAGGTGGCAACAAAACAGAACCAAAAATTTGATCATCTCAAAAAAGATATCTTCCTATAATCCGAATATACATTGAAAGGTTTTACCTGGTTTAATAATACTATGTTCACTTTAAATATAATATATTGTGCTTTACATAGCCTAGATGTCTCATACATTCTGAGATAAAGTAGTAGGAAGTGTTTCATGTGCATTGAATACTTAATATGCCTCATAAATGACAGCATTTACTGAAATTTTGGAGGTATTTCCTCTGCCCAAAATCTGTAATTTTTTTTATTTGACAGTGAGGTGTAGATTGTTTCATCAGAATGTTCAAAACAGAAACTAATTTTCTCTGTTGTGGCCAGTAGTTCTCTTTTAACTAGGCAACATCTCCAAGCAGAAATCACTTGGTTTTAAATCCAGCCAAAAATACAGCAAAAAAAGGAAATAATTCTATGTTGTTTAATCCTCATTAAAATTTTGCAAAACAAGACTGCAGATCATTGGTTCCTTCATTTTCTTTGCCACAGAGACCAATTGCAGGATAGAATCAGGAAGAGAACACTCTTCATATATGTTTTTTACTGTATCACCATCATCTGCGGGTTTTATCTAGTGGAAGTATCAAAAATACCTTTTTTATGCAGGACTTGAAACAGTTTGGCATCATCCTGAAGTGAACTTAAAATGAGAAGAAATTTTTTCTTAAAGAAAGGTCCTTTACACTTTTGGAACAGTTCAATACTGAAGAGAGCATGATTATCCTTAGATGCAAATCCAGTGTGCAGCAACTTCCACATCTTGGGGTCAACACAGTAAATATAAAACTCAGGTAACAGTATGATGGTGAAATCAAAATGTAGTATCAGAGGACCAATAAATCAAGAATAAATCTGAAACAAGTAGAAGTCAGCTGAAGAATTTAAAGTCCTCATGGAATACTTGGACTGCAAGGGATTAGGAGAGATAGAAAAGGACTATTTATGTAATTACTAATATATCCTTAATTTGTTCTCAAGGGCTTTTAATGGTGAATACTCCACAACCTTATTAAAAAATATGTATTCTGGCACTTCCTTTTATTATTTCCTAATACTTACATGCTTCTGTTGCCATTTAAGACTCACTTGTCATGGCCATTACATATCTGGAGAACTGCAGGAATCACCTTCATGCAGCAGCTCTTACTTTTTGCAAATTGATTGTTGCTGTCTTTCCTTTTGGGTCGTGATCACTGTTCCTTCAACCTTCCTGTGCAACTCTTGTTTCCCAGAACTCTGATCACTCTCCTTAGTTTCCTCTGAGCTCTGTTACACTAGTTAATCTCTTGCAACACCAACCAAAATAGGATTCAGTATTTCATATAACAAGGTCTAAATAGGGCAGGATGATTACTTCATGTCTTACAATGCTACTTTTGTTTCTGGCTTGGTGCACTATTAGCATTGTTTGGAACGTCATGACTTGAAATTGGCACTTCAGTCTGAAACACCATGTGAAAATAATGGGCACACTTTTACGGAAAACATCTTCGGAACGATGATGCGAATGATGGAGTGGCACTTGTACAAAGTGTGTGCTGTGGCCTCAGATTCAGACTCATGATGATCTTTGCATATCATCCTCCAGGCAAAACAGAATAACTATTGGTTTTTTTGCAAATTTGTTGGTGTAGCCTAGACTTAGTAGAGTCAATGAAAAAAGATAGACTAATTTTAAAATAATGAGCTTCACCATCATCACTAAAGTACTGCACTATAATCAGACAGTACCCTTTAACTAGTGATAGGAAACAGAGCTGAAGAACTGAGCTGTATTATATTATTGTTGTTTTTGTTGTTGTTGTTAAAAAGGAAACTTGAAAAGAGTGTGGGGTGGAAAAATATAAATATAATATAATTGCTCTCTTATGATTTCCACAATGAGGTTCATAAAACTCTAAGGTATTAAAATTTTTGAAGAAATTAAGAAAGAGGGTCAAGATATCCCATTCAGTGAAAGCGTTATTTCTACTGTAGATGCATAGACCTGCTTATATTTATCTACAATGAGTTCTCTTTAAGAGAAATAAAGTATCATTTGTGTATTTTTGTATCCTGAAAGAAAATAACAGAGAAAATGACCAAGAGATCAAATTATTAGTTTCCATTTTGCATATTAGCATATAAAATATATTGTATATCCTCAGTGATGCTAAATCAGGAGCAATTAATTGATTTCAAAGATTACAGCAGTATAACTGAAGTCAGCATCTGTTCCAAATGGGTATTTTTTCCACCAAGGAAATTTCAATAACACACATTCAAATGCAGATTCAAATGTAGTTATAAAAAAGAACAGAACAAAAATCCCCCATCTCCTTTACTCTTGGTAAAAAGTCATAGATTTTTTCCCCCCGATAAATAATTTCTATTGAAATTGTAAGTTGTGCTGGAGTTTTACCACTCAATTTCTTTACCAGAAAAATCACCACGAAGAGTCACATTCCCTTTTGGAGATACTTGCTTTTCATCTTGCTTTTAAAATACTAACCTGCTGGAATTTTGAAAGTACCCTAAAGTTTTAGCCTTAGAATTCAGCTTCTGATTTTTTTACCATACACTTCAAGAGATGTGTTGTCTTATGATATTAGTAACAGTAGAGTATAATATTGTGCTTTGAGACCCACTAGTTTGCCACATTTTATCCTGCTACCCTTACTAGCAGGATAAAAGCAGGCCTCTGGAAGATTTACTTACCAAGGAATCCAAATACTAGGTTCAAGTTAAAAGGCATAAGGCCAAAAAATTATCAGGGCAGATGCCACATCTCTTTGTGTACACCAGCCTCTTCCTCTTCACTCATTGGTGCATGACAATTGTGAAAGGAATTTCTCCAGCAGATCTGTCTCTGCTTTGGTGCTTCTCTTTAGGGACAGAAAAATACTCAAGCAAGTTCAGACCAAGAAATGAAAAAAAGAAACTTGAAGATCCACATAAAACACCATGATCTACGCTACATTATAGAAGACAAAAATTCTTATAGAAGAAATGTGTACTTATATGACTGATGGCATGAATAATTATACTCTAACTTCAAATTATGTAAGAATTCTGGAAAAGTCTGATCAACAAAATCCATAAAACTTGGTTTTATCAATGACATGTATTGTTAGGCTGTATTTTTGGGCAGAAAGAATTATAACATTGCTGTAATACTAAAGATTTTCCACACAAATGCCTCCCATGAAAGAAAAAAAACCAAGAAATGTCAACCAAAAATTAGGTAATGTTCTTTTTCTAGGCCCCTCATTCAGGAAAGTCATTCACCAGCACTGCCAAGTAAACTCAAGAAAGAGCTTGTTAGAGAGTTCCTTTTGCTTAAAGTCCCTATCACACATTTGCATTTTTTGAGCCCAGAATATTTCTTTCTGAAATTATCCCTGTGGGTTTGAGTGTTTCTGTGTGGAATATATATGTTTCTTTTCCATATCACTCTTAAAAAGAGAAGAGTTTTCTCTGATGAGCAGACCCATGTACTGCCAGAGACATTAAAAAAAAAATTGCTCACAGGATTCATTTATGTCTTTCCCAGAATAATAAGGCCCTCAGTGGTTTGAAGTTATTTTGGCTTGCTTTCATTTTGATTTTTTGTCATAAAAATGGTTCTAATCTCCATTAGTATTCACTCCAATTAGTGATACAGATAGTAAGGACCTACATTATGGTTCTTGTAACCCAGAAAAACGGAAGGGATTTGCAGCATTCTTTGGCTGACTCAAAGGGCATGAGCCAGAGGGCAGAATGGAAATGATGGGGAATAAGAGGAAGCTTTCTGTATTTATTTTCTAGCCTCCTGGCCCTGTATCAGTAATTCATGCGCTGATACTCTTCACAGAAATTGTTATTAGAAAAATGACATTGACCTCCCTGGGGTTATTTTCTCAGGTCCAGCACTAGTAAAAGTCTGTGCCTGAGGTTGTTGAGGTGCAGAACCAAATGACTTCAGTAGAAAGGCCATTAATGTTCACTATAGGCAAACAGAAATCACATCCACTTGCAACCATGGTTTTATAATCAGATTTTTCAGGCTCAGTATATAGTTTTAGGCCAACTGCTAAACTTTCAATAGCTTTATCTTTGTTTCTGACACAGTAATGTGTACGTCTAACTGAGCCATACCATAGCATTTAGTCTTTAATTCTATAGCTGTTTGGGAAGGGTAGGAAAATCTAGGGCTATGACATGCATTCAAGTCTCATGTTTGTTTTGACATGATGGCTTTGGAGTCCTGTTCTAGAGTTTGATCCAAAGTACTTTATATATCAAGTAGAAAATCGCCTTCTCAGGCTTTTTTGATTGAGAAGGCAATGTAAGAATCTCAAACAGTTATGAATTTTGTTTTCTTGAAGGTGAAAAAAAAAATAGATTCTCCACATTTTTAATGCATTAACTGAAAATCAAGCTGGTATTATTCTTTCTCAGCCCTAGGGCTCTTATCATTCCATAACTGCAAAATCACTACTGCTGGCTTACTTACCAAACCCTAAAAGATGCAGGGATGATGTTTTGTTCAGTGACAGAAATGCCCCTGTTTTTTCTGCTATGTCAAACAAAAAGGTCTTGATGATTTTACAAGCATTTTCGCAATACAGAAAAATTAAGTGCTGTTATCATGGACATTCTACTCACACAAAAAATCCTTCATCATTACATGAGGGTCTCATGTTCTCGCAAGATCTCTACATTGTAGATACTGCACAAACAAACAGGCTTGTCCTCCATGAGAGCTAAGTCCCTCTGTGGTAGGTCTAGATTAATTTTTCCTTTGGAAATGTGGGAACGATTGTAGAATTTCTCCTAATTTGCCTCCCAAAAAATCCAGTAATTTAAGAATCTAAGTCTTCATGTAAGGAAATATTTGTGTCTTTTCAATAAATAGAAGATGAAATAATCTATGCATAGCCAGGACACTGAAAAAGATATGATTGCAAGTAGCTGAGGGGTGGTGATTGCAGGCACGAAGACAGGAAAGAAATGAACCTGGAATAATGACTTGTGTCCCAGAGTAGAATAGGTTACTACTAGAAAGAGAGTTGCAAACTACTTGGAAAGAGTTCTGTTGATGTCTTGTTTCTCCTGAATACCTGAAATGAAGCATTCTGACTCCCCGGGTGAGTAGACTTCATAAATAAGGCAAAGAAAGTAAGCACTTATAGTCTTTAGTTATCAAAATCAAATTGCATTCTGTTCAGTATTTTATTTCTCTAATACTATTGGTCCCTCTCCACTTTCCTGATGTGACAGTAAAGTAAGGAATCATAATTTAATCATAATCAAATTTAAATGTACAGACTTATCAGTCACACAGGTAAGATGCTGTATTAGCTGGGAGAGGCAGTTCACACTGCTCAGAACTATTGTTTTAGACCTTGTGCAGGACAATGTCCATACCACTGCATCATGTTAATGATTTGTTTTACTGAGATTTTGTATAAACAACATAAAATTTGGAAACTTATTTAAAAGCAATGAAAATGAAGCATAAGATACTGCAGATTTAGATAGCCACTTCAAAAAAAATACATAGAAGTTGCTGAAGGTACACAACATAGGTAAAAGTCCAGCATTTTCTTGATTAAAGCTGGGTCAGATTGGTAGCTGCATCAAAATACAAAGATAGACAGTGTTGTGAGGATACAATTTTTGATAGTGAAGGCATAATCTTCTAGTATCTCTCTGCATTTATTTTCTTTTTCCTTCCCTCAGATTTTGCTAAATAAACTCCATGAGGTCCTTACACACAGAAGTATCAGGAAAATATTTCATAGATTGTAGTATCAAGTGCTATTTCTCTTTTCTTATTTCTCTTCTGAATGAGAAATTGCTTTTTAGATTAGATCTACCCTGGTAGCAGCCACAAATCTGAGTTGAGATTTATTATCTGGAATTCTTTGTGACTTAATCACACCAATGGAGATTTTTTTTTTCAGCAACTGGAAAACTTAAAATATTTAGATACCTGAATACCATTCCTAGGTAATTCTAGAAACTTTAAAAGTTAGAAGGGGCTGAAGGACTAAAGCCATAAATAGGAAGATGTCATTAGATGTCCTAAAAATTCTTTATTCATCATAGTAGACTCTACTTGCTACTTATGATAAAAAGAGTAATCAGTTAACAGTGCAGCAGAACTACTGAGCACAGATAAAAATCATCAGGTAAATGTTTTGTCTCTTTGTTGCTAGAATTGCTTTTCACTACTGCATATAAACAGGAAAAGGTATATAAAGAGTGATCACTTACTACTTGAAGTAAAGAAAGATACCCAAATCCTACATTATCAAAGTTTACTTTCACGTTTTTCCATCGGGCACTTTGATTGTTTTTTATGAGTTCCTCGCACTGACTAAAATTGTTGATTTGGTCGACTTCAAACCTTTCATCAGTTGTGGTGTTAACACAGTAGTAGAACTTCCCAGCAAACAGATTTACTCCCATGATGCTGAAAATTAGCCAGAATATAAGACAAACGAGAAGCACGTTCATGATGGATGGAATTGCTCCTAAAAGGGCATTCACAACCACCTAGTACACAAATACAGGGGGAAAGAGAAAAGAGTATAAGCATATTTACAGCAGTACATTTTTTGTATACTGTTTCACCATTCCTTAATAAATGCTTATTCAGAAACTAATACTATAAATTTTAAAGCAGTACATTAATAACTGTAGCATTGCACCGTTCCTTTAAATTATTAACATTAGTACATGTAATGAAAAGAAAATAAGTGAGATAATGGAAATAATTAATAGAAAAACAAAAGAGAAGACTTGGTAATAGTAAGATGATGCCTGACACTGACTTGTTCTAGATAAAAAAGAAAAACGTGCTAAATGAAAAATGTAGACATAATAAAATTCTAAAAATGAATGAAACTATAGCTTAAAAAATGTTTAAAGCAAAATGGCAACCTGTAGATTTGATCAACATAGTTTTGAAATTTAAGCTGAAAATACAAATGCCATGAATCTAGAAACTAAGCTCTACATAAAAGAATTATGCGCGAATTAAAGACATAACTTTATTGCCTTGTTGTTCCATGCAAGATTATAACAAAGATTAATTTCTTTGTATAGAAAGCAAGACAGGTTTGCAATATGTGACTATTTGAATCAACATAATTTATTTCAAGCTCCAGTCTTGTTGTTTCATGAATTAAGTTAGCAATACCCTTCATTTATCTAAAATATATATATATTTAGGACTTCTGATTTTGCATTTTGAATTACTTTTGGGGGGGTTTCCTCCTCAGACATTTGCAGGTAAGATGTCAATAACTCTTACATAGATAAAAGGTGTATTTTTCTGGTGTATACAGAAATTAATCAGATGTGTCTGTCAGACCTATCAAAACTTTTGTGATGAGCAATTATTTTTCCTTAAGTATCCAATTCCAGGTTCTCATTTACAAGTTATATTTTATTTAAAATTTTACATTTTTTCTACTGTAAACTGTTGGGACCTGGTAGGAAGATAAAATAAAATATGAAGTGGGGGTCTGACTTTCAGTAATCTAAGTCCTGCAGCAAGGCAGGAAAGGATTGGCATTGGAGTATATTAAGGATTGGATTTTGGAGTATATTAAGTTGTCTTAGTCCATCTCTGTTCCCTGCAATATAGATGCATTCTCCCCACTACACAGTTGTGAGCAAGCTCAGAACTGCTCAATCTTACTGTATTGCACAGCCTCTAGAAGGCCTTTGGAAGAGGAATGTTGTGGTTGTGTTATTTGTCACTCAGCACCCTCCTCCCCTCTTCCTCCCAAATGTTATGGCCAGCAACTAGGACCTGTTTAGAGAGCTTAGGTAAAAATGTTGTTTTCAGGACATATTTTCTTTTCATTTAAAATGGTCTCCTCCATTGCCAGACAAAATAAATGGGACCTTTCTGTAGCAGAATAATCCTTATCTTCTATAAAACCACGATTTTATTTTTTAAATTTAGCACTTTTTTCTTTTTTTATTTTTTATATTGCTTGTATTTTTGGTGATGAAAAGATCCCAGTAATAAATCTGTTGCTACTTAGCTTCATGGAACTGAGAACAACATAAAAATTAGAAATGGAATTAGAAATTCTGAAATTTGTTCCAAGTCTGACCTGATCTGTGACACTGCATTATGCTATTGCTGCTTTGAAATTCTAGGCCAGCTAGTGTTTGTCTTATCTTTTTTTCTCCCCACTCATAAAAATGTTCCAGATGTGTTAAACTGATTGAATTCCTCTGTTTAGGCTTGATGAAAAACCTGAAAATAAAGATGTCAAGAAAGAAAGATGGGGATTTAGTTCTGCAACTCAAATGAATTAAGGTTACCTCTGCTCACACAAAGAAGATTTTGCAAAAATTGAGTGCCTGTAGCAGTTACCTGTATAACAACCCTGACATCCATTGAACCACAGCACAGATCCAGAGCAGGCAGCAGAATAATAACAGCAACAATAACTGTTACAACAATTATGCATTGATAATAGTTGTAGAAAAAAAGATTTCTACAAAATGCATCAGTGCATCTTGCACTTGATAATCTTTAGATGAACAGGTAATGCAGTCTCACCACTGAGACTATGAAAAGATCAGCTACATCTTCTTGAATAAAAAGAGAACAGCTTCCAGCAACTGTTCCAACAATGCTTCCAACAACTCATTTCATAGAGGTCACTGAAAACCCATCAAATGGTAATAATTTTTGGTCACTACTGACCTGGCCTGGATGCGAACTGGTGACCTAGAGATGAAAGGCTCTGAATCCTATTACCAACCCCTTGAGCTATCCAGTCCCCCTGGAAGGTTTTTTAAGAAAAGAAGAAAAGAAAATTAAAACTTTTAGAAGTTATTTTCTGTTTGCATTTTTTTTCTGTTTAATTTTTCTTCCTCAACAGTGTTGATCCTTACCCCTATCATATTTATAATGTAAAACTGTATTGTTACACATTGGTCAGATGCTCGGCTGACTGTAAAGTCATCCTTGGCAAGAGGTCTTTAATTAACACATACAGTTAGAGGTAATTGCCTTAACAGAGTGTTTTTCTGGTTTACCTTTATTTTTTCCTCTTTTCTTTTTTTTTTTTTTTTTGCAGTTGCTTTGGGAATTAGCTGAGGTATCTCAGGATAACCAGGACATTAACTTAACATATATCCAAGACTGCACCCATACATACACAGACAACACACATAAGTTACAGCAAATGGACAGAAGAAAGGGAGAACCAATTGAAAAGTGAACTGAATGCAGAAAAGAAGTCAATTAGCATTTCTTAATGAGTTATTTTAGCAAATAAAAATTGCCATTCTCATCTTGTTGTAGTCTATAGAAGGTTAAATGAATGTTGGCAACTACAGGTCTTATTTTTGCTTGCTCTTTAAATCTAGATCAGATATACATGATTCAAAATGCATGTTTTATTTTAAAGGGGGCTGTTCTCTTGGGCCTATTTTCTGTTATCTCTTGATACAGAATATAATGCCAGTAAATTGGAAAAAGATGTTTGCATAGTTGTTTCTTTGGTTTTATGAATTACCTATGCATTTCTTCAAGGCTGGGATGTTGCTGGTCAGGCTGACTCCAGTGAGCAAAGCTGCAAAAGCCCAAGTTGATTCTGCTTGTTCACCTTCCTGTAGCTTCAGGTAGGTGGAACAGCAATAAGAACAAGTGAGAAGCAACACCTGATGCCTAAAAAGACAAAGGAGCTCTAGACTATTTTACATTTCAGTCAACATTCATCCAGGGATAAAAAAAATCATTGCGAGAAACCACATCTTCTCTAGAAGAAAGCAGTATTTCATATATATACACAGTTTTTCATGTTTAAATTTCCATAACATTTATCTTCCAATATCAGATTTATATATAAGATAAAAGAATTACTGCAATACTAATTGCATGTCCTATCTTCTGGCCAATATGACTTTATGTCAAGACAAATTAGTAATCCAGATGTTTTTCATGGCTGCTTTTTGTACTTTCTTTTGAAAAAATCTCCAAAAAAACCAGTAAAAATAGGACAAAAAATCAGTTTTGCTGTGAGAACTATTCATATGTGTAGAACGAGGATTGTACAAAACACCAGCTTATCCCTGCTGTACGAATTGATTATAAGGGAGCTTTGCTAGATTGACCTCTGCTGTGGGAGACAGAGCTGAACACGTAGTGAGATATAAATGTATTTTAGTTGCCAGGGGAAAGTATTTTCCATGGATCCTGACACCCCAGCTGCCACAGACTTTCCAGGAATTCCTACATTGGAGCTGAGTAATGGATATATCAGGGCCTCCTGAAATCTGTAAACAAACAAAGAAAAATCTTTAGTAGTACTTAATCCACTTTTCCCATAACGTTTGCAGGTTCTGTGAAGAAGTTCCTAACTCTCTTCCTGGTGTAAACGAGGAGGAAGTTACCATCTTTGGGACAGAAAGGGAGATTACAGGACTGTGTGTGGAACGTTCTTTCTACTCAAAATTAAAAGGTACTTTATTTGCCTCCACTTGGAAGGTATCAACTTCTTAATTTTGTGCTTAAATAGGAAAAGTTCCCAAAGAGTTGCCAGAGGGAACATTTGCATTGAGAGATGGAGAAGTGAGCAAATAGACATTGGTTTAGATTCTTGGTGCAGCACATAGGTAAGACTGCTGGAATGGCAGGAGGAACTCCATGAATGGACACAGGTGACAATGGGATTTGCATTTACCACGTGTTCATAGTGAAGAACCTGGAGGACAGCACACAAGGAAGTCAAGAAGACTCTGAAACCATGCTGACTTGACCAAGTGGGTATCAAGTAACAGACAAGTGTATTCTCTCTTAAACTCTGGAAGAGTTGAGGCAAGGGAAGAAAGGACAGTAGTAACTGTATGTAAACATACAGCAACTATCCCAGACAGGGGATCAAAAGAGCATCTGAGGCAGACCATGAAGAAACCCCACTCCTTTATCAAAAAGATTAACTATCTGATGCTGTAATCATAGCTTTCTGTCCTCCCTGGTACTGTAAAATTGATGATGGAAACTGCCTTTCTCTGAAGTTAGAGGATCCTCTTCTACAAGTCATAACACAGCAGAAAGTCAGTGGGATTGAAGGAAATGGTTATAGGGCTTTATTTAGGAGCAGCTAGGTCAGCTGAAAATGTTTGTCACAAAAGCAAGGGAGGTAGTGGACCTGAGGGCCAGCAGACAGAATAAAAACATAGCCCAGTGCTGAGGATTAAGAGTGACCCTCAGCAGAGGCTCTGGATTTCTGCCATGGTTGCTTAGTGTGAGGTTTGGAGGTGCCCATGAAGGAAGATAACTGGTGATACAGTACAGGAAAAATAGTCCCACATAAGATACCCTGTCTCATCTGAGTGCATCCGTGGAGTTGGATTGAAGATGGCTGTTGGGGAGGGAAAGGTTAAAACTGGAAGATTTGGTGAGGAGGGAATAGTTTCTTTCAAAGTGACCTTGCAGCTGGGAGCACTAAGCATGTCAGTGTGGGAAAACTCCATTTATTATGCCTAGTATTGTTTATCCTCTGCCTGTTTTGAGAAGTAGAATTCCTGTGTAGACATAATACGCTCTCACAGACATGCTTGAGCCTCCTGCTGGGAGACAGAGAGCTCATGAAAGCACAGCCTTGTGATAAGCTGTGCATGCACAAAGCCCTTTCAGATACTGGGGCAGGCTGCCGGCCCCACTGTCCCACAAGGATGAAGTAACCCTAAGGGAGCTTGTGTCCCCATGTGTCTCTGCCTCCCAGCATTGTTGCCAAGGTAATGAAATAAATTTACTCTTTGCATCTGAGCTGTGTTTTGCTGGTCACCCTGGTTACCTGTTGATTCACACAATGGCTATCTAAGGATAAAAGTTTGTTACGTTGAAAGGATGAAGTATACATACTTAGCCACAGCACTATTGCAGATGGGAATTTTACTCACAGATAATAATGAAAATTTATCCCATTTTATCAATGTTTGTATCAGGTGATAAACATATGTGATATTGCAGTCTAGCAGATGAGGACAGACCAAGAAAGGAAGAAAGAGAGAGAAGGAATTGAGAGAGAGAGATTGCTATTGTAGTTTTACCTCAAAACTACAAATTTTGTCATTGAATATCTTGGAGTGGTACCCTGGGAAGAAGCATGCTGCATGTGCTTGGTGATCAGCTATGAACTGGCTGTAGAGGCAACTGTGAATGAAAATTAGGTATATCTGTGACAGAAACTGCAACCTACTTGACATGATCCAAATAATGGTTATGGAGGAGCTAGGAGAAATTTTAGATTCTAGGAACCTAAAAACGTAGAATAATCCAAGTCATTAAAACTTTCTTGTTTTCAATTAATTACTCATATTTTGTCTTAATGGATTTTTTGCAAGAAACTAATTTTCATAAGTTTGTCCCACAAATGGAAATCAGAGTGGTACACCATGCACCATGTTGATAGGAAAGTATGTTCTATAATCCATTAACTACATGCTATTGTTCCAGTATTTACCTGACTGTAAAAAGAAAAAAAGGAAAGTAAAAAGAAAAAAATCCCAACCTAAACAAAATCCCCCCCCTACCAAAATGAAAATCAAACACCCCCATCCCCCAAATGAAAAATTTTAAACCACAAACCTCCCTAAAACCCCTTCTTTCAAGTAAGAATTTCCCTTAACTCATCTTAAAGCTGTTGTCTTGTTGCCATTTTTGCACATCTGAGAAGAGTCTGGCTTTGTCTCTTATCTAAATCTTCCAACCCAAATTACAGGTAATTAATGGATTTTGCCATTAATAGATGTATAGTAAAAAACTAGTTTCTACTTTTCCTACACAGTTTGCCCTAATTCTATGTTTGTACATATATTTTATTTTTAATGATATGATCTAGGATTATGTAAGGTCAGAATGAAATAATATTTAGAAAAGTTACAAGAAATTTGAAAAAATAAAAACCCTCTTATTTTTTGCAAACTAATGTTTATCTTTAAGTCATGATCACTAAAAAATTAGTAAAACAAAAGTTTGGGGAAGTAAATTAGGATGCTGGGACTATACTATTATTTAAATCAATTTTATAAAAAGCAAAAAGTTTGTTTCCTGAAAGAAACAATGAATGCATTTTGTCAGTGTTAAGCATGAGGAGCACCTTGTGTGAACCAATTGAAAAAAAATTATTTATGAAAATGTCTTCAATTTTTTGAGTAAAAAGAAGACTGTATTGGGAATATACAGCGAAGATTATTAGAAAAGTACCATTTAAAGCAGTGATTGTAAAAAAAGTTGGACTTCACTGAGAGTATGCAGTCAGGCATGTGGAAAGAACCAAAGAGACCTGTCAAGGAGTTACAAGTAAATCTTAATCTGAACAATAATGAACAAATAAAGCTGAAGTAAGAGATAAAAGGTCTCAGAGGATAAGAAAATCACTCTCTGAACGAGACAATTGCTGTATTTTCTACTTTTCTGTAACTGTTACTGTACAAGGGCATCTGACTGGAGAATGCTTCTCATAGTGAATTTTGTCTTCAAAGAAAGCAAAATGCTTTCTCAAACAATGCACCAACTATTTTTATAACACTTGGTGCTGGAAAAATTTCATACTATTGGATGGTGAGTTTATGTCTTGGAATGCCACAATTGTTAGCAGAGAGGTCCAACCAGGTGATTCTGCAGTTCTGTTCTAGCTTCAATAAGAAGCTACTGTTTAAAGTAGAAACACTAGCATGTTATTCACATAACTGTCTATTAAAAGCAGGCTACACTTTTGGATTTAACAGAAGATTAGGTTCTGGAGCAGCCTGGTTCTGTTTCTCACCAGAAATCAAGTATGCAAAAAGTACTCTTGAAGACAATATGGAAGAAAATATATAATTTTACATAATGTGTTATAAAATAAAATAATTATCTGCCAAGCAATAAATCACAGGGCTCCATTGGTTTGAGAAGACCTGGTAAATATTGTAGAGACATGAGCATGAAAACAGAGCAGTTACTTGATGTGGGAATAGTATCTTTCTATTTCACTGGATGCAGTAAAAAAATCCCAACTTCTTGCCCTCCTTGTTGCATTAACGAAATGTTATCGACTTTTACATGCCCTGTAACATTTTCAATTAAAATGCAAGCTATATTATGTATCCCATTCAAATTTTAAAAACATTTGTCCTAACAATAAGGGTTTTCTGTAAGATACAACAAATGCAAAACTGGAAAAAAATTGTATCCGTTTCAATTATATAAGGCAACTCTTCAAAAGTTCTCTTCTTATTGTAGAATTACAGTCTAAAAAAATACTAAGATGTTTCCTGTATGATTTATGAACATCTATATAGAGAGACTTCAAAGTTTATGAATTTTTAAATTGCCTTTCAGGAGTCACAAAATAGACTTTCCTCAAAACTCAAAGGTAACGAATAAGATCACAGTCCTCAAAAAGTCCTTCCGAGTGCATGATGTTTCAATCAACAAAATATATTCCTCTATTCTTAAGAGAAATATGCAGAAAATATTCACTCACTTTCTTGAGAGTGAATACTAATTCTTAACTCTGAGTTAAGATGCTAAACTTACACTGAACATGGTTGCTGCTGATCCATCATTTGCAGTGCAGGTATAAAACCCCCTGCATTAGTGACACCCTCCTGCAGCTCATGCTTGCAAGGGCTGTAGTTCTAACAAGTGGGTTTTGCTAATGATTCCGGTGAATGCAAAATTTTTATATCACTGACATGTCTCCTGCAGGACATTTTTAACCCCCAAGAAAGATAATATTCTTACTGGCATTTTATAAAAAAAATTATGAAAACTAGTTTCCAACAAAGGCCAAAGAAGACTGAATTCAGATTCCAATAAGGGATTTTATATGTTATACATTGTGTGTATACACTTGGAATTATTTACTTAATGTAATATATAGGGTGTTTTAAATTACACAAAAGTTTAAACTGCAATTATATAAATATCTGTAATTTTGACTATTCAGATCACAGTATTTTGGAGTGTGTTTAATGTATTAAGAGTAATATTCAAAAATTTGTTCAGGTAATTTTGAGTACATTATAAATTGAGTAACAGGGTAAAGCATAGATCTTTCCAAAACAATATAAAAGCCAGATTCAAATTTTTAAAGAAGGCTCATTTTTATCTCAGTTAAAAAAGCAACTAAAAATCTTAAAATAGCTGACAAAAATACCCATTTGCTCATTTTCATGTTTTTCTTTAACACTGAGGTTTCAAAGAATTATTTCCAAAGATTTAAAGCAATTGAGAAGCAGTGGAGGATGAATATATAGAACCTACTTTTACTGGTACTGGGATTTGCAGATGAGGTTGTCTCTCCTCCTAACCCTTAATACACAGTGTTGTGATTAGTCAGACTGTACTCATTAAGGGTAGAAAAGGGGGAAATACTGTACCCACAATTGAGATAAGGGGAGGAACCAGTGGTCCACCCCATCCAAGCTGAAACGTATCCTATATGAAATAGAAATATATAGCCTGTTATTAGTTGTGAATCTGTAATGACAGACACTTGATGCTATGTTTTATAACTCAATTATATGAGAAATGTTTCTTTCATACTAATGAAGTTTTGAGTACTCTTGAAAATGACTCATTGCCACTTTCCTGCTAAGGGAATCTAAGGAATAGCCATTGAATTTTAGAGGAGATTTAAGACATCAAATACTCTAATTTAGTTTTAAAAAGTTATGAAATTGGACTGGAAATTTGAAATACAGTAAATGTTTAAAGCCATCAGCCAGAAATATGCATAAGGCATGCAAAACTGAAAGTGCAAGTGGATTTCAGATTGTTTGCTGCCTTCTACTATTTCTCTAATAAATCAAGCACGGCATGACATGCTTTATTTTGTGAAGTTAGACACAAATGCATGCTTTATTGTCACTTAATTCTCTAACTCAGCAAAGCAAATGTACTCAGTATTCTACATTTTCAAGTAGCATACCAATTCAGAACTAGCGCAAAAGCATTATATTGCGAGTACTAAAAAGCTAAACAAAAAGCAATGGGTATATTCAAATCTCAGTTTGCAGCTCCTTCTGCTTAGTACATACACTTATTGAGATGAGAATATAAACCCTAAGACAGAAATTTAAATTAAATTAAAGCAATCCTTTACTTTGCCTTCCAGCATCTGGGTGGAGTTGGTTTTGAGATTCAATACAGAAAGTATTAAAATTTCTCAGAATTCAGTATACTAGCAGGTATTCTAAATGCCTTTAATATGGCAAAATTCACTTCTGTGCATCAGGCAAGCACAAGCCATGGATCACTTGTACCCTATTTTGGTGCAAGTGATTCATATATATCTTATACTCAGTTGTGAAAGAGAATTATGAAACAGCATAATTATAACACTAATTGTAACTAAAGAGTATAGCTGAATGTAACTTAAAATCTGAAGTGTGTTTCATATTTAGGTATAACAGAATAGTCCCTAGTATGTACTGACTGTGTTAAATGCTGCACTCTTCCAATTCACCAGAAGGAAAAACTTATTTAAGAGAAACATTGATTGAATAAAGTAGTTGAGTACTTGGCAAATTGTTTTACAAAATGATGCAGAGCTTCTTATATCCACAGCATCTTGTGGAATACTTCAGATATTTTACATTTTCAGTGCAAAATTTGCACAGTTTTGAACATGGGCAAACATTAAAATTTAAATACATGCTGTATAAAAACTCTGTTTTATCACAGCTCAGTGTAGGTATGGGCAATATAAGAAAGCCAAGAGGGCTGCTTTATCTTTACTTTCTGCAGACAGAAAAAAGAATCTCTTTTTATGAATTCTTATTAAATGAACTCGGTTTCTGAGAAGAATTAAATTTGACTATAGTCTCATGAGCTGGTCAATTATTTATTATTTGAATCTTTTTACTGTTCGTGAGTCATTCATAAAGTAATGCCAACAGCTGTCAGTGAGCTGTGTTGAATACTTGCCAAGTGCTTTGGAAAAAAACCACTATTTCAGAAGTGCAAGTAGTAACTCTAAGTCCTCTATATATTTGGCCAGTCAGATCTGCTAAGTGACTGGAATCAGGTACTTCATTGACTGTCATTAATATTGGAGGATGGAGCTGAAGCCTATTTGCATTTCCAAGCTTCTCTGTGATTCCTAACCAGTAAATTGCTCATGAATTATTCATGTTGTGTAGCTCAAATTCTATCATATGATTGGGCTCCTGGCAGAGTTTCATAATTATTCAGCAAGCAGTAGGGGAAAGCAGTAAATAGATTTCAAATAACAGGTACCTTAATAACAGCTTCTTTATGCAAGAATATCCTAAATCTTGTAAGTGGAAAATTTACTAAGGTGATCATGTAAAGATACAGAAAAAAATGAATAAAACATTTGGCAATCAATTTTGACATCTTTCTAGAAATGATCTTCTCTTCCAATATCATTTTAATAGCTGCATTTTTTTCCTCCCTGCATAATATCTACACTGGTCTCCCAGTCTTCCTGCAGCTGACCAGAACATCATTAAAAACATAAAGCTGACAGCAGTTTCCCAACATTTCTCTGCACAAAACCACATACATTTATCTGAATGTTCATGAACAGTATGTATGAAGAAAGACAAAGAAAGGCTAAATCAAATAGTTGCATATTCTGTGGTACTTGACCAGCTCTTACCCTGCTGAATATCACTTCATGAGTTTCATATAAGAAGAAAACTGTTAAAAGTCAATTTGTTGCATGAAGTGGAAATTTATTAATTCAGTAATCATTGGTTAGCAATGTATTTTCTGCTGCATTCTGAATGGAGATAGGTAGTCTACTGAATGCAATTTCAGGAAAAGAATTTGAAGTCTCAGCTTGACTTCATTAAGCTTAGATTTTTTCTAAAGATTTTGCATTGTTTCCTCTTATGTTTCCATGACGCAGGAAAAAACATTTTCTTAAAGCATATTTCATTGACATGCATATAGAGTTAGTTTGTATTCAGTGGCTATATGGAACAGAAGGTATAAAGAAATGAAAAAATAAGTCGAAATGCCTTCTTGAGTGAGATGAATAGTAAGCAGGGCCTCTAAATTACTCAGAATAGCAAGAAATAACTTTATATACATTGTACTGAATCTTGAATAGAGATTAGTTGAAATGAAAGAAGCATTTACCTTACAAAAAGAATAACTTCATAGAGGAATCAAATAACTTGATTTGCTTTTTAAGTCAGCCAAACTCAGAAATAGATTTAAACCACTAGTGGATATGAATATATCTGTAGTATCATCTAATGAAACTCAATGGGGTTAGATTAAAGGGGGTTTATAAAATATAATGAAAAATGAAGGAGTTCAATTTCTAGGAGAAAATATATTTGTTAACTAATGCTAAATTAGATTCCTATATAAATATTTTGATATATTTATCAGTAAAGAAATCAATATACTTGTGTTACATTTTATTTATTATTAGGACTCTGTTAATAGAGTTCATAGTTGGCAATTTCAAAGACTCATATGAAAAACTCCTGAGATTGGCTAGAAAGTAAAGTAACCTTAATGAATATAAATTCTAAGTGATAACTGCATATGGATTTAGGTGAATGGATGAAGCTTTTTGCTTATCTGTTAGTAAAAGATATGCAATAAAAAGATAGTGCAGCCTTTCTGCATGGACTTGTCATTCCTTGTTGTGCATGCATGTATTCCTTCTATGCATGCATAGTTTCAGACACTTTCACGTTGTCTTACCCTCATGCCTTCAAATCGTGACAAAGCTCTTAGAGGTCTC
Source organism: Peucedramus taeniatus (assembly GCA_013400575.1). NCBI lineage: Eukaryota > Metazoa > Chordata > Aves > Passeriformes > Fringillidae > Peucedramus > Peucedramus taeniatus. Next base: position 10,316 of record WBNO01031617.1, on the reverse strand, counting down.
AAAGCTCTTAGTGTCCTAAGGGACTTAATGGCACCAAGTTCTGAGTAACCCAATGCATTTGCTGTTAAGCTAACCAAAGAGACCTATATGAAAACAGGAAAGTAAAAATTATTATATGGTACATTCTGCTTTACATACCATAGATGTGAGATATACACTTCGTTAGAAGATTCTAATTTTGGATCACTTTCTTCAGGAATAGGGAGTCTTTCAAGTTAAAAAAAAAAAAAAAAAAGAAGAAGAAAGAAGCAATATGAAAGGTGAATAGGTAAACAAACAAACAAAAATATTATAAGACAACTAATATCTGGAAACATTAGTACTTCTAAATTTCTTCCTTTGCTACTGATCTGAGGACATTTAAAACCACAAAAACTGAATTACATTCATCTCTCCTTTTTACCAATTTAGGTATTGGTCTTATTTTTTCTTTGTTTTACAATACTATTGGGATCAATAATTGTGGTTGATAATGTAATTTGATTGCTCACAAGTGAAAGGGAAAGGATTGAAGTTTGTGTTGAACTACACATGGGTCACAGAACAACATTGCTCCTCTGAAAATTGGTAAAAAGGATTATTTTTGCTATAGGCAGTTATACTGACCAATCCTTTTGCCTGACTGCTGAAATTATGTGCTTTATAAGCTGACCTTAACCTGGACTATGCTGTTTCTAAGACCTTAGAAGAACAGTTCCACAGGTGGAATAATTTGACAGGCCTTTAAATATTCCATGTCCCTACATTACCTCAGTGCAAAATACCACATTCTCCACATTTGCTATGGCTCCTGTCCAAAATATTACTTTCTGTAAAAAAACCATTTCCACTAAATGTTCCCTCATTATGCTGTTCTAATTCCTTAACTATTTATTGGGCCAAAAATAGCATAATGTTCTCATATACTCTTTCATTATAAAGAACAATGTATCAGGTAAAGAGAATTCTAGGACTGTGCTCATATTTAAAAACAAGCATTATATGTGAAATTTTTAGCTTTTAAAAGTTAATAGCCTTTCTGAACTTTTCAGCAGCTCTAGCAACCACAAAACTTGGTTCTTTTTAAATCTAAATTTCTTTTCCCAGCACATTCATCATATTACTGAAAACTTTCAAGTTGCCATAATCTAAAGCAAAATTTAAGAAAATATCCACATGTGTAAATCCAGCTTTTATCATGAACTAATGGAGACACTTGAATATGTACTATACCTTCACATAATGATGTATTCACATTTTCTCATTCGCAAGATGGCTGTTTGGGATAGTACGATTTAAATACAGTCAAATATTAGAGAAAATTAGTTTTAAAAATGAACAGCTGCTTCTGCTTGCATGCTTGTTCAAGCTTTTTTGTCGCAGGTGTCATTTAGGTATCAATTTTGAGAATTTCAATACTAAAGTGCCAAGTGTTTTCCAAGAGAAGGTACTTTCTTTGTATGAAACATGGTTATCTGTAGCTGTATGTATGGAGTTGAATCCTCGATATGTTTAAACTACAAAGTACACAAATCAAAAATGTTGCAAATACCCATTAAAAAAAAAGAAAAAAACAGGAAAAAAAAAAACCAAACTGAAGAAAATTAATTGCTCTGATTAGCCCTTGTATGATGGGAACAGATTGAGAAAGTGTTGGATTTTTGGCAATACTTTGGGACACTAAATTCTTTTAAAGGTTTCTTTTTGTCTATTCAGTGTGCATTTCTAAGTCATTGAAACCAGGACAAAGAATCTTAATTTTAAAACTGAGCTTGTTCAATACTTGGTTTTTGTATATGTTTTACCAGAAATTACTGTCTTGAAAATATAGTCACTGGTTCTGGTTTTGTAACTCTGTAAAACATAGTTTTTGAGGTTCACCCAGAGAAATTAATGAGCTGCAGAAACAGTATGCATTCTGCACACTGGAGAGGGGTATACTTAGGATATTCTTAAATGCTCCATAATTGTATCAATGCATCAAGAAATGTTCTCTCCCCTTTCATAGCACAGTACCATAGAGCTAGAACTATGAGATAACCCTTGCAGCAAGGATTTCAAACATGCCTGTGAAAACTGCAAGCTCAGGAATATTTACTGGACTTCAATACTAATTAAATTGCACTACCAGTGCTAGAGATATATCTTTCTTTCCTTGTGGAGCCCTAATTTATCCATATGGTGAAATTTGTGGACATGATGTTCATTTTCTTGCCAGAGGAGTTTTGATTCAGATGGTTGCCTGATGTCTGGTGGATCTGGCATGCATCTAAATGCTGGATTCAACCTAGACCACAGCAGGAGGAATGATTGGTCTGGAGGTGGGAGCGAGCAGCCCAGGCCAGAATGCAAGGCAGGATGACCTCTTTCAACAGCAGTGTTGGGACAAACCCCCCAGCTGCCTGGGGGCTACCATGCAAGGTCCTTCTCTTCAGCAGGAGAGCTTCCAGTCTCTCTTGACAAGGCAATGCAGTGCCTCAAGCATGAGGTGAAAGGCAGAGAAACATGGATTTCTTTTCCAGCTACCTTACTTTTCAAACTGAAAAGCAAACTAGTTGTCATTAATAGATATTACGGCTGCAGAGAAAGTAAGTTTAAAAATTATCAGATAAATATAAAACTGTCACCTAGGAAATGCAGTACATACATCAACAATCAGGAAGTCCAGCCAGCACCAGGCATTAGTAAAATATGTTTGGTAGCCGTAGGCCACCCACTTCAGCAGCATTTCCAGAATGAAGATGTAAGTGAAGACCTTGTCAGCATATTCCAGCATGGTCTTGATAGTTTTACGTTGTTCAATATAAATGTCTTCAAAAGCCTGTGAGTGTAAACATTCAAAGATATGTTTTGTTACTGCACATGCTTCAGGCTGTAACACAACAAACCAAAAAAGGCAATAAAAAAAGGAAATAATATTCAAGAAAAGGCAATTATATAATTTCTATCTAATGCTTCTTCTTCTCATAACTCAGTATATATCTGTTTTTTCCCTATAGAAATATATTTTCCAGCTCACAGGAGGAAGAAGCAGATATCCCACAGTAACCACTACACTGGTCAGAGTTTTTTTAAAATGTATTTATTTATTGCTGATAGTGAATTATTCTTCTCAGATCATATTGCATAGTGACAAATAGAATTGATTCTTCCAAGTGTTGTGCCTGAACTGAATTCTACTGAGATCATTTGGCTTGAATGTAGGTAGACCTAACTTCAAAATCCAGGGCCATAGCTGTAAAATTTTCAGGACAATGACAATACAATCTACATTTTGTTTTTAAGTCCTTTGACTTCCTGAAAATTTTAAGTTACAAATCTTAAAATAAGTTATTCCTTTCTTTAAAAAAAAAATTGTCTATCCTAATCAATTACTTGCTTTATCATTCACATTTTATGAGATAGATAAAATTTCTGAGCTTCTTTCCATGTTATTTACACTTTTTGTGTTCTCATTTTTAGGCAATTGAAAAAAAAACAAGAGTTCCTGCTTTTCATAAATTCTTTTTTTTTCCTATAATTGCTTTCAAATTTCAATTCTGCTGTTATTTCTTATGGAGACTGACAGATTTTATCAAGCTGAAAGAACAGGAATGATCTGCTAGCTTGCAAAGATTTGGATATTTTTTGATACTAACATTCATTTTTACTCAGCCTGCTTTTGACCCGTTTGACATCTGTCAGTTCAAATGATTAGTGTTTGTATATCAGACATCAAGCTAAGATCTGTGTAATTCTGGTTACTTGCATCAGGCACTGTGGTACCTGACACTCCTGTATTCACTAAAGCTGGGAAGTCAGCCCTTGTGATTTCCTTTGTACGGGTGGGTGATGCAGAGGCTGGGTGAGCAGCACTCCTGGCAGGGAAATGTGTCTGCTGAGAGCCTGGGGAGGGGTGTGCAGGCAGCCTGCAGCCTGCCCGTGCCTGCTGCATTTCCTGGCTGTGATGACAGTGAGATTTGTCTGGAGCATGGCCTTGGGGTGAATATTGGATGCAGTGCTGGTAGATACAAAGAGACCTTTTCACTGTCACAAAATACTTTAAAGGGGGAGCAGAGTCTCACATCTCCAGAGGCTGGGGCTAATCCATGGTCTTTGAAATGTTTTCACAAAATAAAGGTTCTTTGCATGACACACCTTAGGCTCACAAGCACGAGGTACTAACACCGTGGGATCTTGTCTCAAACCTCCTCTAAATATAGTAGTAGAAATTTACCCTAAATATAGTAATAGAAATGCACCTTTTTCAGATCTCCTTCCACTATTCTCATTTAAATTTCTTGTCACTGAAAATTTTCTTCACTCAGTTGTATGAACCAAAATTCAGTCGCATAAACTTGATCTTTTTTATTACTTTTGTAATTTGAAGGATTTTAAATGACAGGGAAGCTGTCACATGGTATTGATTAAAAGTTGTTTTCTGATGGTTGTGTTGATATTAGACCAAACAAAAGCAGAATAATTCTTAGAGATGTAGCTGAAACTAGTTACAGGTATTATCATAAACTGCTAACAGTATTAACAGTATTTTAAAGTGTTGGGAGTGGTATAATGAGCTCATAATACAATTTTGAAACACAATTTTTTATTGTGTAGGAAGTTAAGTAATTTGCCAAAGGGTAATTAAATCTATCAGGGTAAATGCTAGATATACTCTGCATTATCTTACAGCAAACAGTTTGCCTAAGAAACGTCACCTCAGTGTATTTATACAGGCTCACTTCAATTTAAAAATTCATCTACAATTTCTTTATTCATCATCATTATTTGTATTTTTGAAAAAAAAAACATACTATTTTTAGGGTTGTATTGTTATAGATTTTTATTATGGTTGGCTTCCTTTTATTCTCCCCTTGCATGCTTGTTAGAGCAAACTCATGTTTTTGCAGATGTCCCTTCAGTCTACATAAGTATGAGCCAGTAGAAGCAGAATTGTAAGTCTAAATAATAAATTCTTATTCTTAGAAAGGAATTAAAAAAACCCACACAGTCTTAGCTTTTTTTGCTGTTCTAGCACACAGCATTTCTAGGACTACATAAGCCAGCCCTGGCCCTTGCAAGGTGTTTTGAATTGTTTATGCCATTATAGTTCCAAACATTCAACAGTGGCAGTTCTTTTCCCTGAGCTACATCAGTAAACAGCAGTGAAAGGAGAGAGCACACTCAAATAAGAAAGTTTAGTATTTCTCTTCTTCACATGTGGCTTCTCTCTGCCTGAGGCACATCACTGCCACTTCAGCAGTGGAGGTAGACTCTCTCTATACACTTATGTCTGTTCTTTTTTCTACATGTTGTTAAGAAGAGATTGTTTTTGCTGTTTTTCCTAAGGCCTGAATAAAATTTAGTCCTATCATTTGAAGACATGGAATTGTGTTAAGTTAAAACAGTATTAGAAGAGACAATTTTAAGGAGTTTTCTGACAACATGGAAATATTCTGTTCATGTTTTACTTACCAGAGCTCCACTACTGAGGAGAATCATAAAGACAATGAAAGTCTCAAACCAGTTGTGTTCAACAATCCTGAAGCAGGTTTTTCTAAGGTTCCACCACTGCTTTCCTCTTCCTTCTTCTATACTTACTTGACAGCACTTGAACCTTCTTACACAGCCTTTAGAACATTGCATGTAATGAGAGGAGGAAAAAAAGAAGAGATTTTTTTGAGTTGCATTAATTCTGGTTATGCATTCTACTAATGATACAATGCTATCTTTCAAAGAAAAAAAATAACATTGAGACAATTAGAATTTACAGTTAAGTGAACAAGTGAGAAAAATGCATTTCTGATTTATCAAGAAATAAGTGCTCAATACAGTGCTCACAAAAAGATAAAAGTCCATCAAACATGAAGCCAAATTACAGAACACAAAATAAGAGTTAAAATATACAAACTCATCCAAATATCAGGAAGGTTGATGTAGTAAGATAAGGGCAAATGATATTAAACTGTACCTTCTTTTGTTCAGGATACTCAATTCAGACAAGGTTGCAGTCGCTGCATGTAAAATATCTAAGCTTCTTATCTGAGTTCTGGGCTTTTCAATACCAGCTAATTTCTCTAACTTGTGCCCCTAATTTATTTTACACTTTTATGATTTAGCTGCCGACTTTTATGTAGAAAAATACTAGTAATAAATAATGGCATTTTCCATGACAAATCCTAGACTGTTACAGGACCTCTTACAAGTTCAAAGTGAATTTCTAAAGAATGATCTGTTATCATGTCCAGGAGTAATCCAAATTGACATTAGCATTTATTCCCCAATGCCTAAATCTAACTTTTGTTTACAGATACCAAAAATGGCATTTGTATCCTTATATTACTGTTTTAAAAAGTATATTTTTCTCCACCTCCTTCACATGCACACATCCATAAGGTTTCTCCCAAGGAAATGCCATTGGAAAAACATTTATGACCAGACTGGGGTTTTATTAAATTGTGGGCCAATAGAAGGAAGAATGAAAGATGAAGGAGTCCACCAGGTTAGACCGTTCTTTCCCCAGGCGGCACACAAGGCTTTCTTCTCCTTTTGCGAAATTGTGGAAGATTCATTTAGCATTTTTCACAAGACCATCTAGGTAGAGTTTTCATTTGTCACTAAACAGCTATTGTAGTAATGTATACTTTATAAAGCACTTAGAGATCTGTGAAGAATATTTTTTAAATAGTGTGTTTATTATCTGTAACTAAACTCTGAAAGTACAGTAACATACTAAAAATAAAACTTTCAATACCGTATTTTTCTTATTTTGAAAGTTTTTAAATTTCCAATAAAATGTTTTCTTAACTGTTTATCCAATACATAGTATAATTGTGGTATCAGTTTCCATGTAATATATTATGGACTAAAAGTACTACTGCTAATAATCAGAGCTTAAACACTAACAAAAGGGCAATATGACTAATAAATCTTAATACTTAACTTACATAGAAAATGGTTCTGTAATTTTATTAATAATTGTTACTAGTGTTTTTCTCCCAAATACCTTCTGTGAAGCAGGCCTCTGGCTCCTGGGCTTCTTCAGGTTCAGCTTCTGGTTGCTCTTCTGCAGGAAGTCCAATATCAACTGTGCTGCCTTCAGATGAGCTAGATGAATTTAACTTCTGTAAAGGAAAGAAGCATCACAAATGAACAGTAAATAATTTAAAGGCAAATATTAATTGATTCTGGAATAAGTAAATTAGACAATGTTTTTGAATGTTCTAGAATCCAACATAAGTAAATGGTTGATAAACATGTGGGAAATTTATACAGTCTGGTTTTCCTCCTGTACTGTGTGAATCTATTAAATAGAGGGTGTATCAGTAACAGATCAGATTTCAAATAAAATTGCGCTTCATACTGAAAAATGTGGGTAATGCTAGATCTGAGAAGATTTATGACCACAACAAGCCATAAGTCGTAATGGTCTCTTGACCTACATAGAAATAATGAAGCTTAAAAAAATACACAGGAATTTGTAGTGTCTACTGAAAATCAGGTAAGAGTCTAAAAGTAACTACATAAATGATTAAGAATTGAATACACTGGTTTATGAGAAGTAAAAGAAAAAAAAAAGAAGCAATCAAATAAAATCCCACATAACAAAGACCCTCAAAAGATCAGAGAGAAATGCAAAAAATATCTAAATACCTCTTTGCTTTCTTCCAGGTCTGATTCACTACTAAATTCTTCTGTGTTTAGATTTTCAAAGTCGGATTCACCCACAGCAATGGGCACTGTCACAGTGAGGCTTGGGTTGTTTATGAATGACATGTAATCACTCTCATCAATTATGTATTTTTCCACACTGCTGCCTGTGCCTATACCACTGGTGGTTCCATTTGCATCTTTAATATAGTCATGGTCCTTGCTTAGCTCCACGGTTGTATGGTTAGAAATACAGCTATTTTTGTTGTTTAAATCTTCAAGTGGCTTGATTTCATCTAAAGCTTTCTGTTTTTTAACAAAAGCTTTTTGGATGAATTCACGCACTTTTCTCTTCACATAATCTATGCCTTTCTGCATCCTTGCCACAGCAATCTGGAGATTGTTCATTTCATTATCATCATCTGTCACAGCAAGGTTGTCTGCACTAAATGAGCTCAAGAGCAAGGCCAAAAATAGGTTCAGTACCTGCAGAAAGATTTAAAAAAAGATGTTCTAGACTTTATTTTAAAAAATAACATTTTTTAAATTAAAAAATGTCCCATTATTGACATATGTCCCATATTCATCAAAGACTGAAATCCCAATAATTCACCATAACCAAAAAAGTACCCCCAAAAATTTTTCTCTTCTCCATAAAAAACTGTATGTCCATTTGTACAACTGACTAATATCTGTAAATGTGTCTTGAATTCCTCACAGTATGTAAATATTTTGGTGTCAAAGCTTATAATCTAAAAATGGAGCTATCAGATTTGCTGTTCAGCATCATTAAAAAGTTTAATTTATCCCATCACACAACAGAAATTAGATTATTCAGGTGACTAATCATAGGGTATAAATAATAAAAAAATCCACAGCAAATGGTTTATAAAGAGCCCATAAACTAAAATTATTTGGAGCACAAAATATTTTCAAAGAGCCAAAAGAGAAAGTAGTCACATTTTTAAGTGCCCACTCTGGCATTCTTGGGATTTTGACATGGCATATTTTGTTCTCTATCCAAAAAAGCTCTTAAGCTTAACTTTAAGCATTTCTTGAAACCACCTGCTTAAGTGCTTTGTTGAAGGAGAGCCAGAGCACTTAGTGCACTTCAGGACTGAGACCACTCTCTTGCCAAATCATTTTTTGTTAACACTTTGATTACATACCACTAAGTTTCCAATCACCATGACCATCATGAAGACTGTAAGGCACATGGCTTGGCCAGCAACCTCCATGCAGTCCCACATGGTTTCTATCCATTCTCCACACAGCACTCGGAATACAATCAGGAAAGAGTGGAAAAAATCTTGCATGTGCCAGCGAGGGAGTTCACAGTCACTGGAGATCTTGCAGACACATTCCTTGTAGCTTTTCCCAAAGAGCTGCATCCCAACCACAGCAAAAATGAACACAATGATGGCCAGCACCAGGGTCAGATTCCCCAGAGCTCCCACGGAATTACCAATGATTTTTATTAACATATTTAGCGTTGGCCAGGATTTTGCCAATTTGAAAACTCGTAACTGGAAGGAAAGAAAAATATTGTTAGGAGAACCAGAAAGACACAAGGATATTTTAAAGTTAATTTGTGGAAGGATATTGCTGCAAAATATGCCTTAAGTTGGATTGTTCAGAGGGTATCATCTTGTCTAAAAACATGAAGATGGAATTTTCCCTCAAGAAAAATTTGTAAAATTTTCATTTGATATTCTCAATGCATAGCTTTTACTGAAGGCTAAAGAAGCTACTGATTTGAACTTAAAATCCAGGGTTCACCTGTTAAAATAATCTGGACAACTTTTCAACTAGTATTTGTAGAGATCTATTCCTGTGATGCCAATCAGAACGATACCTCTAGTGAGCCAATTTATTTCTGCATAGTGGGATGTTTAAAGTGTGTATATACAATGGATACATTAGAAATAGGCCCAGGGCACCCACTGCTATCTGTTTGGGTCTCTATCAATTCCCACTGAAGACTGTAAGATACCACAATTAGTAAGGATTTGTGCTAATGAAACTGTCCTTAGGATCAGTATCATGGCAAACATCAAGCAAATTTTTAAGACAGAAATAAAATTATTTTAATGAAGGCACATTGAAAAATCAGAACAATTGAAGTATATTTACCAATCGGAATGATCGAAGAACAGATAGTCCTTCCACATCCGCAAGACCAAGTTCAACCAAGCTAAGGGTTACAATAAAGCCATCAAAAATATTCCAGCCTTCCTGGAAATAATAGTAAGGATCCATTGCAATTATCTTGAGAAACATTTCTGCTGTGAAGATTCCAGTGAAGACCTAAGTTCAAAAGGCAATTTGTTATTTCAAAGTGAAACATAATACTCCAGATCTAGTTTAATTCAAGCTATGTTTTATCCAAAAGCGATACTTAAAAATAGTTATAATTTACTGTAGTGATTTATTATGCCCACCTTCCCTTAACAAGTGTCAGAAAACCAGGTAATTCTTCTATTAATTAAATTTTATACTAAGCAAATTACATAAACTTCTGGTTTATAACATTTAAAATCCAATTTCAACTTTCTAAGGATATGGACTTTCTTATGTGCTGTACAAACAATGTCCCAGATTTGATTTTTGGAACATAAAACAGAATGCTTTCCAAGAAATTCTATGGTATAGCTCTTTCTTGGTAAACAAACTATAAATGAGGCCAAATTTAAGACTACGGCGGGGGG
>WBNO01031616.1:20619-30879 GCA_013400575.1 Peucedramus taeniatus | reverse complement strand
TGTTATTCTAAAACCTGCACTTACCTCAAAAGCTGAATTACACTTTGACAAAATCTGTTTCCATAAATCTTAACTATATTACTTTGATCATTTGCGAAATATATTGTCAGTCTGATTATGTGATCTGAGATTGAAATCAAGTATTATAAGCTCACAGTTATCTGGGTCATTCCATATATCTTATTCAAATACTGATATCACCTTCACTTTCTGCCAAACTTTTACAGTTTTCCTTCTGTTATAGGACTAATTGAAAATTGACGGTAACAGTCAAGAGATCTTGAAAGATTTCTGGGAACACCTGATTTTAAAATTTCTGATTTTAGAAACGGCTGTGAACAACAGTGTTAAATTCTTGGAACTATGCCTTTGTTACCTGGCAAGGCTAACATATATTTTCTGTGTTGATTTTCAGTCTAGGTAACTGCTGTAGGTAATTTTAGATAGTCGTACTGTTACTGTGGGAAATCCAGAATAGATCATTCAGCCAAAGTCACTTTCTCTATACAGTGCAGAGAGATGTTTTAAGCAGATGCTTATCCTGTGGTTCAAAAACATTTGAGATCAATGCTTTCCCTTACCAGTGACAGAAGGAGCTGATGCCCTTTATTGATGTACAATTTCTGCTATTTTGAGGTCACTACTTGCTATTTTAGTTATAGCAAGTGATTTGAACTTCCTGGGCACAGAAATCCTGCCACTAAATTTGGTAATATCTTTTGGTTCAAATTGATGCTTATTAGTGACCAGGCAAATCCTTTTTGCTTATTTTCCAGACTGAGTATTAGTTTAAATAAATTAGATATTTTCTTCCTTGCAAGTCTTTTGGTTGCTTTGCTGAATCCTTTCGTGGTGTTTTAAATTTGTGCTAATGAGTGCTTTTGCTCTACCTTCTCTCTGCTCTTTTTCTACCAGCTTAATGCCTCAGCCTGATCCCAGAGAAATCTTTAAGTCTCTCTCTTGATTTGGAGCCCATATAACAAAGCTGAGCCTTAGATTTCCCTTTTAAGTCCAATTCCCACCCTCTCTTGCAGAATATTCAGCAAGGACCATCCTCTGCCTTTGAACAGCTTGTGACTTCTTGTACAGGAACATGTACAGCCTTACAGGTTAAGACTTCCACAGTGATCTTTCCTATACGCTTTGGGCTTTTTCTAAGCATTTTGTGTGTAGATGGCTAAAGAAAACAATACAAATTTCAGTGATTATGTGCAAGAGTGGCTTGATTCTCCTCTCAAAAACAAGTGAAAAACAATAATAGAATCACAAAATGGTTTGAGCTGGAAGGGGTCTTAAAAATCATCTAGTTCCAATCTCCCTACCATGAGCAGGGACACCTTCCAGTAGACCAGGTTGCTACATCCAACCTGGCCTTTAACACTTCCAGGGATGGGGCATCCACAATTTCTCGGGTAAGCTGTGTCAGTGACTTGCACCCTCACAGTAAAGAATCTGTTCCTTCTATCTAATCTAAACCTTCTCTCTTCCATTTTAGAGCCATTCTCCCCTTGTCCTATCACTACATGCCTTGTAAAAAGCCCCTCCTCAGCTTTCTTGCTGAGTCCCTTTCAGGCACTCGAAGGTCACAGTAAGGTCACCCCAGAGCCTCCTCTTCTCTAGGCTAAATAACCCCATCTCTCTCAGCCTTTACTCAAAGGAGAGGTGTTCCTTCCCTCTAATCATTTCTGTCTCTCTCTAACAGGTCCATGTCTTTCTTGTGCTGAGGAGCCCAGAGCTGGATACAGCACTGCAGGTGAAGTCCCATGAGGGCAAAGCAGAGGGATGGGATCACCCACCTTGACCTGCTGGCCACACTGCTTCTGATGCAGCCCAGGGTACATTTGGCTTTCCAGGCAGTAAGACCACATTGCCAGCTCATGTCCGGCCTGCCAGGAAAAAAACCAACCTTTTTTTCTTCCTTTCGTCCAACATCTAATAAAAAATATTTTCCTGCAAATTTTCGTATGTTGTTTACCATATTTATTTATTTATTTATTTACCATGTCAAAGCTGGCTTGACAGATCTGTAGCATTCAGAACACTAATTTATTTGAGAATTTACTCAAGTTCCTTACTCACATTGAAGAGATGGGTTGGATAAAATTAATTTGGGTAAAACTAAGAGTTTGTGATGTGCAGGAGATTGGCTTAGACAATAGTGTATATCTTTTAGTTTATCAATCTGAAACTGTAAAAGGCAAGGATTATAATAAGCTTAAAGTCCTGATACAAAAGGTACTACCTGCATGCGTAACTCTGTGTACACTAACTTTACTGATTTGGAGACACATCATTAACGTATTTCAAAATAAATACTTCACAAGCACTTGTTTAAATATTTCCTGCATTGCCAGCATGAAGGAATAAGGATACAATTCTCCATTGTACTGCAACAGGCATGATTATAAATGGAAAGGCAGTTTTAAAATAACAAATTCTCTATTATGTTTCATTAAAAGCCCGCTGTTTGCTACCAGCAATGAACACAGAGGGGTCTGTGACAGCAACACTCCAAGTTATACTTTGTCTAAATGTACGCTGCTTATATACTGTTGGTAGTATATGCTGGTAGTGCTGACCTGTTCCATTATATGACTTTCAAACAAACTCTCTTTTACCCTTGCTGTAAAGCCAAGTACATTTTTTGTTCAAAGTCCTCAGTAAATAATCATCAAATCTCCATTTACAAAATTAGAATGGAGCAGAAATTCCTAACCGAGGCTTTGGGTCCAGACAAACGGTTGCGAATGTTTAAATATTTGATTGGAGAAAAGCCAAATTTTGAATGTCATGGAGAGCAGCCAGTGCCAAGCATCTAATTCTTCTACAGGGCCTGAATGTTGGAGCTGGAGCTAATTGTTTACCCAGTCTGTCTGCCCAGGCAAACAAGCTCCTGGAGGCTCATTGCTGTGAGTCTGCTGGGATCCCCATTCCTCAGCCTTTATGTACTTATTAGGCTGACAATAAAGGACGGCACCGAGGCAGGCGCAGACGCTGACAAATACAGAAAATGCCAGGCCTGGCCAGAATGAAATCAGTGTGTTGTGAGCGCTCTTGTTCTGAAAATGAATACAGAGCTTCTGTTGAGAGGGCAGAGGAGTGGCAGAAGGAGGGTGAGATGAAGTTGAATCCCCTGTACTCCACTCGTCAGGGAAAGCTGACAGCTGACTGAGCCCTGATTAGGACCGGTCAACCTGATCCTGCAGGCAATATTCTCACTGAAAAAAATGGGAACTCTGTCTGATTAGGAACAGTATTGTATTATGTTGGTTCATATATTATTTGTATTTCTCTGGAATCCACAAGTTTAAGCTCTGTTTGGAACTGCACTATGTTACACATTATAAAACTGGAAAAAAAAAAAAAAAGATCGTTTCTTATGCTATTTGCAATTATGATAGGAAATAACAGTCTATCTGGCTAATTTTGCATACTGTGTAACTGGCACAACCCAGAGTAGAGTCAGTATTCCAGAATCTCCTTTCAGTAGGTAATATTACTCTAATTTATTTGGGCTTCTCAGCTACATTCCTAACATTAGGACTTAACTTGTTTTTGAATTTCATGTTCTTCCGTTTTCCTCATCGTAGTTCCAGGAGACTGTCAGATTCTGTAGTACAACCCCCTGTGTCATTCAGTGAAGGACAGAACTTTTAATTTGTTTCTAATGTGCTTGAGGAGATAATAAATTTTTGGAACTGATTTTCTTTTTTTTTGGAAGTGTTTGAAGAACAGAAAGCAAAAGAAGTGTGGAGCTGGAAAACAGCAGCTTTTGAGGTTAAACTGTTTCTTGGAAATTTATCTGAGGAACTGTTTGTTAACTCATGGTGGTTAATTAATGTCATAGTTTGACAGAGATCATGGAGTGTGGGAACTGAAGAGAGACTCTCAGTTTAGGAAACAAGCTCTGTGATTTCTCTTGAGATCAGTGGTGTACCTCTTGTGCATCAGTACCCTGCTCCTTTAGCATGCAGCGGTGCCTGTGCTGCGGCAAGGGGACCCCCAGGCCTTACTCACTCAGATTCTGGCCTTTCTGCTGAGATGATTGATAAATATGTTAAAAAGCGGTGCTGCTGGAAGATGAATTTATATTACAAGCCTGTGTCTCCAAATTGCCAGCTGGCAGTAACTCTGGCTGCTGCCTTGGACCTGATTTGAATGCCTGACAAAAGGGGAAAGCTCCATGTGCCATTGTCTGGTTCTATGAAAAATCTCCTCTGACTCTTTTCTAACCCACTGAGGAAGACTTTAAAGTGGGTTCATCTGTAGGTGGAGATGAAATCACTGAGGAAGCAGGGCATTGGGGAGGCCCTTATGTTCCCCAGAAGCAGAGGACATCCTGAGGAGTTCGTGAACACCACCTGGGAAATAAACAGGAGGGACTGGAGGACTGTGCAGCTGTGGAGCTATGCCATCACTGCAGCTACAGAGGTGAGGTGGAATGTTTGCATGGCTAGAGTGCATAGATGTACTCAGGTGGAGCTATAACATGCATCTCTCTCTTCAGGAAATACAAAGAAGATGGGAAGAAGGCTGTGCTCATTGTCAAGGAGAGCTCTAATGTGCAGGATGACTAGATATCTCCAGAGGTCCTTTACAAAGTAAATTTCTCTACAATTCCCCATGATGCATTTTCCTTGGAGGATTATTCCTTAGCATCACAGATCCCTCATCAGGAGCCCAGCCTAAATTGCGCATTTTCCCTTGTCACAGATCATTCCTACTGCATTCTGCTAGAAAACATTTTCCCTCTTGCTCACTTGCCAAAATTAGTGATAAAACTGGAATTATGAAGACACTGCCAAGAAGACAAGTTTCTGACATCCTCTGTTGAAAAATCACTTGTGTCTGGGTATATTGATCAGGATTTAGTTCTCATTTTGTAATCTCACATTCAGTTGTTTCTTGTGAGCAGTGGGTTTCTAGAGGAAAACAGGACAACCAAAGAAACTGCAATAAATGCTAAGAGTAGAAGTAGGACAGGTTTTCTGATCTAGAAGTATACGTTTTAGTACTTTGAAATATTAGAAGCCCGAAAGTCTGTTAGTGTTCAGTCACAACAAGAATTTACAGCTGTGGATCTCATGAAGGGATGGACTGGGGTAGAAGGTACTGAGAGAGAGCAGTGGGATAAACAGCTGAAGTTACAGCTGTACTGACATCTCCAAGTTGCCTTACACATAACTAGGTTTTCCTTGAAATACCTGATGGCAGTTTTTCTCCCCCCGTCCTTCCTTCATGTCTCCTCTGGCCTTCTGGCCTCAGCTCTGGAGCCATCAGAAGAGGGAGCTTTTGCCCCTGCTGCCCCGAATCCTGCAATCATTCCCATGCCCAGCTGCAGGCAGTAGCATTTTCTGTTGTTACAGCAAATAGTAACCTGGAATAAAAATTCATGTTGAAAGCAGCTTTGCAAACCATTATTTGAAGGAACACTACAATCAGACCCATAGCATAAAGACGTGCCTTGTGAAATTTTGAAAGCTTGTATTTAACCTTTTTTCTTAAAGCTTTCAGAAACTACTCAAACCAGTCACTTTGCCTATTCAATTATATTAATTTACAGTGGTTGAAAACTTAGGTTCAAGGATAAAAGCAGTTAATTGTTTTATTAGATTGTGGTTTCAGTGCAGTGGATAGGAAGTGCATAGTTTCATGCTTAACTGCTCTGGATACTTCCTACAGCCTCCTCATTATTTGGATGCCAAGCCTGCTAGACCCTGTCACAAATAGCTTTCTGGAAGCCAGAAGACTGGAATGGAAGACAGTTGCCACCTTAATTCTGCGCTTATATTTTCCAGTGATTTCCAAGGAAGAGCTCCATTGGTGCTGAACTGGGAATGACTGCAGATTGGCAAAGCATTTTTCATTTAGTGATTACTCTGTGGTCAGAAGACAATTTTTCCATAAGAGCTTTTTCCAAGAAGCTGAACACAGACAAGTTCAAATACTCTGTGGAGTTATGGAACTGGACACTGATCCTGTCTGCCAGCAGAAGAAAGGGAATGGCAATAAGAAAATTATAAAGCAAGCTATGTAGCCACAGTATGGGTAACTGTGCTAATACTTTATTTTTTCCATCTCTGATCTTCCCACTGTAGGATCCAGATCTTTGTATGGAGAAAAGAAGCTGTACAAAATAGGAAGGATGCATGACAGTGCCATAAGGGAATTTGGACCAAGCTACCTGCAGCTGAGAGGTGCAATTTGACAGAGTCTATAGGGGTCTAGTGCAGTGCAATGAGCAGCTGGAACCCTGGGAGGCAAAGAAGAGTTACTGGGATACAGCAATCAAATCAAAATCACATGTGAACTTGAATGTCTCAAGGACAAGAAGCCAGTGGCCAGACAGGGGTTCATGCCAACCGTTCTAAAATGTCAGCATTGCTCGTGCCCCATGTCTCAGGGACACATTATCTTTTCTGGGTCAGGCAGCCTGAAAATATCCCTCTGGTGCAAACAGGTGATCTAAAACCTGGCAACTCAGCTAATCCCATGCCCTATGTATATGTCTCTGTGAACCTGCTGCAACATAAGGCTGGACCTACATACTTGGCTAACAGCAAGAGGAGACACAGATACACAGCTTGTGTCATCCAGAGCTGAGGAGGAGCTGTGGGCCTCCACAGCTGAGCAGAGCAGCTGCCTCCACAAAGGACAGCTTATTCCTCCTTCCCAGATACCAGTGCTGAGGTCTCCTCAAAGCAGACTTTCTTATTAAATGTCATTTTGTTCTGTCCCTGGAAACATGTCGCTGTGGAAAGTTCCTATCCACCTATCTGCTGGATTGTACCAAGCATATATATATATAAATATATGTGTGTGTCTGTGTGTTTGTGTGTCTGTGGGTCTGTGTATCTGTGTGTCTGTGTGTCTGTGTATATATATTAGCTGTGTCTCTCACTAGACTGCTGACACTGCATAGGAGCAAGTGAAAGGACATTTTGACTTAATAGCTGGATTTCTTCAGGAGAAGAGCTAGACATTTATTTTATCTACCTACTGATAATACAGCTATAATTAAAGCATCTACGTGTCACCCCTGTCCCGGGAGGTGACACAAGAACGACACGCAGCAGCTCTGGTGAAAGCAAACTCAAAAAACTCTTTATTAAAACATCTGACTCCATATTTATATCTTTTTAAAATCCCAGTGTCATTGGAGGGTTACAGTGCCACCTCCTCAATGTCACTGGGCAACCCAAATGTCCATCAGGTTGCTCGTCCTCCATAAAGGAATGCAAAACAATAAGTAATTTACATAAAGTGCATGAGAAAGTTTGTGCAAAGAATGCAAACATCAGAAGGCTCAGTAAAACTTGAGGAAATCAGGGCGACATCTACAACTGCCTGAAAATATTCGGACATAATTTTTTCCTGTTTCATCTACATTCAGAACTTCCTCTGTAACACTGCTGACTTTGATGGTATTTTGGATTGACTTCTTTGACTGATTTTTTATCTCACAACAACTTGTTGTCTCCAAACATATTTTGTTCTCTATTACATTATATTAATACTCCCCAAAGCTAAATTCATAATAGTATTCTTTGTTCTCATCAAAATAGAACTGGCATTAAAATGTTGGCATTTCATGTGGAATGGAAACTTGAGGTTTCAGATAGATCTAATCACTTTTAATTAATCCCTTATTTTAAAGTAGACTAAAACATTAGGGGCAGGGGCTCGCACCTGTTCTGTAGAATCCAGCTGTATTCTCATAAAAGCAGGAAGACGTGGTTGTTTCATAAAATAATCTGAACCTCCATGAAAAATTTGGTTGGAAGTCAGAAAACATACTTCCAGCCAAAATCAGTCAGTAGAGATTCTGTCTCTGTTTGCTGCTTGGATAAATTTGAACTTCACGTGTCACGGAGAGGAAAATGGAATACATTAACATTGATGAGTGAGGTTTGCAAGCTGTCTCAATAAGCTTTTTGGAGTGAGGAACAATGTACACAGCTACACTTACCACTCCTTTCACTTCCCTGAGTGAACTTCCTCCTTTGGGCAACCCTCTTGGAGGAATGATTCTGACCAGCTTTTTTATTTATAGCCACAACAAAGCCAAAGTTTTTGAGTTTTTGCATCTAATAAAATACAAAACACAGTGAGAAACTCAGAACTACAACACCTTCTAGTAGATAACCATTTGCACTGTCTTTGGTAGTTGAGAGTTAGAAAGAAAAATTTTTCCATGCCAAGGAAAGGTGAGAGGGGCCAATAGTTTAGCTTGCATCACATATCTTTTCCAGAGCATAGCCAAACCACTGCTATAGATTTCCCCCTCCCACTCACTGGGCTTTCTAATGTGAGAAATATCTTCCCATGGAAAGCAGCGGTTATACAGTCACATGGGATCCTGCCTTACTCACACTGTTGGTATCTGGTTTATGAAAAAGGTCAGAGATGCCAGAGTTAGCTTCGGCTGGGATCTCTCTTCTAAGCAGCAGCAGGAGAAGTCAGGAAGGAGTAGACAGGTTCCAGAAGATCCTCCCAGCCATCACAGGGAGTGACTTTATTGGGCTGAGCAGCAGGCGAACATCCTGCCATGTATTATGGCCCACGTACTGCCAGGAGAACAGGGAACATAAATCTGAAGACCAAACCACCCATGCTCCCTGAAGACCCTGAAAACTTTTGTAAGACAAAGCTGTTCAGTTCTGAGCCTTAGACAAATTCCAGTCTAAGTACAATGTGCTTATCCACAATGCTTTGCCAGCAGCAGTAGGACACTTATCCATCACTCTCTGAGCTTAGCAGCAATACCAGCACTGTTTGAGCATCTGCTCTGCCCAGGACCAACCTAGCTGAGAGTATTCCAGTGCTAAGCAGAGCATGCTTTCAGTACTGGACTTATAAAATGCTTTGAGAATGTCACACAATAAATTGCAAGTTTTTTGAAAACCCCAAGAATATCCACCCAGAACCTGAAACACAAGGAAGGGGACTTGGTGAACCCAGATAGCTCCAGCACCATCAGGCCATGACCAGCTGGCTCACTGCTCTGGAGAATGCCAAGAGGGGAACCACGGCTCTGGGCCCTTGGGTTGTCCCCCAGTTCACCTGAACAAGGTAGGCATTAAGCATTTTGCACTGCGTTTGTGCCTCAGGAGGTGTCAGCAGCCTGAGTTATCTGTGGTTTGATGTGCTTTATGTGCGCATAAGACTTCCAGGGATGTGAATGGGCAGGTAGGATGTGCTGTACAGAGAGAGCAGAAGGGTCTATAGAGCTCACTCACATGCTAGGGAGGATGGCTTTCTACAAAGGCAGAGCTGTCTGCTGCGGCTTTAGAAGGAAATAGAAAAGCAAGACGGTAACCTGAGATTAATGTGTGGAGCTCCTCTTTTCACTCCTAGGCTGCTTTGCCTTTCTGTCACTGAGCCCAACAGCATTTCCTTCAAAATGTGTCCCAGTGGAGACACAGCAGGAAAGGGAGTTGAAGCAATGTGAGTTGATGGCACCCTCACCTGCAGGAGCAGAGGAAAAGTTCTTGGTTGATGAGTGTGCTGGACATACAGACATACAATCTTTTTCTACAAACCTCTCCCACAAAAAAACTCCCAACCAACCAACCAACCAACCAACTAGCCAGCCAGCCAAACATAGATGAAATGAGAACTGAGGCCATTTGGGGAGGTCTTAGTTCTTATTTTCGCTGTTCTGCCATGACTCTCAAACATTGACAAGATTTTTTTTTTTTACTTTGCTATATATTAATCTTCTACAAAGGCTGGTACAGACAGAAACAGGAATGAAGTAGCATCCCAAAAGGAAAGCTGTAGGCCTATGCTGTTCAGGATATTAAGCCTTTGGAAGCTTTTCTTTGAGACTGAGGGAGGTGATTGTTCCCCTCTGCTCTGCACTGGTATAGCCTCACCTCAAGTCCTGTGTACAGTTTAGGGCACCACAATATGAGAAAGACATTAAGCCATTAGAGAGTCTCCAAAGGAGGACCACAAGGATGGTGAGGGGCCTTGAGGAGAAGCCATATGAGGAGTGGCTGAGGGCACTTGGTCTGTTCAGCCTGGAGGAGACTGAGGGCAGACCTCATTACAGTCTGCAACATCCTTATGAGGGAAGGAGGTGGGGCAGGCACTGATCTCTTCTCTCTGGTGACCAGTGGTAGGACCCAAGGAAATGGCCTGAAGCTGAGTCAGGGAGGTTTAGGTTGGATATCAGGAAAAGGTTCTTCACCCAGAGGGTGGTTGGGCACTGGAACAGGCTCCCCAGGGAAGTGGTCACAGCTCCACACCTGACAG
>WBNO01031616.1:0-20430 GCA_013400575.1 Peucedramus taeniatus | reverse complement strand
GTCAGGAAGGAGTAGACAGGTTCCAGAAGATCCTCCCAGCCATCACAGGGAGTGACTTTATTGGGCTGAGCAGCAGGCGAACATCCTGCCATGTATTATGGCCCACGTACTGCCAGGAGAACAGGGAACATAAATCTGAAGACCAAACCACCCATGCTCCCTGAAGACCCTGAAAACTTTTGTAAGACAAAGCTGTTCAGTTCTGAGCCTTAGACAAATTCCAGTCTAAGTACAATGTGCTTATCCACAATGCTTTGCCAGCAGCAGTAGGACACTTATCCATCACTCTCTGAGCTTAGCAGCAATACCAGCACTGTTTGAGCATCTGCTCTGCCCAGGACCAACCTAGCTGAGAGTATTCCAGTGCTAAGCAGAGCATGCTTTCAGTACTGGACTTATAAAATGCTTTGAGAATGTCACACAATAAATTGCAAGTTTTTTGAAAACCCCAAGAATATCCACCCAGAACCTGAAACACAAGGAAGGGGACTTGGTGAACCCAGATAGCTCCAGCACCATCAGGCCATGACCAGCTGGCTCACTGCTCTGGAGAATGCCAAGAGGGGAACCACGGCTCTGGGCCCTTGGGTTGTCCCCCAGTTCACCTGAACAAGGTAGGCATTAGGCATTTTGCACTGCGTTTGTGCCTCAGGAGGTGTCAGCAGCCTGAGTTATCTGTGGTTTGATGTGCTTTATGTGCGCATAAGACTTCCAGGGATGTGAATGGGCAGGTAGGATGTGCTGTACAGAGAGAGCAGAAGGGTCTATAGAGCTCACTCACATGCTAGGGAGGATGGCTTTCTACAAAGGCAGAGCTGTCTGCTGCGGCTTTAGAAGGAAATAGAAAAGCAAGACGGTAACCTGAGATTAATGTGTGGAGCTCCTCTTTTCACTCCTAGGCTGCTTTGCCTTTCTGTCACTGAGCCCAACAGCATTTCCTTCAAAATGTGTCCCAGTGGAGACACAGCAGGAAAGGGAGTTGAAGCAATGTGAGTTGATGGCACCCTCACCTGCAGGAGCAGAGGAAAAGTTCTTGGTTGATGAGTGTGCTGGACATACAGACATACAATCTTTTTCTACAAACCTCTCCCACAAAAAAACTCCCAACCAACCAACCAACCAACCAACTAGCCAGCCAGCCAAACATAGATGAAATGAGAACTGAGGCCATTTGGGGAGGTCTTAGTTCTTATTTTCGCTGTTCTGCCATGACTCTCAAACATTGACAAGATTTTTTTTTTTTACTTTGCTATATATTAATCTTCTACAAAGGCTGGTACAGACAGAAACAGGAATGAAGTAGCATCCCAAAAGGAAAGCTGTAGGCCTATGCTGTTCAGGATATTAAGCCTTTGGAAGCTTTTCTTTGAGACTGAGGGAGGTGATTGTTCCCCTCTGCTCTGCACTGGTATAGCCTCACCTCAAGTCCTGTGTACAGTTTAGGGCACCACAATATGAGAAAGACATTAAGCCATTAGAGAGTCTCCAAAGGAGGACCACAAGGATGGTGAGGGGCCTTGAGGAGAAGCCATATGAGGAGTGGCTGAGGGCACTTGGTCTGTTCAGCCTGGAGGAGACTGAGGGCAGACCTCATTACAGTCTGCAACATCCTCATGAGGGAAGGAGGTGGGGCAGGCACTGATCTCTTCTCTCTGGTGACCAGTGGTAGGACCCAAGGAAATGGCCTGAAGCTGAGTCAGGGAGGTTTAGGTTGGATATCAGGAAAAGGTTCTTCACCCAGAGGGTGGTTGGGCACTGGAACAGGCTCCCCAGGGAAGTGGTCACAGCTCCACACCTGACAGAGTTCAAGAAGTGTTTGGCCAGCACTCTCAGGCACAGGGTGTGACTCCTCAGTGTGTCCTGTGGAGGGTTAAGAGTTGGACTCAATGATCCTGATGGTTGCCTTATACCTCAGCATATTCTGTGAGATCTTGCAGGTAGCTCAGAGCAGTGGGAGCCACAACAACTCTTGTCACTGTGTTCCCTGGAAAGTCTGCCCAAAATAGTGTCAACATGGAAAGTTAAGACAGTCTTTATGAAGATAGCTGTCCTGATGCATCTTCTATCTCTTTTTCTCTTCTGTTTCTATTGTTAGTTGTATCTAGTAATCAAACCATGAGTTCCATGATGAGTTGTAAAGGTATATGACAACAGTAAGAGACATTTTTCTTCCTCGTACAGCCTCTAGAGTCACCAAGTTCCCAGCCCTAACTGTGGACACTCATGGATATAATGTGAAATAAATTAGTTTTAGGCTTCACCCAAGGCCCCTACCTCTCAGGTTTCCCCTGCCTGGGAATTTCCCGAGAGTCCTTTTTCACAGCCAGATGGTCGAAGAAAGAGTCAGAGCTGCTTGCCCTTCGTTCTCAAGGTTGTTTATTATTTCTTATCTATAACATGTTCTCTTTGACCAGCCGTGATGCTCTCAGCAGGTCAGTCCAAGGCACACTGCCCGCCCCTGGGTCTGTGTTATATAAACTACGTAGACATTATTTACAGTTAATTTCCAATACCTATCACCTATGTTAGACAGTGAAATTCTACCTTAAACCAATCCCCAAGTGCCAACATCACCAAGAAAATGGAGACGATGAAGAAGGAAGGAGGGCAGTACACACCCAGATTCCTCCATCTTGACCCCCCTGTACACTTCTTGACCCCCCTGTACACTTCTCATATGAATCTCAACATTCTACTTCTCTACTCAGTAATGAGCTACTCATTTTATTCTACTTTCCCTGGTTTGTAACTCCTCACATACAGTTGGTAACTGTTTCCATGGCTTGAGATTGAGGGCAGAGGGGTCTTTGGCTCAATGCCATGCTCTCCGAGCCCCCTGCCCGGGTCTCAGCCCATCCAAGGCAGCAAGAGGGATTTCCTGGTTTCCCACACCTACCTTGGGCCACTCTGACTCACAGGAACCCACAGTAATGCCTACAACACCACAGTGAGGTTTTTTTATTGTTTTCCTCTGAATTAAGGCCACAGTAATAACAGAGTGTCATGAGACCAGCACCAAACAGAAGAAATCCTGCCAAGTGAAGCTGTACTTATGTACAATGAGAAATCAGCAAGGAAAGGAACTGCCCAGAGACTAAAACATTTCCATGTTAAACTTATGATTTAATACTTGTGTAAGTTAAACATTAATATGGGTAAAGCAATCTTCAAAACAGAGCCAGTGCAGAGTTGATCCAAAAGTCAACAGGACAAAAGAATCTAGAGCAAAAATCTGAGCCAAACCACTGAAGCTGATAATGTCTGGCAAGAAAATTCACCTCAGAGAAGAGCTTGAGGAACAAAACTCCACTAAAAAACACAATTCAGACCTTGCCCTTTTCTTACTGTTTCTCTGGTTTTATTCTGACCAGATGTAAAAGACTCATGATCTTGGATGCGGCTTCTCCTCGCCGCCACGAGGCGGGGAATCCGTCTAGCTCACCCCTACGTGGCGGTGGGAACCACACGAGAGGCCGCCCCAAAACCTCCCCTGAGGCTTCGGTGGTGGTCAGGGCAGCTGCGTGGGTTCAGCTGCAGAGAAAAACCACTGGAGTCCTGAGATAAAGAAAGCCAGGAGCCGGACACTCCGTCAAGGTATTCCAAAGAGCTTTAATCTCCTCGAAGGCACAAGACGAAGTGACCACACCCAAAGCTCAGCAAGAGCTTATCAAACCTCTGACTCAGGGAGGTGGGTACAACAGCCAATGGGCAGTTACAACAGGGATAAGGATATGTTTCACTGAACCAATAGGGAAAACATAGGGGTGGGAGAAAACCCACACAACAAACCATGCACAGGGGACAAGGTGACTGACACAGAAACCTCGAGAACAAGCTGGGCAGGGAAAACTTAATTGACATGAAGGGGGGCAGGACAACTGGGAATGACTTAGCAGAAACGGGGGGAAAGGGGGGGGGGAGCAGGTTGATGGACACCCTGAGTGGCGGGAAAACCTGGACAAAAACCACTATAAGGGGAAGGGACAGGGGGAACATGGGGCAGACCATAACTTTACAACCCTCCCAAGATACAACAGCGAGAGAGGCAAAATCAAACAAAACACACACCACTACACTTGGAGGCCTGGGATATAGTTTCTAAGAGGGGTCTCCAGGATCAGGATTGCTTCTGCACTTGGGGATTTAGGTTCCAGCCTGAGCTGCAGCTGGCCTCGCCAACTTGGAGGCACAAGGACAGAAATCTTTAAGTGACTCTGGCCCAAATGGTATTTCCTGACAGAGAGCTGGTCTTGATCTTGCCAGCTATTAATTGTAGTTTGAAAAATTATAAAGGCTTCCTGTTGTCCATCAGGGTATCCACTTCCCATTATTCTGGGCTAACAGTCTGTAAAATGAAATGGTGTTGGGGGTTGGATGTGTTTCTTTTGTGTTTGTGGAATTTTTTCCTGATGGTTTGCTAGGTAACTAATTGCTAGGTACTTTATGGATACTTGACTTAAACAAAGGAGGCAGCAGGTTTCTCCGGGTGGAACAGCAGTGAACGGCAGTTTGGTCCGAGGACACCGCTCCGAAAGGACTGGAGTACCAGGGGACCCTGCTTGTTTTCTCCCTCTCCACTGGATTTCTCTCCAGAGGAAGACTGAACACATTTTTCTCCACCATCGGACTTTCCTACAGGACTATTTCACTTCATAGAACTGCATTTACTGCTCAAGGAGGATTTCATCTGGACTGCTTTCACCACCCTGATACCCAGGGTGTCAGGTCACATCCCTGACTCTGTCGGGGCATTTTCTGAGGTTTTATTGTTTCTTTGTTTTTGCTTGTCTCTTAGTGCTATTACATTTGTATTTGTCTTTGCTTTGTCTAATATTCCTGGTAAAGAACTGTTATTCCCACTCCCAAATCTTTGCCTGAGAGCCTCCAATTGCAAAATTATAATAATCTGAGGGAGGGGGTTTACATTCTCTATTCAAAGGGAGATTCCAGCTTTTGCTGGCAGGTACCTGTCTTTCAAACCAAGGCAAATGGCAAACAGAACTTCATTAAAACAAAGCAAGACACTTCCTTGGCTGGCAGGTTTGGAAGAGTAGGAACCAAGTCCCAGGGGCTGCACTTCCAGCTTCATCTATGAATAATATATGGGGGAAAGAAAGGACAAACCATTCTTTCACCTCTCTGTATCTCAGTCTACACATTCATCGAGCAGGGACACACACTGCTACTCAGAATCATCTTAGAATGTTATGGAAATTAATTTCAATTTATAAAGCAGTCCGCAATGCTGGGTGGATGCAGATACCAAATTCTGATATTCCAAAACCACCCAGAATAGCTTTCAAAGCTCTAAATGTTTTAATTAGCGGCCGTTATTTATTAGTGATACCAGGATGTGGGCAATAAAACCAATATCAATCAATTAATTAATTTATCATCTGGCAGAGTACAAGGGAAAATACACTCCCCTGGTCTAATGCAATACATCTTGGCTTGCCCACATTCCTCTGCCCTGACTGTACACCTACAGCTGAGGCAGCTACTGAAGAAGATAACACCCAAGTCTTCCACTGCAGAGAGACAGACAGACACCTTCAGGAGTGATTCAGATCCCAGCTGGGCTAACTTAGACTCTGAAAGTGTCTGTATCTTTCCAGGTCCTAGACTTGGTCTGTATTAGGAAGTTAAATGTGTCCAAGCTCTAGGCCTGAGGTCAGACTGCACCATACAACTGCAGGAAGTAAATCTTCCTTCTTTTCTTGTCAAGGTGTCTGTGTTGGGCCATGGCAGGTTCCCAGGTTGTGACAGGGCACTGTTTGAACATGGCTAGTGCCCTCCTCTACACCAGTGTCAAGGGCCCTTCTGACAGTACAGCAGCACTTGAAATCCTGTGCTCTGCAGCATTCCCTAGCTTGTTTCATTTATTAGTGGAGGTGCACCCTTAGATGTAGGAGATAAGTTTCTGAAGTTAGCTGAGATGTGCTAGGACAACACAGCTATGTGAGGGATGGGCTAACTCTTTCCATCCTGTAGCCATGTGACAATCCTGCTTGTTAGGAGATATGGACAGACCAACATCAGAGTTGTCAAGGTAAGTCTAGATAAGCTAAATACTTCAAAGGAGCTCAAGAGAAAGGACCTCATACATCTCCCAGGCTCTACACAGCTGGAATGTGCTGTGTGTACCTGATACACAGGTTCAAAGGATTCTGGGTACCTGGGACTTGTCCATAGCCTGACTGTGAGTCAAACCCAGGAATGCATATCAGGATGTCTGAGCCACAGCACCCTGCCTGAACCAGGAGACTGCAGTGCCTCACAACTACAGTCTGAGCTCATTTGATTCCACTGCTATAACCACCTCCTAATGAGGACCAGATACATCAGCCTCCACAAGGAGACAGGGAAAAGGAGGGAGGATTTCCTCCCTAATACCATAGAAAGAAGAGCAGTTCCTGGAATATTTACCAAGCCACTGAACCAAAACTTTGATTTTTTATTTTGTTTTTCAGAGCTTTTCAGCTCCTCTTTTTACTTGATCGCTATTTCACAGCCCAAATCCTTGAGTTGTTTACTAGAAACCTGTGATGCAAAGGAAACATGGCCACATCTGATGTCCCAGCATCCAAAAAGCAGCTGTTAGTGGAAAATCATATTAAGTAAGAAGTGTGGGAGTACTTGCATGTATGAGGCTACTGTCCTTAATCCTCAGCATTTAGAATATTGCTTCTAATTTGCCTTAAAATATTTTAAAAGTAACTAAAACTTTACATCCAAGTAAGAAAAACTGCACTATATTTGGCTCTTGAAGTCCTTTGATTTGATTTGAATGTAACTGTTTGGATCACATGGCCAGCAAAAGGCACATGCCTCAGAGTGGCAGCTTTTATTCTTTTAGGGCAATCAGCATCCCCTCAATGCAAAGGATTAAATAAAAACTAAATTAAATGGCATACTACAGAGAAGGCTGGCTGTGTACTTTTCAATATGGACAAAGCAATCCTTCTCCTCACTGGTAAGAATTCATGCTAGTGCAGAGACCCAGCACAAAGCCTAGACACCACTTAACATCCTGCTGAGGGTTTAAGTGTTGGCTACACTTTGTGCTAAGCCTCAGTAATGGATGGAATATCACCCACAAGAAAGAATAGGGACAAACTGCATTTCGATTTTGCCTGGGTCTGATTCTGCATTTCCAAACCCTTTTTAGGTGGGAATTTGAAGTCAATATGAGATACAGGATGTGACTTTACATTTCACCTCATACCTGAAACTTGCCTTTGTAATGAAAGGGGCATACAGATATATTATCCAGGATAATATTTCTTCAAAATGGACACTGTACATAAAATATCTGCAGACCAACTATCACTCATCAAAGACAGTGCCACTCACCTGAAGGAAATGGTGTGACGAGTAATTTTGGCTCAGAGTCTCTCATAGGGACTACACAATCTGTCTTCATTCCCACACTAAGAAGCATTGTGCCTGTACGATGGCCATGCAAACTGATCTGCGTGTGCAATTCCCTTCAGATCTTGCTACAGAGACTACAGCTGAGTTGCCAACAGTGGTTCTTCATTCAGGTATCACTTTATTTTCTCCTATAATGGATATGTTTGTGTCCCAGATTCTGCCCTCAGGAAAGAGAGTGCAGATGATGTGGCTATTCTGAACTTCCTATAATCTATTGGTATTTCCAGCCAGGGCAATCATGTGGGTTGGCTGCTCTAAGAATGAGTGACTGGGTTTGCCCATGTCTACACAGCTGCTTCAGCCTCCTTTTCTAGAGTTGCTGCTTCTCCTGGACTTTTTCAAAAGGAAGCTCAGCTGGAGTTAAGACTCCCCAACTCATCACACCACAGGCATGTTTGGAACAAGATGCCAAGTTGAATCCTGGAGGTAAGAGAAGGGATACAGGAGGCAAGCTATGGTATATGTGCATGGGGGAGATTAAACATCTTTGTTTAGATAGGTTTAAATAAGAAAACAAGAGAAAAAGCTTAAGTAGGGGATCAGTTGCAGAACTGACTGCAAAAATCCTGACAGACACAGCTAGGATGTATACTTCCCACAAGTATAAAGACATTAGACAGTAAAACTGCCTTAGAAATTAAATCCACATTTGTTTCAATGTACCATCCCAGGTGTGAGGCAGAACAGCTTCACTCAGCAGGGCTGGTGCACTCAGGCCCTCTAATCTCAATGGAGCCCGGGGCAGAAGCCAGCTGTCAGCTTCCAGCTCCAGGCTTTTCCCTGTCCATACCAGAGAGTGAGCCGAGGAAATCAGAGGGCATGAGAGGTATTTTCACATTTTCCCCACAGATTTTACCACAAATGTAACATTGTGTAGCAGTTAGCAACAGGATTGACATAGCAAAGTGGACAGAGGGCTGTTATGTCCAGCATCCTCTTCCCAAAAACCTGCAGCACCAGATGCTGTTAGGGAGGATACCAGAAGCTCGGTGTAATCTGATCCCAGAAGAACTTAATACTTTATCAGTTCCAAAAATCTGATTTTGGTTGGGTTTGGTTGGGTTTTTTTTTTTTGTTGTTTTTTTTTTTGGCTTTTGAAATATTTTTCCCATTCCTCTGGATATTCTCACTGGCCATATAAATGCATTGGCCCTTCCCAGAATCCTGCTAAACTCTTGGTATTAATGGCTGCGTCTAGACCACTAAATTAAACAGGGCCACAACACCACTTCTGACACTGCTCCATGCTTGTCTATGTTGCTTCACGGCCCCTTGACATGGATTAGCATCAGCCAGCAGAAAGCACATACCTGTTAGCACAGTGTAGAGAACAGCACATTCTTGGGACCATTCCCAAAAGGTAGGCTGGGTGTGGCCACCCTGTTTTTAGGGGTAAAAGAGTTCAGTCAGGTGGGTATGAATCATAACATGCCTCTGGCTTGGTGCCAGGCAGCAGTCACTGCTCTGTTGCATTTAGTACTACAGCTGCAACCAGGGGGACTTTTAAATAACAAGCTCCATGGATCAGGTAAGCACACTGGGAAAAGCATCACTGGGTAGCTTTTGAAGAAATCTCATTATATGTACATAGTAGCTGGTCACCTTTAAGGAAAAAAGACAACATTTCCACCAAGGACTTGGTGCTGTGTCAAAGTTTTGTCACACTTTTCAAATGTTATCAGCAACGTAAGATTAAACATGTACAAAGAAGGCTTAGCATTGTCCCTCCCAAATACTTCTCATCCCTGTGGGCATGTTCAAGGCTTGTTCAAAACATCTTGGCTTAAATCTGATCATTTTCAAGACAAACACAAAAACCTTCTAACCTGAGGTGCTTTTACACAAGTATGCAAATGGGAGAGTTGGGATTGCCTCGGCCAGCTGCCACCCTGAACGGCACTCTTCAAATTGGCAGCACACAGGTATTTTCACAGAGGCAGGGAACACCTCTTTGAGTGCCACAAGGCTCCTCAGCCTGGTCCTGCAGTCTTCTCTGAACCCAGTTTGAAACGTCTGCATCCTAACCACGCTTGCACATACTTCTCTAAGAACAGAAGGAAATTGTCCACAAGGTCTCTGTTGACCTTAGTAACACAAATACAAAATATTTGCAGTCAAGTTAAGTAGCAGAAAATGTGTCCAAAACAGGATTGAGTAACCATCCTTGAGGAGGGGAGTGTCTGTAGAGTCAGTGGGAATTGATACTGATGTCTCAGAGGACTTGGGAGTACCAAGCACGAGGCACACCAAAAAAGGCATAAGTAAATATTTAACTGAAGACTGCAAGAACTTTCCCTTTTGGGTAAATCACTCTCCATATCTGAGTCCACCCCAAGGTGAAAAGGGCAGAGGCCAATTGAGTGGGCATCACCCAAGTAATTCCAGAAACAAAGAGTATTGGTTATGGGAAAATCATTAACCCAAAGTGAAAAATAAGCAGTTTGTAAAATAGTTGGGAAATGGATGAAACTGTCTTATATAGAGATGAGAAGTGGATGTTCCATTAACCACATCTGACTTGAAGCAGTCTGCTCTCTCTGGCATGGGCCCCTGCAAGCACTTTTCACCAAGAGACAGAGATAGGTATGTTTGGAAGAAAAGATCCTAAGAGATACATCCAAATCCTATTCCTCAGGAGATGACAGTGAATTTTGCCTCCTGAAATCAGTGCAAATACAGTTTGCTCTGAAACATGCATCCATTTCCATCCATCATACATGGAATTCTGTTAGGTTCCTCTGTTGCATCCAAATCCAGGCCCCAACAAAGTGGATGGATGCACCCAGTAGAAGAAAGAGGAAGCCATCCAGATAGATCCATGCCTTGCCTTGATTCAGCAACAGTTACAGGCAGGTGAGCAGCATGTTGTGTGGCCCTCTGGAAAATCAGTGCTTTGTCTCACTTATCTATTAGGATGGCTCAGGAAAAACATCTGTGACTTTTATTTACTCACCCTTGCAGGAGAGTGTGGTTAATATGGTAGGTACATAGTTCTTCCCAAAAGAGTAGGATGGTGATAATTCAAGACTCCAAAAAGTGAAAAAGCTAAAGGATATATCTCTGTCTAAAACGTAAGCACCACTGAAATCAATAGGAAGGTTATTGCTGCCTTTGTTAGGAACAAGAGTTTACCTTCTAGAGACCTATTTCTTTTTAAATAATTTCAGATGGCAAAAAAAATCGTATTTTTCCACTGCTGGTTTTAAAGTTTCACAAATGACAAGGTCCTTTTACAAGGACTTACTATAGTGAAAAACGCTTCTACTTCACTTTAACATTGTGCAAACTCATTCTGGCTGAAAGGGTGGTCATTTTTTATGTTGGATAGTTATTATGACAAACAACTAAAATATGCATCTGGAGCTCTTGGGCTTGTGGGACTTAAATCATTAAAATATTTTTATGGGGAAAAAATTATGAGTACAAGATGGAAAGCTACACTTTTGCTCTGAGGGAAAGTTCATTCAAGTGTACAGTATTTGGGGCACACAGAGCCACTATTTAAGCATACATATGCCTCAGATACACTACTTACATGTACATTTCCCACATATCTGTGAGCGTGCTTGTGTGTGCAGTGTTTACATGGCCTCTATTGCACTTGGCCACATTTACTTTTTTATCCAGCCCAGTTTGAACTGGAACCTACTGGTTTTTGAATATGTAAGGATCAAACTCCTTAGACAGATAGAAGAATGATAGAGCCTTTTTCATACCAGAAAGTGCCATGCAAACACAAAGTTTTATTTAGCCATGAGCAAGATTACTACTGGGCATCCTGCAGCTTTGGTGCTTCCCTAAACTGAGGAACAAGGCAAAGATGATTTTTAAAACTACCTCTGCATAATAAACTGAATGAACATGTTAAAAAAAGGCCTGGTGACACTTAGCTGCTTTCTTGGCTTTGTCCCCTACACTTCTACTAGTCCCTTACTAACAGAGTGGGTGAGTGACCTCACCATACACCAGGAATACCAATGACTGCTTTCTTGGGATGGAGGGTATCCATAAGGTACAGGAATGTTGGGAAATACCTGCTGGAAGGGCTTAGCTGAACTCAAACATCTGCCTGCAGCAGAGAAAAAAAGGGAGATTCCTAAACTACTCAGTGCACAGACCCTAAAGGGAAAGGTTAGCAGTCCCTGACTCCTCTTCCATAAGCCTCCATAAGAGGCTTATGATTTATTTACATGGAGTGTTTCATAATACACGGGGGGTGCCTTGTCATCTGGGCTTGGATTTTAAAAAAACCCTGTAGCTATTGGTATGAAACTCAGCCCTCTGTCTTTTTCCCAGGGTAGTTTAATAATATTTGCATTTCTTTTTAATACAGGGTCCAAGAAATGAAAAATAACAGATTTTCAGCGTGTCTTATAAGGAAAGTCCATGAAATATATGGGGAAACAATTGACTGCAGACTATCAGTGCCAAAACCATGGGAATTTATATGATTATCTGAATAAAAGCAATGTGAATACTGTGACTTTGCCATCTGTCTAATAAGATGCACCTCAGATTTGTTTGAAGCCTGTCTGGGTAACAATCAACATGCATTCAATGAAACTCCTCTCACAGTGCCTTGGAAAGGATCCACCTTCACCTCAGGGTTAGTTCACACATTTTGGCTGGCAGATATGAAAGGTGAAGTTGTTTTATGTTGGTGTGTACAGCTGATGGGCAGTGATTCATCAAGCTGTAGTAACACAGCCCTCTTGTTACATTCCTGCACTCTGGTTTGGATGCCTGAAATGACAACCCCATTTTCCCTCCCAAACCCCAAAGTACAATGCCTCAGTGCTGTTCTATAGCATGAAACCATGAACTTTAGCCTCTGTGCAAGGATGCCCAGATGATAAAGCCCTTAGTACTACCATTATCCAAGTCAGTCCTTCCCCTTTCCTTCTCTTTGCCTAGTTCAATTGACTGGTCTTTGTCCACTTGCTTGCACTGGCTCTCTGCATCAGCACTTCCAATGCCCTACTCCTCTTTAAGGTGTTTCTACTGCATTCACCAAGACAATATGTAGAAACTTACTTTCTGTACCTTTATCTGTCTTTTTTTTTTCCCTCTCCATGCCTTCTTCCAGGCATGTGTCACCATCCTGTCATTGCCATACCCTTTCTCAAAAGGTATCACAAGCATTTCTCTAGAAATAGTCTCAGGCTCAGTGTGTGGTTTCATTATGTATTCAAATAGTGGTGTTGGAGTCAGGAGACAGTAAGAAGGAGCAAGGCGTAGAGAAAAGTAGAGGTGAGGAAAACAACCAGGGACTTTCACCAGTTCTGATGAAAGATAGCTTATGCTGCACCAAGCTGTTTGCCTCTGTGTAAATCATATCTTAGGGTTTAAAGCATGTCATGGCCCATGGAGCTTGCTCTTTAGAAGTAGGTGGCATAGGAACCCAGGCAAGCATCTATTAAAATGCAATCAACCAGCAGTACCTGCTAGTCCCTTTACCCTGAAGTCTCTCAGAACAGATGTTGCCTTCAAGCCATAGTTCTAGTTCAAGCCAAAATTTCATTGCATGAACATGTGGCTCAGAGATAGCAGCCACTGAAACACAGGAGAGTCCCTGTTAGCTGTTGGTTTCATGGAACTCTGTGACTCAGAGTTCAGGATCCATCTGGTAGGAGTTGGTGGCCTGGGCAAATGAAGGTAGATTTACACTAAGACATTAATCATAGGCCTTTTTTACAATGAGTTCTAGTCTTTGGAAGAAGAGGAGTGGTCACTATTAAAGTAAATATTTTTTTCTTCAATGAGCTAAAAAATATATTTTCTTAATTCTTATCTAACATAGGAAAATCTTCAAGTGAGTAAATAAGGCTGTCGGCTTCTGCCAAGTTATCTTACCAAGTAAAAAACCAGCCCATTTGTGAATTGAACCAGAATTTTCTATAGTATGACTTTTTTTTTAGAGATGGTAAACTGGTCCAGATAATATGATTTATCATTTTCCCAGGCATATTCCTGATGAGTGTACTCTGTCAAGTGTAGCTGAAACTCTGACAAGGGATGGAGTTTCCTCTGGTTCCTATGGATGATTATTGTGCTTCTTGCATGAGTGTGAATTTTGTTATTACTTATTTTGTATTATTCATCACGGATCTATATATTAATCATGATTCCATTTTCCAGTAATATATTATGCAATAAAACATCTGGCATTTCACATTTGTTCTCCCATCCCTTCCCTGCGGGTAAAGGTGAACACACTGCAGCACATTCCAGTGGGTATGTTCAGGTTTTTGGGTTATTTTTGTTTTCATATAAATGTTAATAATCCCATGGATTTACATGATTCTATGTTTGTGCTTCTTTTTGTTTCATTCTGTGAGATAATGCCAGTTTAACTCTTCTGCCTTTTGGAGATCTGTGACATTCAGGCCTTGTTCAGTCAATGGGAGAAGTGCAGCGTCTGCAGCCGGCAAACAGAGTTGGCTGCTAGGGCTCCTCAGATCATGTCCAAGGTCCAGCTCTGCCACAGCTTCCTACACGGTGATGGAAAAACCACTAATGGTAATAGGAAGGGATAGCATCCTTCTCCCACATGCTGCTTTATACTCCTTTATAGCTTTCAGGGGACCACACCACACTTAATTGCCAGTCTTATCTCAGGCATTTGAGTTAGGTTATCCTCAGAGCAGGACAGCAGAACATGTTTGATACATGAGATTCACACTTTTAAGCTTCTTGGGACTCTCTTCCCTTTTCTTCTCATCAGCTGCATCTTCCAGTTACCATTCCTGATCCCAGCATTTCTTCCCAGGACTCTTTCCCTCTTTGTATAGAGATCCATTATGAGGTTGTGGCTCTGCTTTAGGAAATTATTCCCATGTGAGTTTTGTGTCAGAGTCTCAAAGAAATCCTCTGGCTTTCCCAGATGACACACACGTAGCTGACACACTCAAGAGCAAAGCAAGATCAGTGCAAGTAGAATTTACAGATGCAAGGCCAGCTTACTTACACTGCCCCCATGTTTTTAGCACCTTGTTGGGGAGATTAGAACCTGTCCTAGTGACAAAGTAATCCAGGACAAAAGGTGGAAAGGACAGAACAGCACGTGTCCACTTCTCAAACAGCTTTGCAGAGTAAACAAAAAGGCTTTCTTCCATCTTGATTGTTTCTCGATGTTGGCCTTCTAACACCTATAAAAAACAGGTGTGATCCCTCTTGCTGTATCTCTGCCAGGATTGCAGGCAGCACCAGCCATCACGGAGAGTTGTTTTTGTGGATATAGCCTGTCGAAATGGAAGGAATGAGTCAGTGTCTTGCAGAGCAAGAACAACACAACACCTATTTCATGTGTGTTCCTGCCTCTTTTTGTTGCAGATGAGGGTCTTGAATTGTTGGGGTTTTCAGCACTAGGATTCCTGGGTGTCCTAGCTGTGCAGTAGTACTGATGGGATCCATACACAAACGTCCTGAGGTGCAGACTCACCCTGTAGGATGTTAGGAAAATTCTCCTTGTTGGCACCTCTTCAAAGGCTGCTTCCCATTCCCAGCTTTGGAAGACGACTAAAACTGGCTGTGGGAGAGAGCCCATGACAGCCTTCTGCTGCTGCCACAGGTTTTTTTTTAGAAGCTGAGTGTTGGTGTCCCGCCAAGCTGGATACCTGGCAGTGGGAGCGCAGATGTGATCCTGGCCAGGGCGATATTTATGCACTACAGGCTGTTTCCTATAGGTGGAGTGAGTTGTTTAATGCTCTGTGGTGGTTCTTCACGTCTGCAGGGTTATTTGGTAGCTACAGCACCACTCAGGGCAGTCTGACAAATTCATTTCAAAATAAGTTTTTGAAATATAATTATAAGTAAAAAATGGTCTCCAGCCTTCGGAGAATGGAAGCAAAATTTCCTGTCGAAGGAAGTTCTGAAGACAGTGGGATTTCTGCAGGATTAATTAATAAAGGTTTAAAACAGTATTTCAGCTGTTTCTAATCACTCATCATCTCCCTCCAGTATCCCAGGGACTCAGGATGGGCAGACTGTGGTCTCAGCTTTGTTTGTTATTTGGAGAGGGAAAAAATCATTGCTTTTTAGGCTTTCAACACTCTAAGAATCTTCCTTTAAAGCTTGTCTCAAAACCTACTCACTGGCAAAGCCGTCGCTCCCACCCTCTGTTAACATCCAAAATCTCTCACATAACAAGAACATTCTCTACCTGATGCTGAAGAATCCGTTATTGGATGTTGCAGATTAAATGTCTTGTGCTTAGGTCTGTGAACATGTTCTTGAGGGGTTAATTGGGATGTGGGTTCACAGAGCATCCAGTAACTGCTGGAGCATCCTGGTAACCTCTGGAGCATACCCCATGGTCAACGTGGTCTGACTCAGGGAGCTTGTTCCCTGGCACCGGGGGATCAAGCGTGCAAAGGGCTGTTTCAACAAAATAGCTGAGGTTTTGTATGTTCACAGCTAGTGAACCTTCCCGTCAGATGTTGATGCGACCGTATCCTGTTAGTGTGCTCTCCAGGATAAGTCTCAAATATTCAAGTAGGACTCTTGTCAGACAAATAAAATAATAGTTATAACTATCCAGAGACATCTAATGTTCTGGAATTAGTCTTGAAAGAAAGAAGTGACTCTGATGTAATTCTTCTGGGTGTGGATATAAAATACCAGATCTGACTTGTTTCTTACAGACCACTGAGTGTCTACACAAACATCCTTCCCATACAGTGTCATACAATGATTTTGGGTTGGGCTGTTAAAGATCATCTAGCTTCAAACTCCCTGCCATGGTGTTAAGATCCAACTACTGAGAGGTGCCTCTGCCTGAATTAAGGTGAAAACAAGACCATATGCGGAAGTCAATAATACAATTTTATTTAACAATAAATGTGAGGTAGAGAGAGAGAAAGAAATAGAAGAGCAAGAAAAAAGAGAAAGAGGGATCAAGCAGCAAATAGTCTCAATCCATGGATCCAACAGCATCCCCTCCTCTTCATCCTTCCTCACCCTGAATTTCCTGGTGGTGGAAGTCCCAAGGTTGTTCAAAACTTTTCACTCTTTATACACCTTAGCAAACAAAGGAATTAATGCTCATTGGCTACACAGTTCTCTTATTCCATCAGTTAAATTATTCCCTCACTTCTAATGCTAATTAGTTCACATGCTCTGTCTATCTCTTTTTTTTGAGTTCAGTCAGTTTCTTGGGTTGCTGGTCTGTGAGTTGGGGGTCACAATCTCCCCCTGCCAGAACAACCTTTTACCCCATCCGAGCTGATTTCAGCTGAGCTGGTGCTCCAAGTGGGCCATAAATTCTGCATTTTTTGTGTCCATTATCAGTGATACATTCTTCTCCCCCAGCTTTGTTAACCTTCCCCTAGGTCTGAGATAACACCCAAGACAATAGTACCACCTTTATCTTAGCTCAGGTTCCTGCTGTGGCAGCTTAACTTATAGTCCGGGTTCCAGGTATATTCAGGGGGCTTTGGTGGTCATTGGTGGTCACAGATGCCATTTGTCCCATAACTTGGGGTGATCTTTGTGTTCTGGTTTGAGAAGCAAAACCAGCGAGACACCTCAAGTCAGAAATAAAATTTATTAGAAAAAAGGGAAAATAAAACAGAAAGGAAACAAAATACATGCAATAAGGAGAAAGAAAACCACTGACAAAGTCAGAATACAACCTGACACCCTGTTGGTCAGGGTGCTGGCAGCAGTCTACTTGCAATGGTGGCTGCAGTCCTCCTGGAGTAGCAGTTGTGGCTCTGTTGAAGCAGTAGTCCTGGAGAAAAAGGTGCAACCCTCCGCTAAAGGTCCAGTGGTAATGGATGGGCCTGTTCTGCCTCTGGGAATCCAGTGGAAAAGGCTGACTGGTGTTCCAAGTTTCAGGTTTTTTATCCAGGTAGAGGGGCTTGGTTCCTCCCCCTGGCTGGAGCATTTCCCAATGGGATGATGGAAGTTTATCAGTGGACTTAATGGCCTATTAGTGGAAGAGATAAGGGAACTGCTCTTGATGGTTTCTTATCAGCTGGCTTATCAACAGAAGATCACATCACTACCCCCCATCCCAGTTCCAACGGATGGTAATAGAATAACATACCCCTGGCTGTATCTTACACTGCAACCCATGACACTTTGTCCGACCAGCGATATGTGTACAAGCAGTTCCCTCTGTATAAAGTTTACCACAGTGTAAACTTTTGTCTGGATGCATTACCCAGGATGTGCTAACCAGATCTCACCTCCACCAGGACTGGAGTTTGTGCCATCCTGTCGCTCCCTTCTGTACTTATTTCATGGCAAAATCCTTCTGTGGCCTTCACAGTGTTTGAGACAGGCAACTGCAGTCTGTAAGTCTTTATGCATAGGCAGGGATCTTTTCACTTCACCAGATTGCTCAAAATCCCATCTAGCCTGGCCTTGAACATTTCCGTGGTGGGACATCCACAATTCTCTGGACAACCTGTGCCAGTGTCTCACCACCCTCACAGTAAAGAATTTCTTCCCAATATTTAATCTAAACCTGCCCTTGCTCAACTTAAAACCATCCCCCCTTGTCCTATCACTACGTGCCCTTGTAGAAAGTTTCTCTAAAGCTTTCTTGTAGTGTCTTTTCTGAGGTGTGGCTCATGGCAAGCTAAACAAAGGTACATGGGCAGGTAATGACCAATGTTTATTGGCATGAGAAAAGAGCAGCTGAAAGGGCTCTTAAAGCAAATCATAACAAACTATTAGATTTTTTATTAATCTTGCCTGATATTTTCTGTATGCAGGTTTTGTTGATGATCCTCAAGCTGAGCCAAAATATGTATCATGAATTATTCGGACCTTGCTCAGAATGGTTTTATATGTTTGCATTCATGCCTGTAAAAAATGCTTTCTCATAACCTCTACCTGAACGTTGCCATAAGCATTTGCCACATCATAAAAGTATATTACATCAATCACCGCTGGGGATTAAAGGCAGAACTGTTTAATGACAGGAACTGAATGTGCTGCCCTTGATCACAGTGGGCCATGCCCTAGACAATCTGTTAAAAGTATTTTATATCACCAACAATGGCCCTAGATTAATCAAAAAAGAAAAAAGAAGAGAAGCTGCAACATAACAAGCTTCCACACAAAACAAAAGTCTAAGCCCTGTCTGCAGCAGGGATGTACTTTCTCTTTACAATCCCTACACCAGTCCCTTTCCTGCCACCGTGCTCGGTGCAACACATCAGTTTAGAGTCACCTCTTGTTACTGCGTGCAGCTTCCCCAATTTCTTTTTTAGTGCCACAAGAATTATCTCTATTTGCATTTACTGCACTTGCAATCAGAAGACCTATGGCACTCAGCATTGTAACAGTTTGGCAGAAAAAAGGATTATACCTGAGAACGTACTGAAAGATGGCTTTGCTCTTAGGCCACAATGACGGACAGGTGAAACTCCTCTGTTTTGACACACACTTCCCATGTTATCCTAAAAAAGACCCTGTTCAGTTATGGTGCTGGTTGTCTTCTGAAAAATGGGAATCACAGGAGACTGGAGGAACAACTACCTGTCAGAAGATAGGAAACATTTTGACACCATAGTTACAGAATGCTCCCCAGAAGGAACACACAGTTAATGCAAACAGGACCATTTTGCGCCTCAAGTTGTTCATTTACAAACCCTGGAACAAGATACTGTGAGAAACAGAGCCAAGTTCAATGTATATTTGATGTGTCACTGCTGTTTTGTTTGGCAGCTGCTCTGGTGATCGATCCACACTGTGACAGAGGACTGTCACTCCCTCTTAAGAATCATTAGGGAAATGCATGACTCTGCAATCCTCCCAGAACGTCGTGTGCTGCATAGCTTATTAGCAGTCACACAAGTTCCCTACCCTTGCTTCTCCAGAGTTAAAGCTGAAACACATTTTCTCCTGATAAAGGTCAGGGAACCAGTTTATATGCAGACTTTGGTATTACAGTCTTCAGGGGATTTGAACAGGTTGGACAGGTTGGACCATGATCCTTGAGGTCCCTGCCAACTTGGCATTTCATGGTTAAAACAGAGTTTAAATTCATTTGTTTGGATGGAAACTTACTGATATACTGATAGTTTTTGTTCCTAGTTATGCAATTAAATTAAAAACATGGGTAATTAATCTCTGCATTGCAGATTGGATTGTGAGAGGAGCAGATATGGTGGTCCTTTACTGAAATTTGATCAGTTGTTGTAATTGGTGGAAAAAACATGTTCAGAAAGAGAAATAGAGTTAACAGGACTAATGAGGACTTATCTCCTCCCTCCATGATTCTCTCTGCAGTACCTCAAATGGAGCCCACTGCAGTTTTCTTTCCAGGGCTCTTGTTTCTCAGCTAAGGTGATGGCATTGTCTTGTTCCAAAATAGGATATCAAGGTCAAACTGAATGTCACAAACCAAGTTGGATATCAGAGTGCCACTGTCCATGTTAATTTTGTGAATTCTGTAACTCGGGAGATTATTAGGTCCTCAATATCCCAGCTCCAGCTCCAGTTCCAGTTTGTCTGCCAGCTCTTCCCACACCTGCCACTACTTTTTGTGCCAAGCTGTTCCAGCTTGCAGGTGGGCAGATGGTCAGGAGAGGCATCTCATCTCCCTTTCATCAATTTCATGCCCCTTCATATACTTCACTTTTTTGTAACTACGTGACTTGAAACTACTTGACTTGAAACTACTTTTGGTATTCAATAGAGCTATGTAATCCTGTGGGCTGTGTAAAATTTCTTTTCTTTTCTCCCTTCCTCCTGATTGCATGATACAACCACTTTCTGCAGTCTTCCATAAGTCAGGGAGCAAGGTTGTAAAGGACAAGGGTAATTTCTGACATTTCTTTATAGGTCATTCCCATAATGCACAGAGCACCCACAGGCTTAGGCTGGGTGTCACATCACGCAGGGTATGGTTGGGTAATCTTGTCTGCCACAGTGCAGAACATCTTAGCAGCTATTCTACCTAAGCAAAATGAGCAAGAAAAAAAAAGATAGTTGTCACCCCCCCTCGAGGAGCGACGCAAGAACGACACGCAGCAGCTCTGG
>WBNO01031614.1:47092-108984 GCA_013400575.1 Peucedramus taeniatus | reverse complement strand
CCCTAAATTTGTAGTTAAACAAAGCAAAACTTGGTGTGTGATGCAAGAAAAAAACTGAGATAATTAGTTATCTAAAGCTCACATGCTATCAGTAGTGATAATAAAATGCCTATATTCACACTTAACAAAGGCTCCATCTTACTGCTTAAATTTAAAGCAATATTTTGAGGGCATAACTGTAGCAGTGCTCATTAGATAGAAGCAGAGTCATCCTTCATCTTGTTCTACCTGAGCAAAGCTTGTAAAAATGAACTGTAACTAGAGAAAAAAAATGTTGCAACCTGTCAAAGTCTAGGTATACAGACCTTCTTGTAGAGTGTGAATGCATAATATGAAGAATATTTAATAGGCTACTTGGGTTTACTAGTTTTAAATATTCTGCATGCTTTTTATAAATGGCTATTGTTCTGAAAAGAGCAGTTGTTACATATTAACCACCCTTTTTTTCTCAATTATTATTCTTAATAATTAAATATAAATATTATAAATATAAATATTCTTAATAATTAAATAAGTATTAATTAAATACAAATATCTGAAGATTACAGGAGTGGACATAAAAGCACATACTGTGGCACATCCATGTGTACACATTACTTTTAGGAGAGGCTCAGTACATCTGCAAGTGAAAGATAAGGTCTAATTTTAGGGTTCTAATTTCCATCTAATTTGAGGCTAAAACAACAAATAAATGAAACATAAGTTAGGGTAAAATGAAGTGCACACTTTCTGGACCAAGCTATGTTTTCCTCTCCAGCAATCCACAATGTTTCACGGGGACAACAGGAATTAACTATGTCAGCCACGTGTAATCCATGAAAATGGCTGAATCAGTATTTCTCAATGTCAGTGATTATCTTTATTTCACCCTGGGAAATTCATATTTCACTATGGGAGCTTCTTTGAGTTAATTACGATTTTGCATCAAAAAAATAACAATTTTAAGTCTTCCAAGTAAAACTTTCCAGAGTTCTTCAAAGGAAT
Organism: Peucedramus taeniatus; assembly: GCA_013400575.1. Lineage (NCBI taxonomy): Eukaryota > Metazoa > Chordata > Aves > Passeriformes > Fringillidae > Peucedramus > Peucedramus taeniatus. The sequence goes on along the minus strand of WBNO01031614.1, from coordinate 108,000 downwards.
TGCATTTTCATTATTATTGGACTTTTTTGACAGGCCCATTGTGTGAAGCAGACTTATCGTTTCATTACTCCAGGACATTAAATTGCTCAGTGGAGTGAGCACATTGCCCTCTTGGTGTGTTGAATCATGAAGTATCTATGCAGGGTTTGCAAAATTCCTTTATCTCCAGTAACCTTTGTGACCCACTGCAATGACTGACTGGCACCCTCACTGTGGGGTTAGGATACCTCCAGGCTTTCACTCGGAGGAGCTTTTGTAAACTGTCCTTTTAAAAGCTGACCAAGGCCTTCACAGTTATGAAGTATGCCAGGCACCTCTTCTGCCTAAATTCTTGCACAAAAGCCTAGTGTCAATGAAACCTAAATGAGTGCCTAAATGAGCTCTACTACAAAGAGATATAAACATTGAAATTGTGGTGTTTAAACTTACCTGTGATTACCTGAATTAAATCCGACACAGATATGCTCCATGCTAAAACTTCCAGGGTCCACTAGCAGATTACTTAAACCCTGGCTACACTACAAACATTTCCATTTTAATTGTATCAAAATGATGACCCAGTTCAAATCTTCCCATTTTCATCATCTGAGTTGGAAACATTGGCTGTAATGTTGTCAGTAAAATCAGCTGTCCTAGCCAGAAGGCAGATAGCCCTGAGCAATGGTGCCTTCTCTCAATTAGCACTCTGCAAGCAAAGCTGGCCCATGAGTAAATTGGCATGAAAGCTCATTGAGCTAAATCAGATGAGACTGAGCAGTCAAACACGTAAGAAGAGATGGTATTTATCCTGACCAATCTGCAAAAAATTAACTGGAAAAAAGGTTGTATTTTCTTATTCTTTGGTGCCTTTTTTTCCCCCCACAAATCCGTAGTACAACAATCTGTGTAATAATTCTGCCTCGGGGAAAAGGTATATGTACAAAGGTGCAGACTTGATTAGTTTGAATTTGATTTTTTTAACACAAATGTTCAAATAAAAATCTAAAGAGGGAAAAAATATATATTCCATTATCTATTTTTTGGCTATGCATGAAGTTTAAAATGAGACATAGGTGAAGTTACTTATTTTTCAATTAATTATTTAATTCATATCCTTCTGAAATTACACAGTATTTTATATTGTGAGCACAGCTAAAAAATGAAGAGACAAAAGGAAGACAGTGCCATGTCTATCCACAGCAGTTTTCTTTTGCCTTAAGAAAATTGAGAGAAGTTGCACAAAAAAACGCCAGCAACCACAATTCTCCTGCAAGTTGCAATGGAAGCCTACAGCCACAAAACACTGAAGGGCTTTTGAATCACCTGATTATTCTTGTGGCAATGTAAATATGTTTCCTTGAAACAAGGTGGCACTAATATAGACTATTGTGACACGTTTGGTTAAAAAAAAAAAAAAAAAAAAAAAAAAAAAAAAAAAAAAAAAAGAGAGAAAATAAAGGCATGGAAAATGCATTAAAATATTTGATAGAATAACAACAAAAAAGTGGATCTGTTCTATACCAAGTGTATATACTACTACAAAACAAGTAAGAAATCAATTATAGCCAACAGAACAGTACTGCCTTCCACTTTTCCAGATTTTTAACCTGGATCTTAGTGGTTAAAATCTTCAGGATATTTCTGATTAGTTGAGACTAATTTGTAATATCTTTGAACCACACTCTATGAACAGTTATGCTGATTTCAAGCTGCCCATACAGGAAATAGGGAACGGAGTGGAGATGCTGAGGATTTCTGCAGAGCATTGCTCCCTGCCAGCATTCCCTTCTGCATTTTTCTTGCTGGACCTGTACATTATTGACCTCACTTGCTAAATCCACCCCAGTCTTGCTTCCTGTCCTTCTTGAGGAATACCTGCCCCCTGCACAAGCAGCTCTTCAGACTCCTGATCTCCTGATGAAAATGTTTCCTGCCACCTCACTGTGCTGTGAAAACGGATGATGAGAGAGATGTCAGGTGGGGGACTGGTTTTCTGGATTCTGTTTCCTTTCCTAAGGCCAGAATGGCTGGAAAAATCAAACTGGTTGACAGGTCTAAGATTAACAGAAAGTTATAGTTTATATGTGATGTCTCTACAAAAGAGGATTTTAAGGTTTGGTGATTGTGTTGTTTATTTTTTCAAATGGCCAGCAAAAGACACTTTGCATAGACTTAGTTACTCAATAGCATTTTGGGGTGGTATTTCCAAGATACATTTAGCCTTAAAATGGCACAGTATTTTTCCTTATTCTGTTAGTCATTATACTCCTCTCATTTACCTTCTGAACTTTTTTTTCTAGAAGCCTCCTCAAAGGCAGCCAAGTATGCAAGTTACCTTTCATTTCTTAATTCCAAAAGGGAATATGGTAAGTGCCTGCTCTGCTCATTATTAATGCATAGTTTACAGTGGAGATAATCCACATGATCCAAGGAACAAAAACACCCACTTCATGCAGGTGTGTGGGCATGGCTGAGTTTCACTGTGCTGCCATAAATTTAACACAGGCCTTGAGATTTATTCACACTGGATAAATATGCAACCCTTCAAATGATTTTGCATCCAATATATCACTAATTTATAAACGTAAATAAATAAACAAAAAGCTGGCACTTGCCTCTTGGTAGAGTCTTTGAAAAGCCTTGATACTTTAATTATTTATTTTGCTTAATGAGGGGAAAATAATGCCTAGTATGCAGTTGTTAACACTTCCTATAAACCTCTAAAACAGGTTTTTTTTTGCTCAGTGACAAGAGATCTTCACAGGTTTTTATACAAAATCTGTAAGCAGCTATCCAAGAACTGCAGGTTTTTTCCTCCAGCATTCTTCCTCCTTCTGTTTGCTATTCTACTTGGCTCTGCTCTTATGTGTTAGTAAGAGGTGCCATTCTAAACCAAAAAAGTTTAATCCAAAGCATATAAATTTGCTGATGTGATGATATATCAAATACAATGGCTGCTAGAGTAGGCTTTAAAGAAAACCCACAACATTCTGTAACACATTGCACTGGGTGATGTGCATGCTTCTTTACGGCATCTCAAAAAACAAATCCTCCATAACTTGACATAATGAGAAATTTAAAAATTGAGAAATAACAAACAAAACAAACAGGAGTAATAAAGGCTTGTTTCCTGATTTGACCTTCATGGTATTGTCTCTGCACCTACTCCTGGTTACCTGCAGCTCTGCTTGTTTGCTCAGGTGGAGCAGAGTGTGGGCACAGAGAGACAACTTAGGCCACTGGGTACTTGTGGCTTTTTTTTCCACCTGTATCTGTGCCTTACCTAGAGAGCCCTCTCATAGCCAGAATATTAATCTTGGGTAAAGGCTGTTCAAATGTGACTCTATTGTTTCTGGACAACACCATACCTCATCTATTAAGTATGGCTAGAGCTATGTTTCTGTTGTGGAGACATACCTGTCTTTACATCACGGCTGTAGTTATGTTTGACTGTGCTTACAAAGAACCCAAAACGAGGATTTCTCTCACTTCCTTAGACCTGACCGTGTGTGTGCACAGCACATGGGAAGAAGGAGAGACTGGTGGTTGTCAGTGGCCAGTATTCCTTATCTCCTGATTCTCAAAGCAGCACAGTATTCTTTGACACTGCTCTTTCTCACCTTCGAATGAAAGTGTTGGAAAGACAACTTCTACCCTTTCATTTTAATACATTTTAATCTTGTACTTTACTTTGCCACACTTACTTAGGCTTACTCACAAGTCCTCCCATTGATGTAATTAAAATGTCAGCATACAGTGATCAGGCTACTTTGAAGATCCTTCCTGGAAAAAAAAGGGAGCAATTTTATCTCTATACATTTTATCATCTTATGCAGATTAAAAAAGCCTCTTCAAACAAATGCTCAATAGAACAGGTATCATAAGAATTTATGTGGGCAGATAATTATGTTAATTTGTTGTCATTTTTATTATTGCCTTTTATTATTACTAAACTGTTGCCTATTAAAACAGATAAGCAATTTCCCCTTCACAAAAATTAAATAATCTTCATGTTAATACATTTCTAAAATAAAGGTACTCACAATTCAAGAAACGTTGTGAGCAATGCATGATTGTGTTTTGGCTCACAACAGAAATGAGTATCTGGAGGTCACAAGGAGTGCCTCCAAAACAGCAGGCCTTGGTAAGGTGCAGAACAACGTGTGGGAGCACATCAGACAACTGGGAAAGGAGATTTTTTGCATAAGATATGTGTCTAGCAGTATATAGGTTCGTTATGGTTTTTTGTAACACTCCTCCATCTTCTATTGTTTACAATTCTCCATTGCCATATCACAATTCTCATCAGCATGCAATACTTCTGAGTCTGGGCTTGTGTCTAGCTGATACATCTCAAAGGCATCTGTGATACTACAGGGGTGTCATAAGTACATATTTTAAATCCTTTCTTCTTTCTAGTTGTACTCCCTTTCTGTTTATTAACTGCCACCCTTTAAAAATCCTGGGCTTGAAGGTTTGCCACCTCCCTGTTTCTTTCTGCTGTTGTATGCTGCCTTCAATCTAAGCAACTAAATTAAGTCAGTGGCACCCAGCTTCTCTCTCAGGGTTTTCACCTGCTGCTTCTAGGCAGAAAAAAGAGCTGTTCTCCCCAGTCTGCAGCTGTAGGCTAATTATCTCTGGTCTGTCAGCAGAAAATTTAAAGAAATACACCCTTTCCCTCTTTTTTTTTTTTTTTTTTTTCAAGTAAACCACAGGCCAAGTGTTCTTCATGTAATTTTTAATTTAACACTACTGGCTTCAGAGCCTGTACATAATAGATGAATTTAGCTGGGTAGGTTATGATTCACCCAACTCTTCTCCCCAGGCATCCAATGGAGAATTCATGCACCATATGGGTCTTGGATTCCACAACAGAAGTTGGACACCTAAAATTTAGGTTTGAGCATTGCAATGCCCACAAGTCTTTCTGCATCTGAGGCACAGAGATGTAACTCAGCTCTGCCTGAGACTGCTTGCCCTTCCCCCACTTTCAGACTGAGGTTTCCTGCCCCACCTTAGCAAATAAATGAATAAAGGGCATTAAAGACATAAATTCAGACTGTCTCTTTCCCTCATTCAGATTATAAATGTTTAAGAATGTGCTTCTGATTTTAAGGGAAATTTAGTCTCATTTTAGCGGACATTCAGCCTCATTTCTGAGGATACAGTTTTTCCAAAAGCAGGAAAAGTTTGATAAGAACTCTAGATGTATCAACAAGATAAGAAGCTTTTTATTCCTCTTCATAGTAGAAGGAAGGAATCCAAAAAAGCAATTAGTTTAATATGTGACAGTTTTCTTTAATGACCCACTTAAACATGAAATAAATAAGGTCACCCAAAGTTTACACCTGTGCTATTTGAACACCACTAAAAGAAGCATATGGAGCAATGCTGAATTCTCTGTTGACCTAACAGTAATTTTATTCGTGTTGCCAGCAGGAATACACTGCTTATTAATTAGTTAACTCATCCTTAATATTTTTTTGGCATTAGTTTATAAATAGACACTTCTAGATTGAATCAATCATTTGTCAAAGATCTGAGGGGTCAGCCATGTCCTTGTCAGAGTGGCTGGTTAACACTGCATTTAGCAGCTAAAAATTGTCTCTGCTAATGGAAGAGAAATAAGAGCCCGTCCAAATCTCATGGAACTAATTCTAAAATAACAAGACAAACCAGAGAGGCTTTCTTCTCCACCTTCTAGTGGAGAACTGAAAGCAGTTGTAGACACCTAAGAAACTGAAGCCCACGGAAAAGACATATGGCATAGGATCCATCATGTGACTGCCTGTGTGCAAAAAACCGAAGACATCTGAAAATGTCATCTGTGAATCTTGACTGTTGGTGGGAACATCCCTCACCCAGAGTAAAGCTTTTTGAAGTGCAAGGCCTCAGCTGTTTCCTTGGCATTTCCTGCTGACATCCTTGTCTTTGATGCCAGCACCAGCTCTGCCTCTTTTAGCATAAAGTACTTGTCTTTAACATGAGCATAGATTTTTACCCAAATCTTTTTACCTCTTGCTCTGAGATTTTTAACTCTTGCTCTGTTTTGCCTACAGTTCGTAATGCCATTTGGCTCAATAAATTTGGAGCTCTGACTGTTATAAAGTACCCCAAATGCTCCAGTGGGATAGTATTTTCTGCAGTTTTTGTACCCTTTGCAAAAATTGTCCCTGCTGCCTGATCATTTGGCATAAGCCAGCTTGTTCTGGCTCTTAGTGGTAGAAAATGCACAAGTAAGTTGATTTCATAGATATGTTACAACATTGTTCCTTTCTGCCTTTACTCTTTCTGAAAAAAAATAAAAGGTGGCTATTTATTTCCCATTTATTTTCCACTGTTTGGATTTTAAGCCCTTTGTAGTTATATGAACATCGAGGGGATCTAAAACCACAGTGCTGAAAGAGTTAAGAAGGTTTTAAGCAAAGAAAGTATGTGTCTAGACTTGTTGAAGCTTTTAAAATGCCATCTAAAAATCACTGTAGAGGAGTCAGCACCAGCTCTGCCACTGAACATAGAAAGCAGCACTTTGCAAAGAGCACTTTCTTGTTCAAGTACTCTAAAAGTGTATTTTTAAACATCTGGAGCTGTGAAAGCTGTTCGGCTGAGACTGTTTGTTGCAGGAGGAGGCAGGGGATGGCAAGCAGCCATGGGATCAACAACATAACACCTGGTTTCTGACCTAAAGTGGCTAAGAAACTGAACATCTCGTCATTGGCAGCCACAGCTTCCCTGCAACATGATCTCTTCTCTGATATATTTGTGTTGCGCTCTTTTTAGGCCTCCTGTAGGCTTTCGCTCCAGAAAAAAAAAACAACAACCCTCTGAATTCTTTCTTTCCCTGTAGAAACTGGCAGAGAGACAAAAAGCAGAGTATGAAAGACAGTAAATGGATCTCAGCAGGAGGAGCCCTGTTCCCCTTATAATGACCAGCCAGCATGCCTGTTGCTCCAGTGCAGAAATTCAAGTTTTGTCTTTAAAATCACCAGGCGTCTTCCAGACCTCATGGATTCCCTAATTTTTCCTCCAGTTCCATATTATAGCATTCACGCTTCCTGCTACAGGGGTCTAACCATATCAAATGTTGCTCAGTCTGCCAGAAGGACTCCTTACAAGCACTGGGTATTTGTTTCGGTCCTACGCACTTCCATACATTTTTTGGTATAGACGTGTACGAAGTCAGTGGGAATTATGCCTGCGCAGGGCAGAGCTGAATGCAGCCCCAGATTTACTGTGTCATCCAGTATTTGTAACACAATAGCGTTTGTCAAAGTGCCAGTGTGAAGTGCATGTGGATTTCAAACAGCTGTAGTGCTGCCATATGCTGCCCTTTGGTTAAGCCATGACTTAAAGTTCAGCTTCCCATTTAGAGCAAAAATTGACAGATTCGTCTTTTTTTGGATCTTCAGAAGCAGTCAGGCTCTTTGTTCTGCATTTTCTCATCTGAATCTGTCTGATTGGTGCTGCTGACACCTCTCCCTGACACTGCCCCCGGAGGGTGCCTTGATTTCTGAAAAAAAGAAACTTCCTGAAGGAGTCCACTGTCCACCTTCAGGGAAGTGTTTGGGATCTCAGCCCAGGACAAAAGCTCAGAGGAGAGTGCATTGTCAGTAAGACCCAATCTCCAACTTTAGGATGTGGCAAATTTGAACAATGTGAGGGTCAAATAAAGAAGATTTAAGCTGTGCAAATGGGCTTGCAGTCTCTTCTGAGACATGAATCATGCCCTCAATATTAAAGGGGAACTCCCTAAATGTCAGGTTTGGGGATAACCTTGATCCACCTCTCTCACTTAACAACAACAGGATAATACCTCTGCAGGTGACAGGTGAGCAGTGTTGCAGCCTGAGTCCCTAGGCTGCTGGTTCACGAATTTTAGAGGCTTTTCTGAGCAACAGCTGTTTCATCTACCAAAAGTGATAAAACTCCCAACAGAAAATAACTGACGGGGTACTAACCTAAAGTCATATAACCAAACCTCTGTTCTGAGTCATGCTAGCAGTGTATTTCAACCCAGGACTCCTACATCCCTGGTGAATGACCTAAACTGCATGTTTTCAGAGGTCATGGAGATGGTGACAGTCTGGTTGCTAGCAGGGACTTTTAGGACGTGGGAAAGGACCCAGACTTAGCTCAGGGTGTGGTCTGTCTAAAAAAGATGGATTGAGAAATGAGGCAATTTGTTAGTACATGGGTGATTCATGTGGTTTGTGAGGAAAAAAAATGGATTAAGAGGCCTGTTTGAGAAAGGAGCTTTATGCATCTGGTTGGAAGATACAACAACAGAGTATTCAGAGAAACATTTCCTGTTAATATATAATAAAGGAAATATCCTTATTTTGCTATAGAGAAACGTAGGTAGAAACCTCTTAAACTTTGCAACTGCAGCCAAAAATATAATCCTCTCTCTCTAGATAGGATAGCTAAGAGGTACTGAGCAGTTTCAAATCCTACTACTATTAATGCAAGCTTAAAGTGCTTTATCACCATTCAGGATGTTTTACAGGAGTAGTATCCTAAAATGCTGGGGACACAATAACTGGCCAGGATGGCATCCAAACTGTTTCTCATGTAGTCCCTCCTCAGCTTTTCTAAGGTTATACAATAGGAAAGAGCCATGCAATTTTGACTAGTAAACTATATATTCCCTCTCATTTTCTTTTTAAGGGACAAAGCAGAACTAAGGGAGAGTTCAAAGTACAGAAAAAAAAGTGTTTGGAGCATGGAAAATTCACTAAATGGAAATAGACAGGGAAGCATGGGTACCACAAGAAAGAGAATGAGATGAATGAATTTTAACTTTTCTTTAAGGTAGAAATATGCTAACAAGTGATAGAGTTTAGGAGTTGATTTTCCTGTCTCAGAAGAAAGGAATAGAGAGATTCAAAAGTGGAAAGCTAAAAATTGATCAAAGAAAGCACTCTTTCATATGATGTGTGACTGAACTGTAAAACTCACCTCCAAAGAAAGCCACACAGGCCTAGAATTCAGGGAGATTAAAAAAAAAAAAATCATAATTTCAATACCCATTGAAGTGCTCAGAGTTCTGATTTTTCACTGCCCCAAAAGAAAACGAACTTAGTACACTTAACAATTGCGTTTATCTCAGAATAGCTGGCAAGGGATAGGGTATTTCCAGGAGCCAGTATTTCTAAGGGACTTGGAAATGTTACTGAATGGGTCTTATATTTTATAGGGATTTAATTGCCACCTGATTCATGTCTGTCAGCTGGTTTGTAATCAGGGGCCAAATTCTTCCGGGCACTGAAATCAGTCGGCTGCACCGACGAGAAAGTTCACTTCATGCTTAAGAAATCATGTCTGGGTCAGCCGCTGTTCCAGCAGCAGGCAGTAATGTTAAGTGGAGCCATCAAATAGCGAGTAGGAAGTGTAAACCTTCACAGATCTCCGGCTGCGACCCAGAAACAGCCTCTCCAGAGAGGGGCCGACCTGCGGGTCTGCAGAAGATACTGCTGTGACAGCCGCAGCTGGTTATCCCGGCATCCGTGATTCTCACCGCCCGTGAAGCTTCCAAGGGTTTAATTAAGGCGGATCCTCCTCATTGTTCCTTGCAAAGCACGTCTGGCAGAGCGGCGCGGCAGATGAGCTAAGGCATGCCAAGAGCCCGGGATCAGCCCCCACGTGCCTCCCTTCCAGGCTCAGCCCACTTCCAAGGAATCTTTTGGATTCCAAGCGGCTGCTCGCACGGCCGTGCGCGGAAAGCCGAGTGACGGAGCCTCGCCGCCGGCAGCTCCAGCCCTGCGCCCGCCGCGCCCGGAGCCGCTGTGTGACACCCCTGCCCTGTGCACCGTGGAGCAGCTCTTCCCTTCGAGCAGGACTTGTCAAAGTGCTGGGAGTGAGACTTCGCCACCTCCTCTCCGCCTCCCTGCGAAAGCCTCAACAGCCCACAGCAATCCCTCCCCGACTGCGACTGAAAGAGAAAATAAACCAGTCCGTCTAACTTCGGTCGGCAGTGATGGGGCCTTTCTGGAGCAAAGTGTGTTGGTTTTTCAATCCATCAGTAGCGTGACACAGCTAAAGTGCAGCGGTAAGACATCTCTCAAAGAGCTGGTGCAAAAATGAGTCTCCCAAGTCTCATCTGGATGCTTGTAGGCACCAGTCTATTAATGGTGCCTTGTGTAAAGAGGATGCTGTGGAAATATTGCAAGCAGCCAGCTACACAGGGAGACAAAAGTGTTGTATAACTTGATAAATATAGTTCTGATGCTATCTTTGAAATATTTAGGCTGAGTAAAAAATCCAAAGTAAAAACGTCTGCTGTTTTGAAATGCAGCACTAGTCTGAAATGCAGCACTAGAATGGAGTGGAGGGGAGCTGGCAAAGGGGATTTATGTCTCCTCTGCAAGGAACAATGTCCTAGTATAAATCCCTTGTATTGTGTGTAATCACATAGGTTACACCTTTTGGTGGCCAAAGCATCCAGAATTCAGTTTTATCACTGCTCGTCATAAGAAAGGACAAAGCTACGTGAAGAAGCTGGCTGCCACCAGACTGGTGCACTGACAGTAAAACCAACAGCACTTTCTCCTCTCCAGTTTTGAGCTGATTTAAGAAAACAAACCAAAACCAAATATTGGTGATTGCCAAAAGTCATTCTGTCTTTTTCAAATATGCTCACCCATTTTGCACTGCATATCAATAACTGCTTCTTAATTCTACTCAAATGATGTTTTCCAAAGTGAACTGCTTACACTTTTCTGAGAAGAAATTATAACATATTAAATAATTTTCTTAAATTACAAGAAGCAAGATAAAGCAGTCTGAGATATTTTAAGCTTAATGTATTGATGAATGGAAATGTAAGACCAAGTGGATTGAAATGAGCTGTATTTAAATTGTATTTAGGAATTTTACTGTATGCTATTTTCCTTCAGATGCAGCTGAATAAATACAAAAGGAAGAGATAAAGCCATATAAAAATTCAAACTAAAGCTGATTGAAAAATAAGGGGCTTATAAGAAAACACACTCTTGGTACAGGCACGGTTCCTGTGTTCATCAGAACCTTATTTTTTTCAGGAAATGTCGTCACCAGCTGAAATCCAGAGGCAGGCATATAAAAGCAGGAAAGCTTAGGGCAACACTTGAAAAGAAAATTTTAGGGGTGAGTAACAAAAGTTTTGTCCAGAAATTAAACCTTATTTGGGAACATATGAAGCCCCAGCGAGGGCTGGCGTGATGAGCAGGTGATCAGGGCACGGCATCTGGGTGTGCAATAAACAGCATGAAGGAAAGCAGCCAGCATTTACTCAACAGTGGGAATTTGAGAAAAGACCTACAGACCTAGACACATGAATCTCTACAACTTGGACACTGTTTTGAGGCCTGGAAAATTAAGATATGCTTTGCTGGTTATGTACGAAAAGAAAACATAACACATAATGAAAGGAAAGTGTGAAGCAAAGACAGCACATGCCTGATTTTTAACTCTCATCATCATTTAGATTTCCTCAAATCTCGAGATCTTTTAGTGTGACAAACAAAGGGCTCTTCTGGCCTCCTTTGCTTCACATCCTCCCATATTTCTCATGGCAATGAAAGCTGAAGTGCTATTGATTCTGAATAATTACTAAATTATTCATGTGGTCATACGCGTCCAACAGCTGAGTTTAAAGACAGTCAGAATTAGGTATGGTGAACGAATTAAGAGATTTGGAAAGACTAGAAACACAGCATGTGGGCATGAACAGATAATGTAATAACATTGCACAGCTGACCTGCCTGTTATGCATAAGGAATAGAATTGAATGCAGGAATAGGAAGGAATGAGTTTAAATATTAAAGAGAGGCCAAAAAGACTCATTAAAACACAAACAATTTTTATTACACATTTGCTAGTAATCCAACCTACTTTTAATGAACAGATACAGCAAATTGCTGACAATGTTCAATAAAATACAAAATACAATTTTTATGGCATTGATAGCAGTCTTTTATAAAAGCAAGTCACTGTTGGTATGTTTTTGAGTACAATCTTCATAATATCCAGAACACTCTTATAAAGCATTTTCTCATAGCTGAGGGCTATAGTAAAATCTGTATGAGTATTGCTTATGTGTGTACAATTCTGAACTGTGATAAGTAGGATCAGATATCAAACTGAACTACACTAATTTATATCCACTGCAGGTCTGCTCTAGAAGCAACTATCCTCCCACCCTCAATGAATTCCCCATATTATTAATTTAATAATTGCACTTCTTCAGCAGTCTAAGCACATGAGGGTTTTTCAATGCACTTATGAAAACACAAGTTGTATTCCAGCTGTCTGTGACAGCTGTGCAGAAGGTTCTCTCTGCTTTTTGGAGTTCGACTAGTCCTACAGTTATTCAATTCTTGTAGATCCTTGATGTCTTTTTCACAGGATCTGAGGACGCAGAAAGCACCAAGCTCTGGCCTGGGTTCTCCTCCCTATTTAGGCTCAGTCTCCTCTCAATGTCTAGCAGAACAACCTGGCCTGATCTCCTCACCTACCTGAAACAACAACCAATACTTATCAAACACTGCACTTGCTTTTCATCTGTCAGCACTTTTCTTCTGCACACGTTTTCCACCAAAGCCTTTCCCAGAGCTGTGAAGACCCTGTTTCTTTACCTCCACAGCTGCTACCTTGCTCTGATTTCCCCCTGGATTTTGTCATTGCAGATCTCCCTGAGCCTCCTCCTCAGAAAGTCACTACCCTCTCACACACTTTCCGTCTCTTGCCTCATCCCACTGTTTCACAGACTTTCCTCCAGAAGCAGCCACCAGCAGCTCCACCTCCTCATCCTCACTGTGTATGGGCAGGCTCTTGCTCCTCCTTCTCAAGAGGCTTTCGTATGGATTGCCTTATGCCTTAATTACACATCAAAGTATTTGCATGAATCATATGAAAGATGGGTATTATTTTGTTTCATAGAACGATAACTCAGCCAGCTGAATCCAGCACCATTTGGATTTTTTGATTATGAATAGCACAATCATTAATACACTGTGGTATACGCTCCAACATTCATAATTTTCCAAAACAAATATTACTTGATTTCTGGTCTGATGCTTCATGTAATGACATACCAATTGTATAAGGAGTTTGTTTGGTGTATTTAAACCCTGGGCATTTTCCCCACTAAAATTTGTATTGTGGCTGTGAAGATGGAGAGCTGCAGTTAGAAAAGACTGAATTTTCATTGTCCTTTGTTTTGCTAACCACTACAAAATTTTAAGCTTTTCTGCAAAAAGAAAATTTATAATGCCCATAGAATCAAAACGAGTGTGCTGCTGACTGAGTGAGCATTTGATCAATGCATCACAGCAAAGCTAAAGAGACAGGCTGAACAAGAGGTACAATGTCTTAAACCAAGGCAGTAACACTGTTAAGCTTACTTTGAGAGGCACTGTTTTATATAACAGATCCTTATTCCACTCTAGATGGATAACTACTGTGAATTATAATTTTATTTTCCACTTAGTGGAGCCTATTGACTTGGACTAGCTCTTGCCAGAGAACCAGTTTTGTAATAAAGGCAGTAAATTCTGATTTTGTGCTTGTTTGATAATTAATAGTGAGGTGCCAGCAGCAGGAAAAAAATGAAAATATTTTTTTTCCTCTGCAAGTTATAAAAGATAGGTTGTAAGACAATGACTTTATGCTGAGTGTCTAAGGCATCTTTTACTAAAATGAATTCAGGAACTCAGTGGAGGTTCTGCTCTGTTTGGGAAGGTATGTGTACAAGGCACTCCTGTTAACCAAGCAGCCTTGGCCCCAGGCATAAATATACAGATAGTTATTACACTGGCAAGGATTTTTCCTTCCCAGTGGAGACACAGTTTTTTTAGCAACAACAATTTTCCCTTATTGCTAAGACAGTGGCAAAAATAGGTGTCCATGGGTGTCAGTATACATGCTAGTTATAAATATATATAATAATATGTTTATTATACTTCGAAAAAAGAGGCACGCTAATGAAAATGCCATGTAAACTTGACACTATTGAAGTATTTGTTTATCAACATCTTCCAGTATTTAACAAGGATTAAAAGACAATCAATAGCCTTGGCCTTAACTAAGCTAGAGCCACAGCTCTAACAGATGGCTGTGCCAGACAGGCTTTCAGCACAGACCAGAGCTGAGCACCTCACAGCAGATGACGACGTGGGAGCCCTCACGACAACCCACCGAGATCAGCAAGTGGAATTGCCTGTGTGCAACCACGAAAGGTGAAGCAAGGAGTGAAAACACAATCCAGCTGAGTATCTGTGTGCTCAGAGAACACAAGGCTATCTCTTTTGAAGTGGTTTACAGATGTAAATAGAGGATTAGGCACAAGATTTACTGACATGCCAGAGGATGCTCACATGTTTTACTCTTATGCCTTCTGCTGGACCAAATCTCCCAAGGTCATCGGTACCAGAGCCAGCATGTAAACCTAAGTGCCACTGTGACTTTCCCTTAAAGGTCAACTTCCAGCACAGATTCTGTGAACTGGATCTCCAAAATGAGTTCCAACTGCAAGAAGTCATACTAGCTCAGTCATCTCCCAGTCCAGGGGTTTCTGTACGTCCCATTTCAGAGTACTTGTGCCATTGCGACACGCCAAGTGTCCTGGCCATACTGACATTTTTCTCTGATTATTCAGAAAATAATAAATAATTTGACAAATGGGAATTGCATGACCCATACTACAAATAGCTAACTGTGAAATTCCTATGGCTAACTGGCATCTGTTGTTTAAGTGACAAAGGCATATTTGCCCTCTGTAGACCTTCCCACCTGTTACTCCATGGACCACCATTTATGTGCTGCTAACAAAGGGAAAGGTGCTTCACTTTCAGGGTGATTGGGCTTTGTCAGAAAATTAAGGGATTATGTATTAAATGAATTTGTTACTCTAGTGAAAATTAGGGCAACAGAACCACAGGAATTGTATTAAGGCTTGTGCTACCAGCACATTGGCCCCCATCTCCCCTAAGCTGCAGTGAAAGAACCATGAAGAGATTTCTTGACTTGGCAGCACTTCCAATCTTTTGTCATCCTCCCAATGTCCTTCACCTCCTGTCCCTTCTTGCTCAGCCCCGTCATCCCAGGCTCACTGCTTCCCCCCCTCAGGAGAAACAGTACCCAGAAGGCTTCAGGTATTTTTTTTTTCTCTGATTCTGGCCACAGAGTACATCCACCACATAATGTCTGGGAATTATTTATGTGGTTGTACTCTCAACTCCAAGATCATCCAAGAAACCTGGCTACTGCATGTGACTGCAGTTCACTGACTTCCAAGGGCATAAGATGCCCAGGTGTTTTCTAAAATCTGCTGATATATGGAAGAGAGAATTTGAAAGAAGTGGGTTAACAGAAGTCAGTGTACTCTAAGGAGATTTCCTATAAACCACTAGCAATCAGGTTGGAGAGAGAGGGGAGAGAAGGAAGAGAGAGACAGGAGTGAGGCAGGCAGGCAGGCAAGCTTGGTGACTTTCTTATTTATTTTCATATTTTAAAAAAGAAAAAAAATTGCAAAACGAAAGAAGAAAATACTTAGAAGGCAAGGTTTCCATAGGAAAAAAGTATTTTATTTTTTTAAGAACAAATTCAGTTTGAAACAGACGTGGAATGTGATTTTCAAAGTTTTCATTTTCTGGGAACTAATTGCAATGTGTAACTAAAGCAGATTTCAAACTTATGACCGGCTAATTTTAATACAGAATGAAACAAACAAACAAACAAACAAAACCAAAAAATAAAATTAAAAAAAAAAAGAAAAAAGAAAGAAGAAATTATTTATAACTCAAGCATAATACTGTGTTACTTACAAACTGGACAAAGAAATTCTTAAATAAATATTCATGGTACACAATTTCAGCACAAATATGCGGCAATTTGGCAACCTTTTATATAATTTTTTCCTCAATACAGTGCAAAGGGGAATGACACTGCCTTTAAACAAGCTGTAGCTAAATACATTGCAAAATTCAAATTTTATACAAAACATCTTGCTCAGACTTTATAAAAAACCAACATTGCTCTATATACACAATCTGGTTAAGAAAAGCCTTTTTTATCTTGTTTTCATGTGGGTTTTTTAATTATTTAAAAATGTGAATAAGGCTACTGTAACACCCCAAATCCATATACAGTAAATCTGAACCTATTTACAGCATCTTCACTTAGACATGATGGTGCAAATTCCAATTTGGGTGACTAGGGATGATCATACAAGCAAGGCATTTACAGTAACTTTTCAAAGCTGGACCAACGTCAAAGAAAGGAACAGTTGGTAGATTGTCATAATTCTGCACCAGACACAAAACAGACGCACAGTACATTTTTTTTTTTTCAAATTGGTTGCAGGTTGCTCTTGAGCAATTAGTCTGATTTTTTTTCACAGTTTAGTTTATAACTAGAATGTAGCCAACTGATGAAGCATAGATATGATTTAATAAAAATAAGGATCAGTAAGCCCATCTTTTCCCTTCCCCCAAAATAAAATCTTAATGACTTACAAGAGAACCTTGTATGGATGGATTCATAGAAAAGAAGGGTTGTTGAAAAGAATTACATATGTACTGTAGTTAGTCACCATGGTAACCTTCCACAGAGCCATGGGTTGGAATTTTTTTGTTTTTTTTTGTTTCTCTCTTTTGGACCAACATCCCAACATTATCTTCAGGTTCAGAAAACAAAGAGAGTGATCATTTCTATGACAGATATTTTTCTTTTCTTTCTTTTTTTTTTTTTTTTCTTGCAGGTGCTCACCAGAGGTCTGAGAACCCTAAAATGCTGTTGCTACATTTTCTTTCCAAATCAGAAAGCGAAGTGTTACCATAGTAACATGACTATGTTAGAAATGTCTATTTGCATAGCACATATAAAAGTAGAGGGTTTTTTTTTTTATTTCCTTCCTAGGGTGGGAGCTTTAGGGGAATAACCATGCTAAAGAGAAAACTTTAACCTGAAACCCCCCTCTACAAACCTCAACAAAATCTACAGAACACATCAGTCTGTAAGGCAAGGGAAAACACAACACAGAAAATAAATGCCGGCACATCTTGTTGCTGTTAAATATGTGATGCAGTACACTGAATTCCGGATATTTTGGACCTTATATTTTCTACTTTCCTCTTACAAGATGCTTTGGAATTTTTTTTAAACTATGCTCCCACTGGTGGTTTTGGATAGCTGATTTCTTTTTTCCAGAAGTATTTTATTGAAAAAAAAATGTGTGCATATGCATACATATATATACATACGTATGCATATATACTTATATATATGTGTGTATATACATAGACACACACACACACATATATGGAAAATGATGACAAGTTAAGACTATGTAATTGCCGCAAATGAATTTCACATCTTCTGGTGTAGATTCTGTGCAATCTCAAAATATATATTAGTAAAAAAATCCAAACCAAAAGTAAGAAAGAATGAACAAAAGAAAAACTCTCACTTTATATCCCTTGTCTTCTATACACCTATTATAAATAAGACATATTTTCCTTCTCCATCTCAGCGTCATAATTTATTTTACTCTTACGGACTGCCAGAGGTTTGCCATATGTGCTTTAACTTTGCAACAGAGCACCAATGAACTGCTGTGTCAGTCAGTACCTACACTCACTGTGCAGGGACAGCACTACAATAAGCCAAAGTGCCAGAAAGGTCAGTCACAAAGAAATTCTGCCTTACTTTTAGAGATGAGCAAGGTTTTGTGGTTTGTTGTTTCGTTTTTTTTTCCACAACTTTATCTCTGATAGAATTACAGCTCATTTGACCCACGGGCTTATAATCATCTTGGGCACTCGGCTCTCAGTTGTTTTCTTAAATGCTTTCCCTGTGTTTAGTATAATGTGATAGTATAGCAGCTGAGTCTGCTTAAAAGTCATCCAAAGCAGACTATGTTTTTGCTACAGCTTCAAAGCTGTGTATTTTATTGCCAGTACCACAACAGCCCTGCCCTAATATATCCTCAGTGGCCTGCTATTGTCTTGTCTTCTCCAGGCTTGTTCACTTACTAACAATACCCCTTTGTTCTACTGTATTGAAGGTACTATTTTTTTCTGCACACTGGTATTTGATAACCGTGAATTCCTTCAAATGCAGCCTTAATCCACTGCGCATGTTATTGTGTTTCCTACTTGCCTCTTAAAACTTAGCATACCAAAGTGCTGTGCTACCTAAATGCATTTTTTTTTCTTCCCAGCTTCTATTTCTGAGGCAGCAATATTCAATTGCAACTTCAATCAGCCCTTCCCTCCACCACCCAGTCCTGCTCTTGACTTTGTTGACAGCCTAACTTTTTGGCTGGAAGGCTCCTTACTATCAAACACAATTTTTATAAATGCATTACCCATTCGAGTGAGGCTGCTGTAGCAGATGGATGGAGTGCGGATCTCCAAACATTAATGTTCCATTAGTGATTCAGGAGGTGGAGTGAAAGGAAATCTTATGTGAAGGATGGCAGAGCCCCGGATAACAGAAACAAATGGAACAGTGACGGACTAAAAGCAAGAGAACTTTAACAAGTCTTACTTAGACACCAAGGTCTGTGTGACAAATCCAGTACGCACTGAGAGAGACACACAAAAGTCAGAAGATTGCATTTCAAGCTTGATATATCCTAGAGCACCTTCCCAGGATGCCTAGAGCTATTAACATCCACAGATTGCTCCATCTTCCCTTGGCTTTTGTACATGCCTGAATGCCCACAGCACATGGCTTTGAGGATGATGAATGTAACAAGAGTACAGCAATCAGAATGGGCATCTTCTACATAAAAGTCTTCCAGCTTTTAGTGAATACTTATTCACCGAGATAGGGATTCTACAGACTAGGTAAGCTGTCCAGCTTGCGTCGGTTCCTGGAGAAAGAGCTGTCACCTTCTCCCCCCTGTGCTTAAGTCAATGCTAGCGCACAAGGCATCATCACAAACCCCAACAGAAAGCATTTGACCAGTGAGTTTCCTCTACGACTCAACTGTACCACAGAGCTGGTTGTGTGTTCCTCAGACCTTGTAATAAATGTTTGCTGGACTCTGAGGAGGCATCTCTTGAACTATGTACACCGGATGTCCATAGTCGCCGCTGACCTTTTCATAGTGGGGGCAAAAGACACTGTCTGCAGTCCTTAGAGGAATGATAATGTCACTGGGCTCAGAACCATTGTTGTTGCCACTGCGTTTTGGGGTGGCTAATGTACTAAGTGATAGAGTTGTCGTGTGTTGCGGGGAATGCTTCCTGTGTCTTCTCCGGTACTTCAACAAAAGAACCACCAAAGTGATGATGATGACGATGAAAATGATGCACCCTGATGCAATCCCTGCAAATAAGGCCACCTCTGAACCCAGTATACTGGAATGCCCAGCCTTACTGCCATCTGTGCTAGATCCTGGAAAGAATGGAAATACAATAGACAAAAGTTATTGCCATCCTGTGACCCATTTACGTTGCTTAAAAATGTGTAGAGTAAGCAAGACTGGAAGAATTAACTGACAGCTAAACTTTGACAAACCAATTACCCTGTTAGATAGCTAAATGCAAACAGCCGAAGTCAGCAATCAATATAAAGCAAGACTTTGTGCCTGTTGGTCTCACTTTTGTGTTGCTCCCAAACCACCCTGTTTCATACATCATCATCCATCAGCGGCGAGAACTGTCACTGACAAGGCAGCCTTTGATGCACACGGCATCTTTTAACAGATGCAGGCCAGCCCCAGGCACAAGGGAGGGGTGGGATAGGACTAGAAGAGAAAATAACACAGGGAAATGACAATTCTCAGAACAACTGGTACTGTTCAGTGCCACGCTGTTCCCTCTGCTATTTTATCTTACGCATATTGATTTAAGTTAAACCATCCTTAGTGCCTCTTTACAGGGACTCCTCTTGCTTGGAAATGAAACTAAGGAGCTTGAGGCAGCATGGGAGACAGGCAGAACGGTTATGGCATGTCTGTTAGTATTAACTTACATTTACTTAAAAGAAAACAATACAATGCATTTGATAGTCAGGAAAAGCTCATGTGCTGAACAGCCTGTTGAATATTTGCTGCTTATCACACCATCATATTATCTGTCACAAAAATTACACGAATGCTCATTGACACTTTTTCACTTCTAAGTTTGAACCTATTCCCCTCTCTTGATGCTCACTCACAATAGAAAAACGACATAGATGCTATCTTCACATATTTGTTAACTCTTCCTACCAAAGCCTCTGCACGGATCAGCTGAAGCCACTCACTGTATCAAAGATTCATTAGCCCAGTAACTAAAGACAGAGCTGGCGAGGAAAACTTGTGGCCTTTTTTGGGAATCACCTGTCAGCAAAGTTTTGCTTTGTAGCATTACTAATTACTGAATTTTCTTCTGGACAGCTTGAGTCTTAACAGTTAGGTTTTCTCTCGTTCACCCTATGAGTAAAATGCATCCTGAAGATACTTGTTTTGAATAATCTATTTATTTTGTTTAGATAATTATTTTAAAAAAACCAAACCAAAACCCCAAAGCTTTACATTTAGTAAAAGACCAGCCACACATGTCTAGACTTCATATGGTCAGCTAAAACACTAGGACATTAATTATAGATGCCCTGAAATAAACTTTATAAATGGCTGTCAAGAACCACTTGATAATGTATTATGCAGGAAGAGAAAGAGACTCGTTCATTTGCCAGAGTGCTAAATGTAAAACAGCACTGACCACTGTAAAGCTGCTTAGCAAATGTCCTATCCAAAAATTTTCCTGTAAATGACAGACACTGTCACAAGATGTAATTAACTTCTACAGCAGAGTGGAAGAGGGGAGAGAGCAGCTGTTGCCAAAACTTGCAGCTCCCACACACTATCCACCGGAGGAATCAGAACCGGCTTTTGCTTCATCTTACGATGAAAACATTTGCTTTTCTGGCATGTTAATGGTAGAATAAAACACATCTGGGGACAAAGGAGGAGGAGGCATTCCAGGGCAAAGTCCCACCACACCTACCTGAGTGGTCCTTCACGAAGGGGCTGGTGGTGGAACTCTTCCCGTTGGTGCCAGCTTCCTGCTCGGGGCGCCTGGTGGGATCCGTGTGCCGGGGCTGCCCTGCTGAGTTGGGATCTGGGGAGAGAAAGACAACTCATGCAGCTTTGGCACTTGACGGTATGGAGCCTTACAAGCTGGCTCTAGGTACCTCGTGAGACACAAATGGTTTAACAGAAGAACCTTTATGCAAAGGACTGGGAGGTATAAGAATGTAATTTTCCTTTTAAAGCAAAATGGTTATATTAGTTATTTCAGGTTTAAATTGTGAGGCCATCTGCAGAAACTATAGGGTCTCCTGTAATTGGCAAGAAAAGCTTTGCAGATGACATTTCAGTTTAACTGAGGAAGTTGATTGACTACTAAACCAACTTCTACTTAGAAGAATAATTCTTTCTTCCTGCACAATAGGTTATCTATATGTGAAAAGAGACAATGAACAAAAACCTCTCTGTAATCAGAATTCATAACAAGCAAACTATAGAAATATTAGCTTCCCTCTTTTCATGTATTTTAAATAATTCTGAGCAGCAGAGTTGTGGCTTTTGTTTTTAAAATAAAAATAAAAATGACTGAAACACACTACTCCCAGGTGACCTTTCCTTCTAGGGATCTCTCCAATGAAGAGATCTTATTACACTAACCCTCCTTCTGTAGAAATCTGTCAGTAGCCGAGGAAGAGAAAATAGGCTGTGCTTTCAGACTATAAGGGAGGAATGACCACACTAGGCTCGACTGGCTCTCTGCTCTACACTGCTAAAAGAAGCCTGAAAACTAAAAAGGACATTGAGACCGATCAAAGTGATTTCATGAAACAGCAGATGGTCTTTACCTTGTCCAACTTTCATGAGGATCTTCATGGTTTTTGTCTGGCACACCCCTCCCTCCTGGTTATCCAGGCCCTCCAAAGACCCATTTGATGTTGCTGATTAAAAATAAAAGAAAAATAAATAAAAATAAAAATAAATAAAAAATCAGGAAATCAACAGGCAAAGTGATGTGAATATGAGTGTCTGAAAGCAGGGATCTTTCAATCTACCAGGACCTGTTTTTGTTGCTCAGGCTGACCTATGGAAAGTTGTGAAATGTTGAAAGCCAAAGGAATGAATACACTGGTAAGCTGTACAATATACACAAATGGAGGAATGTGTTATCAAGGTTTCAAATTTACCCAGCAGCCTTTTATTTTCCTATGCACAATTGACTGACTGACTGACTTGGACAAAAACACACCATCTTGCTAAAAAGGTGATGGAGTCAGCTGAAAAGGAAGCCCTGGCAGGCTCAGAGGAGAAAAGCACTGAAAAATCACCCTTTTTTTTCCCCTCCCAACAATATCTTTATAATCACCATGTTACACCTGCTTCCTCTATTACAAATCTCCTGCTGGAATAAGTGAACGCATACAAAAGACCCAGGTGAAAGCTAAGATTCTGAACTGATTGGAAAACCATTTAATATTTTAAAGCACAATCTCACTTTTCTCAGCATTGAGGAGCCTCTGCGGGGGAGGGTGGCAAAGGGGAGCACGCTCTACTCTCAGGGAAACCTTTTAGCTCATACAAACAACGGGCTGCTTTCCCCTGCGTCGGGATCGTTCCTGCTGATCTAGGTGCCAGCCGGAGCCACGCGATGCGGGCGCAGGCTGACACTGCCGTGCCACGCACCGCTCCCTTGGAGAGCCCACAACGCTGAATCCCGGCGCATGGGTGCGCCGCTGCCGCCCCAGCCAGCTGCTGCCTGCAAAACAGCTGCTGGCAAAGGATTCAGCAGCTCCTCTGCAGTAGGTATTGCAGCCCCTGCACGGCACTGGGCCACCGGCCACCACGAGCAGGGCACAGCTGCGAACGGGGCGCCCTGGGGTCGCTATGAAGGGAATGCGCCAGGGGTTATCCTACCCTGGTTGTCCTAGGGATGGAAATTTCACTGTCACTTCTTGGAGCTGTTTATCTGAGGCCCAAAATAAGCTTACGAGAGGGTGCACTGGGCCGCCAACTGGAGAAAACAAATGGAAAATGGGATGTCAGGGAGCTCACTGCTTGGTGTGGTGCTGGTGAACTGCTTAAGCAGCACATGCCTCTCTCTGCCCCTCTCCTTTCAGCTTGTGGGCTTTACACCCTTCAGGTCTTTGTTTTTAATTCTCGCTCCTTCTCTTTCACCTTCCTTGGGGATTTTCTTTCAAATGCAGTCTATGTATATTTCCTTTTTCCTTCACAATGTCTTCCTACCCCCATGGCAGTATTTTTCTTGCTCTAATCTTCTCTCTAGCCGTAAAGATATAAACCCCATACTGCTGAACCCTGCTTCCTAGCCTTTGATCTGAGTCTTGTTTTTGTTCCACTTCTGACTCTTTTGTGACCAACTCGAATTACAGCCACCATACAAACTTCCCAAACTGTGCTTTCTTTTCCTAAAATTCCCTTCTCCTAATACGTGGTCCCTCCCAGTTCCTCCTCTTGTTCCCTCCCCCCTGTAAAAACATGACAATAGCTGTATGGCAAAAAGACTTTTCAAAATACAAAAGAACACGTTGAGTAATTTAAGATAAAAGCTGATCTGAAATGTGTCACTGCATTGCCAGGCTCGGAAAATAATGGAGACATATAGTTTTGTTTTCTTTTGTTTTTTTTTTCCAGAGGGGAAAAAAAAATCAATACCAAGAACCCATCCTGGACATAAATCAAATGTGTCTTTGCTGAAAGTGTTTTTTATGATCTATTTGCCAATGTACCAGCACAAGGACACAGAGAAAAAATGCAGTAAATAGAAATACCAAAGCTGAGCACCAATTGAACGTACAAATAATAAACACTGACTTTGTCTTGTGGTCTTGTTATTTGATTCTTTTTTTTAATCGAGCCAAAGGGAATCACATCTCCTTAAACACCTTCTACTTGATTTTAATTGAACAGAATGCTGCTTCTTCTGAACACCAACGCCTTTTTATTCTTTAAAGGCCTATCCACTTAACCCACAGAGCAGGAGACCTCAACAGGATGCAGAGGATGCCGTCTGACCTCAGTACAGAATAAGAAAGTAAGATGAAAAAAAGAATGCAAAAATTACTTCAAATACAGTCTCCAAATGGGAAGACCCAGATGTACAATGAGTCTGGTTGTGTGCCTACGCCAGCGCAATCCGCCTCGCTTGCTTGCTAAAAGAATGCTTTCATAGCTTTGATGTCAGATGAATGAATTTGCAGAAGTATTCACTTTTTCCACAGTTCTTCAAGGGATTTCAGGAAAGCCTATGTTGTAGCTCAGAGTACAGACTGCTACATCCCGAGGAATAGGGAGTTTTCAAAGAGAAGCATTTCAGTGACAAAGCAAGTTTCCTTCTCAGCTTTTCCTGTAATTAAACTGACAATTACCCAAGGCCACTAGAGGAAATTATTTTTCAAAATTCATTAAGACTATCGAAATACAACCTTGCATATCCCTAGTGTACCAGGAAGAAAGTGGGTAGCTTTAAACACATCGTTTTAAGCTTTGAATTGCTTCACTGAGAAAAAGAAGTAATCTGGGACAGCAGAGAAAACAGAGTTTCATACTGCTCATGCCCCTTGACAGTGCAGTGTGCAGAAGTCAAACAAGGGAGCGAGTCCAAAACATTCCTCAAACACTTGCTGCGGCCCTTCCATATTGATCTCCAAATGAAAATTACACCCACTGTCATTTTAGCTCCTCCACTGCATCCACACCTCTGTGGGAAAGTGACCCAGAAATTGCAGCTCTGCTCACACTGAAAGGATATTAAAAAAAAAGTGCCCTGATAGGAGTTTTGGATTTAAACACAAATGTAACACAAGTTCACAAGTTTCTGGTATCCAAAATGGAAATGTTATTCTCCAGTGTGTTTATATAATTAGATTTTAAACTTTCCATTCAATTTATTCTTATATACATATATATATATATAAAAGGTTTTTTACATTTTGGTCTAAATATGGATATATTTTAAAGCTAATTACTTGGATGAGCTACCATACAAAGCCCTCTGCTAAGAAGACTATATACTTAAATAATAACATTAATAAACATAACTAATGATTAATATGAAGTTTCTCATTAGTGTTAGTATGTTCTCAGGATCCCACACTTCACTTTGTATTAATACATAGGAACGTAGAAGTAAGTAAAATGTTGCTAAACAGGTAGCAAAATATTTTTAAATCTTTTGATGGTTAAATACCTCTGATTTTCTGAGACCTGTCCTGCTCCGCTGGTGTCAACTGCAAAACTAATAATTACAGCCAAAACCACATTAAATTATTCAACAGTTTGTCCACACCTAAAAATAAGCACATATAATTGTGCTAAAATCTCTACTAATTTTAAGACTTTCTAACAAAATTGTAATAACTTATAGGCCATCTTTACAGCAGTTTATCAGACAGTCTGTCTGCATTCCTTGAATACAACACCAGCTGCCATTTTATAAGGAATTCAAGTTTAGCTTTTCAACATTTAGAGAACACTTATCTGTTATGAAATTATGGTTTAAGAGTCTTGCTGATACATACTTACTTTAGAGAAGCTAGCATACATTTGCAGGTTCATAACACACTACTTTAACATATCCTCCTCCATACACATGGGAGAAATTAAATTATTCAGACCAAAAAAACCTCATTCTGATCTGCCTCCTCCTCTTTGAAATATGTGAATTGTATAAAAACAAACAAAACCCCCAACAAAACAAACAAATAAAAAAGGCTGGAACTCATGTATATCAATATATAATGTTTTACATTTATTTGCTTCTAAAACTCCACAAGTGCTGTTTATTGTACAAAGTGCATTAGTCATAAATGCAGAGGCAGGGAGTCAGTGAGCATAGCAGAGTCAGCTGACAAGAGCAGTTCCTGGCTATGATTCTTATACAGTCCCCATGGAGAGGAAGTAATATTACATTTTAATATGTCTTCATTTGATTGTTATTACTCTGCCTCCCAGGAGGCTACGCCACTGCATGGATCATGGCTGTTTTCAACCTACCAGGTTGGTAACATTGCTCTAATCAGACAGAGAATTAAGCTGCTGGATTCGTGCCTGTATATAGCTTTTCATTCACAAAGAGATTAGAAATGAAGGCACAATCACAAAAATTCAACTTCCTTCACTCCTAAAAACACACGTTAGTTACAAAATGAAAAAATGCCATCACAATTACTTAAAACGCCAGCAGACAAAAATCTCAGCCTTTTAATTCTGCTACACTTATTATCCACAGTTTCATGTTTTAGGATTATGAAAAACATTACCTATTTGCAAATTAAACGACATATGCTTTGAACCAACACAACTTTAAAACACATCTATTTCTAGAGCTTGAACATGAAATGGACTACATAGCTGATGAGAGAAACGATGATCATCGTATTTAATTTTCCTGTGAAAACTAAATGGACCACAGGCTATAGGAATAAATGAGTGATGTCAACTGATAGGCAAGGGCAAAACTGATTTTGTTCCTCCTTAGTCTGCTGGACAATAAAAGTCATTTTGCCATGTATTAAAGACACACCACTGATGAGGTCATGAAGAATTAATTGCTGCTGATGTGGATCTGTTAACAGCAAATTGAGAATTACAGGTTTTTTAGGGGCAGATCAGTACTATCCAATAGTAGCGATTTTCACAGTTTTCCTTCATTAAATACTGCTTGAACACTGCATCAGAAAATAGATCTCTCAAAATCAGAATAAAATAAAATCAAATAATACTACCCATTTCCACTTTTCCCCTGCTGTGCTTAGAAATAGAATGAAAAAACAGCACCAAAAATCCACACAAGCTTTAGATCCAACAGTAGTAAGAAGTTATTCTCAAAGCAAAGTTGCACTCCATCTCACATGCACTCTCAGGATTACTAAATACATGTAAAGTTTTTCAGAGTTTTTTATTTTATCAAGTAATAGAACACTATTTTGGCCAGGCATCATTGTTTGTGCTCTGACTGCTTTTATCTGCTTTTGGTCCTTTTAATGATCCTCTTAGTAAAGCACTGAATAAATAATTCTTCTTTTCTATAAATTTATATAATTTATGGGAGAGGTTTAAGAACACCAGAAATCACACACTGCAAAACCACAAATCACTGATCACACAGGGAGGTTGTTCCTAAACTACCCATGGACGAAAGAACAAGATAGCTGAGAGAATAGAAAGAGTGTTTTAATTAAATGAAATGAAATTCTACCCCCCAGTAACAATGCCAGATCTGCATGGAGATCTGAAACAACAAAAAAAATTGTTCAGGCCTCTCATGAAACAACAGGTAGTTTGGCACACATTACTCTGGATGAGCTGAAGAATGTTTAGAGAGAAGAGAAATACGCTAGTTTCAAATACTAGCAACTAAAGCTTTCCCTTTTCTTGTAGTGACAAAAAATAAGATTGACACTGAAACCTTCACTTTTTAAAAAAAATTAAATTGTCTTCTGAAATTTAACCATCAGCAGTCCCACAACTGGACCGTAAGTACTAAAATGTAAATGCATTATGAATAGTTGGATGGAGTGCTGTTATGTGTTGACTGTGTAATCAACAGACAATAAAATCAAAACTTTCTACTGATCTTTATGAGACAAAGATAATCCTAAAAAAAACCAACAACAACAAACAAAAAACCTGCTGAATTTGCTTAATATAATTTAGGAACCCAAGACTATAATGAAAAATGTATAAAAGCAGCTTAACAATAATTTTGCTTTTTTTCTAAAATCTGTTTTTTTATTTGCATAGTCAAGGTGGCAGCAGAATTTTGGAGTTTCTCAGCCTAAAACCATTAAAAAAACTCTCATTCTACCTTATTCCGCACATTGTTTCAAATTAAGATAGATTTTTTTCCTTAAACTAAGGCTCATGGAGTGTTTATAAATACTCCTGATGCCAGTCTTTTTCCCCCTCTATCCACATGTGAGGCAGAACTTCAATGAGAGGGAAAGGACAAGAATTCTTTATTCTTCTTTTTCACTTTGCATTCTTGTTTTTTAAATTAAGTACTATACTGCGTGTCTCAGGATTTATATATAAACAGGACCCACAAATTATATTTTCTACAGCAAGTAAGCAGCAATGCCCTTTCCAGTCAAGCTAAAATCAGAACAAAATTAAGTAAAATAAAGAACAGGCATCTTTTTGCCAGGAAGAAGCAAAGGTTCTGCAGTGAAACTTTGTAATTCACTTTTCTAACCACTGCTCTAAAAATGTGTCTTGTCCAACTGTGAATTGCTTGACTTGTGGTACTTAGATGGGACTCATGATACAAGGGTATTTATATAATTCCCCATAAAAGTCCCCACTTGTATTCACATGTTAAGAGAGAGACAGATTCTATTACTGTTTCAATTTTTTGAGGGTGCAATGTGGAGAAGGCAACCAAGACAGAGCCAATCAATTTTGTACTGTAATATACTTTGGTATAGAGCAGCTGTACGATTCCAGGCACATCTCTGGAAATTCACAGACTCTCCTTCCCACATCTCATGTCATCCAACAGCACAAAATAGGGAGAGAGTTGTAAAGTTTCCTACAATCAGAATTATTTTAATAATTCCAGGGAGTCATGGCACCAAGTAAGAAAAATATAAGTGGTAAAAAAAGGCCACTGATGTCAACAATGTCCTTCCATAAAGGGAAAAAAAGACAATGAAAGAGCTGGAAAATATATTAAAAAAAAGCTGTGAATTCTGACTGGTTACTGGTGCCTATCATTTTAAAAACACCACCACTTTCTCACTGGGTTAAGGAACACCACAGCTGAAGTGTACTGAACAGTAAACTATTTGCTGAATTATTATCCATTACTGAAGGTCACAGGTTCCACCCACCCACAACAAAATCCTACTTGCTTCACTGCTGTCAAGTGCAGGGCCCCTTTACAAAACTCCCTGGGAATGATTTAGAGATTACATAAAAACAAACTGGAAAAGCATCTCAATGCTGTATCACTATGAACGATGAGCCTTTCATTACAGTTAAGCATTTCTAAAAGAATTTCAGTTCTATATTTCACATACTCTGAGAAATGTTGTCAGATAATGATCCACTGCACACATGGTTGCTTCTAGTTTACATAAACAAATTATATATTTGTGAGTGCTGAAGTAACTGTGGCAGATGTAAGCCCACTAATTACGCTGTATTTAGTGTATACCCAAAAGTATGCATCTAAAACAGATTACTAGTTAGTTGACTTCACCATTCACAAACAGGTATTTTACACAAATTTATCCTCTCTCCCAGCATGCTACTGACAAAAGCCTCTCGTGGATGGGGAGAAGTGTCTCCCACTACCACAGCAAGCTTTGCTTAACAGTTCAGCTGAACAGAACTAATAGAATTAGTTAGCATTCAAGTTACACTGATTGTTACTAATGACAAGAGGGCTTGCTGGAAACAAAAGCAGAAGCTTTTACATTAAATGAGGACCCACTTTCTGTATCATACAAATTCAACTTCACTCTACAAGGATGTTCACCTACCTTGAAAATCTCTGTTTTTTTGTCTGCGGCACTTGGATAAGAAAGGGTTATAGTGAAAGTTCATATTAAATAAATAACAAACCTCTTGCTCATTCTACTGTCACTAATTGCATGCAATGATATTAATGACCCAGTAATTGCTATACGAGTAGCACTGAAGTGGAAAACATCATTTTGAGGCTGAGTTCATCTCTAGGTGGTAGGACTTCACCAGTGACTGAGTTAATGCCTAGTGACAGTTTAGAATATAACACTACAGATGAGAAAATGTGCCACTCTCACGGTTATAACAGTTTAGATGGACATGATGTTATTTGCTTTGACCACACAGAGTCTAGGAGTAACCCCAATAAAGTACCACAGTCAGACTCTGCCCTGTAGATGAACCTCATTCCTTTCAGGGGAGATGCTCTGTACTATAACAATCTAGAGCAATTTTCCACATGTTTGCTTCAATAAAAGAATACCTTCATCTCCTGCTTTTACATGTAGCACAACAAAAGTGTGCCTTATTGCAAAACACAAAAAGCTATTTACATCATCTAACTATCCTTCAGCAACATAGAGTTTGGCACCTTAGTACTGAGATCAATTATGATACTATTGGATGACTGTACACTTGGCAAAGATGATCAAAAGTTAAGCACTGTTTTGACTGCAGTATGCTTATGTTTGTGTTTAGAGCTGTAAAATACCCACAAAGTAAACTTTAATGAGGGAACATTGCAGAAATAAAGCAATCTGAGTTTCCATGGTTCTACGAGATCTCCTGTTCAAATACTTGCCATTAAGAAATTAAGAGGTTTAGCTTCTTTAGAAATTATCACGTAGGCACATCTTGGTTCATTTTAAGAATCTCCAGTGGGATATGCTAATTCCACCAGTGTTTGGAATTTTAAAAAGCCCCAACTAGACAGGCGAACTGATACTTTTAATACTTATGTTCAGAGAGTTTTTAAAAATTCACTAGGTTTTTTACAATTATTTAGTTGTTTTTTGTTTTTTTTTTCCTGTTGCAATGAATATTATTTGGCTAATGTCTTGATTCTGCTACTGAACCTGCTGTGGCAGCCTTTGTAGAATCAACTTCAGCACAGGCTGGGGCAATATGGAAAAGCAACTCTGCAAAAAAGCCGTGAGGGTCCTGGTGGACACCAAGTTAACCATGAGGCAGCAACGTGCCCTCGTGGCAAAGGAAGCAAAGAGCTCTTGGGCTCAATCTGTAAGAGCAGTGGCAGCTGGTTTGGGGAGGTGATCCTTCCATACATCTCTGAACTGGTCAGGCCACACCTGCAGAGCTGGGTACAGTCACAGGCTCCTCAGCACAAGACAGATGTGGATTCACAGGAGCAAGTGCAGTAAATGCTCATGGAGATGATGAAGGAACCTGAGAACCTGCTTAGAAGGGGGGGCTGTATCCTTGGGGACACTCAAAACTCAGCTGGACACAGTTCTGGGCAACTGGCTGCAGGTGGGCCTGCTTGAGCAAGGTAGATTAGATGAGCTCCAGAGGTGCCATCCAAACCAATCCTTTCTGGGATTCTGCCATCAGCTGGGTTTTTATGGTCTAATGCATTTATGTGCTAACATGAAATACCTGAAAAACAAATAATTTTAAGTTTTCCTGGCAAGATTTGGATTTAGAACTATGTTTCTCTTACAGCAGCCCAGTGAGCACGTAAGGGCTACTCTGCTGCTGCAGTTTAGTGATTTTTGCTGTCTTCATCTACTGAACAGAAAACAGATAAATCACGCTAACAAAGATCCAAACATGCTATTAAAAACCAGCCTTATCAGCTTAATACGGACTCTTCTCCAAGAACAGCTAAGACTACCTTAAGCCTAATCCTGCTTTTACTTCCAGAAAAATTTGCATGATTTCCTTGGGACTGAAAAAAAGAAACTGGAAGACTGCCCATTAGGGCTTAGTTTTATAGTCTGATTTATCAGAAATAAATCCTGAAATATTCTTCATCCAAGGTTTCCAGGATGAAGTCAGGAAAGAAAATCCAAACTGACATTTAACCCTGGTTTTCAACCACTCCAGCCTTTTGTTTTAGCTAACACAGTTCTCAGACAAAAGTACATTTCCCTCCATTCCAGATGCATAAAGACTTTAATGAGGCAAACAATTTCAAATCTTTAAAATGAGTTTAATTAAAGTCTTTATAAATCCTTACGCAGCTACTCATCTTTTATTTTAGGACTTCAAATACTGTGCAATATGTAACATGTATGATACAAGCAACTGTATAAATTAAAGACTAATCATTCCACTTGATGAGCTAAATGATCATCACCGAACTTATGCACAAAATAGAAACTAAATGTGTTTCAGTGTGGTAGTGCACTCTCAAGCTTCAGTTTAGACAGATACTTTCTTCATGCTTTCCTCATAGCATGGCACATCTTTCCAATACGCACCCCCCTGATTTAAACAGTTACTCATATCCTGAATATAAAGGATAAAATAAACACTCAGCCCATTCTTCTTCTGCATGTAGTCCTGTTAAGGTTGTTTATGCAAATCTAAGAACATACACATTTTGGAGAAGATCAGGGTTTAAGCTTTTTTTTTTTTGCAAAGCACAAGGAATACTACATACATAAAGACTTTTAAGGGAGACTACTGTATCTTTCTTGTGAATGTATTATATTTCCCGTATTTATAAACTGTTTTTGAGGAATTATGAAAGCGAGATATAAAAATAGTGACTAAAACTATTAAAGAGCTTCCTATGAAATTTTAAAACCTGTTCAATTCATGAGTATTTCCTGAATAATTTTTTCTTCCAGTCTGAACAATTATTCTTCTTTTTCATCTGATTGCTATCTATTTGGAATACTTGCAGGGGTGTGGGGGAAGATAACTGTATTTTTTTCACAACATGCCATCAATTAACGAACTGAGAATTCCCATCTTTCATTTCCTTCCCTTAGGAATAGAGACATAATAACAAATTTCCTGCTGAACCATCTCTGTCTACTTTAAAGAAGATAAACGATTGGTATTGCCTAGGTAATGGCACCGAATATGAACAAAGTCCATCAATAAAAAAAAGCCTTATTCTCTTACAAGACCTGTGTGGTCTGGGACAAAACCCCAAAGGACCGTGACTCCATTAATCCTGGAAGTCTTAGACTCTGTTAGAAATCTGAAGCTGCACAGACAGTGATTTTTCTCTCTAATAATATTATTTGTATAAGCTGTATTTATATTTCATTCAACAAGAGCTAAGTGGTATTGCTGATACATCCCTTAAAAGACTCCTAAGCAAAGTCAAAGACTGACCTCTGGATATCATTTTACACTAAGGAGAAATTATTTATCTAATTTTCTGCGGAAGGAGGAGGAGAAAGGAAAGAAAAATGTGATCTTTGTACAAATGGAATCAGAGTGACTATTATCACACTGGCTTTCATTAACACCATCACCACCACCACCACAAAAAAAAAACAAACAAAAAAAAAAAAAAAAACAAAAAAAAAAAAAAAAAAAAAAAAAAAAAAAAAAACAACAACCCAAACCAGTAGATTTCTGGACCACAGAGTCTTTAACAGAAACCAGGAAAAATGTCTTTGTTGCAAAAGTAAATGGATTGAATTTCTGATACAGTATTTGTTCCCGTTTTGGCTAGTTTGGCATTAACAAAGGAAAACCTGTTTACTGTATCCTTTTGGGCAGCTTTCACTAGGTGATTTGGAGGTTGCAGGGGGCTGCAGGCTGAAATCTGCCTCAGAACGTTTTCAGAATGCCCAGCCAGACAGATTAGCCAGCACTTAAACTGGTCAGAATACTAAAATAACATTTTAATGTAAATCTATTTGGCCATGCAAAGAGATTTATTCTTCCCAGCTGGGCCATATTTCAGGGCACAATCTATATTGTCCTTTATTATGTTCTTCCTCAGACAGTTATTGCCCTTTAATTGTAACAGAATGACAAAGTGAAAACATAAAAAGCCTTGTGATTTTTTTCAAACACAGCTAATGCTAAAGTTTCAGAATGACTGTTTTGATTTTAAAAGCCACAGTACTATTAAAGCAGTTATCCAAAATATAGTGCTACTAGCCAGTATAAACCTTTAAATCAGTCAGGGATCAAATATATATAAATATACGTTTTTTAATTTAAGCCAGAAGCCAATTATGTAAGTGGGTCATTTGAAAAAAAGTTGACAAAAAAACATTTAAGGAAAGCTGCATATTCAATTTTGCCAATGTCAAAGCCAATGAGCATCACTAGCTCAGCAAGCTCAGCTAATGAGGTCCAGGCAGAACAAGCCTTATAGAGGAATCTTTCAGAGAACCATTCTGTAGCCCCTTCCCAAGTCCCAAGTCATTCTATTACAAATTTGGAACAGGTGAAGACTTCATTGCAGGTGACTTATTTTTTAATGTTGATGATGTCAGCCCATAAACCTCACTTATGCAAAAGAAGAGATGGCGTGAAATATGTGCTTGCTTGGCCAAACTACCTAAGGAGCTTGATGGTGGCTTGGAGGCAGGCGGCACTGCTCCCTTCCCTCCGGCACAGCTTCCCACAGGCTTCCCCCAGAGCTCCCTCAGCACAAACCCAGTGTATCACCAGGGGCTCTAAGCCCTCTGACTAAAGGCCAAGTTTACTGGGAAGGGTTCAGGATGACTCCTGTACATCAAGAGTAAACATCTTTGGTATAGGAAAAGCACTTGAACTATACTAATGCGGCTCTCTCACAAACAAGAAGAATCTGCATCTGAGAGGGGTACTGAAGCAGTGACACCATGACCCAAGTACTTGCAGATCAAGTACTGAGTATCTCCTCAGTAGTGAGAATATACTCACTGCTTGTTCTGAGCAATTCACAACAGCATAAAATTATTCCCTAACCATGCAAAGACATAAAAAGACTTTTTAACGCAAACATCAGAGTTGCAAATCTTCACACCCTTCTGCTCAAATCTGCCCTTCACATAGATATTTATGTTGTTGGGCATGATGTATCTTCCTTCATGCATTTGATTAAGGATTTCCTTAGAGACTTATGATATGTTAACTAAATGGTCCCATATTTTAGGATAATCAAACATTAATACTTCTGAGATCTCAAGTACATTTGACCTTCTCCAGTTCTGCTGAAAAGAAATCAGGTAACTGTAGGAAAATGAATCTATTCATTTCCCAGGAACGAAAAATTGATGATAGCAAAGAAGAGAAAAGCAAGGACACTCTGTTACATCATTTATTCACTTTCACAATACCATTCAGTATCGTCTTTCCAATTACTGCTGTTCATACAATTAACTCTTTGGATACTGATAGTCATACTGAGGAACATCTTGCCAAGAAATGGGTTACTTTTTTTTTTATTTATTAAAGTACCACTAAATGTGAAAACAGATGAGAAACTTACCCACACTTTTACTTTTTAAAAAATCAGGAACTGTGAAATGAGAAGATTTTACATGCCTAGGCTTAGGGAAGCACTGAACAGAAAAGATCTCCTTCTGCTACACCTATCATGAATACATCTGGATGATATAAAAATTATGGCTTGAAGAATTCCTGTGTAATCACATGTCTCTAAAGGGCTCAGGAAGCTGCTTCATCCTGTGTTGCAATTCCTCATCCCAAAATGACTAACCCCCTAATATGAATAGAGATTTTACTGTTTAATACAGCTCCACAAACCACATACTATTACCTTAGGAAAACAAACTCTGTTTTCAAATAATGGCAGGATGATAAAGGTGCATGACGATGCACAAAACATTTAAAGGGCTGACAAGAGCCTGCCAGCATAAACAGCGTGAGATTAGGCTGTAGGTGCAGCCACAGCAAGCACTGCAAAGATGCTGAGCTCAGTGAGCTCTTGTGTTAGGTTTGTTTGATGCCACTTAGTTGAGGGAATGCAAGATCCTAAAATACTTCAAAATCAAGAGCTGGCACATAAAATGCATCTTTGCCTTCATTTCACAGCTTTTCCACCCTTCAAAAAAACCCAACAAAACAAGCAAGGCAAAATGGACTGACGGACGGACGGACGGACGGACGGAAGGAAGGAAGGAAGGAAGGAAGGAAGGAAGGAAGAAAGGAAGGAGAAGAAAGAATTACAGGTCTGTGAATAGGAGTGCATGAAAACAATTTAAAGCCTGATTTGCATACATGACTAAGATGCATTTTATTACTTATAAAAATGACAGCAAATGTCCCGACTACCAGAACTTGCACTAACAAGGCTGTGTCATGAGCTGATGAATACAAATTAATAAAACCCTGTCTGGCTCCAGTACTCTCTAAAATGGTGTCCTAGCTGAGCACTGGCCTAGTTTTCTATGCCTCTTAGTGCTTCTGAGACCAGCATCACTGAGTTTATTGTCTTCTCCTTGAATGACAGGAAGGTGAGGGTTTTAGCTTCAGGATGGCTGGGTTTTCAAGGGTGGGGTGCTTTTTTGTCCAGCCTATTAAAATGTATGGGTACCCTTGCTGAAGCTCAGTCAGTATGCTAGCAACAGAGTGGTAAGTTAGCCATTTGTTTATGCCACAATGAGTAGGAAAAATAATACCCTGAGGCACTCCAGTATTGCTGCTAGGCCAGTGTGATTTTTGAGGCATTAGACTGAAGGCTGAGTAAGTTCTTTCAACCAAGTTATGCTGTAATCTTCCAGGAAATGCAACGTCTATTATGTCTTATTGCTATAATGAAATAATTATACAAAACTAATGAAAATGAGACGTACTTAATAATTCTCTGGGTAAATCCATGACATAGATATGACAGAACTGACAGTGCATCAAAAAGCTCCATTTGTGCCCATAATTTTCAGGTAATAATTGTAACAGTGCCATTTGTTCCACTACAGTTGGTCTTCTGTGGATGTTTTTAAAAGCAGCACTAAATAATGAGCACATTTCCTCATTTAAGCCAAATATTTGAGCATGGTCGTTTTTATACTACACATTTTCACAGGAGTTACAGATAACTATCAACATGTAATTTTGTTGCTTTCACCCTGGTAAATATCTCACTGTATTTCAGTGGGAAGTTTGTCAAAGTTAATATTGTTTAAATGGGATCACGTTTTTATATAGTACCCAGCTAAACAGAGAAAGTGCCCATATTAAGCAATCTTTAAAACCAAGAAAAGGGTGGTTTGTATCTCCTATAACTCTTACCTAATAATTTCTAAAACTAGCAATTAATATTAATAATGCAGTGAATTCTTACTTAAGCTTCTGTGACATACAACCTTGTTTTATACATTACCATGTACCTGGTGGATGGATATAACTGGAAAGTGAGCATTAATTTATATCGAATTAATTTCCATTTCCATTTCAAAAGTACTTGATCAGAGCACTTTTAAAACTACCAATATTTTTAAATAAGAAATGGAGAAATAATTACACTTGCAGACATTACACGAAACAATTATCAATCCTCCAGTTTTCAAGGAGGTGGCAGAAACGTGTTCAGGGATTAATCTTTTAGCAGGACCTGCTGTGACAGAACATGGGTTAATGGTCTTAAACTAACAGAGGGTCAATTTATACCAGGTATGGTGAATAAATGTTTTACAATAAGTGTGTGAAACACAGGAACATGATGCCTAGAGGGGTGGTAGATGCTCCATACCTGGGAACAGAGCTCTGAGCAACCTAATCTAGTTGAAAATGTCCCAGCACACTGGGGGACTAAACGGGGCTTGGACTAGATGAGCTTCAAAGGCCCCTTCTAACCCAAATTATTCCATGATTCTATGAAATAAGACACACAAGTATCTAACTTCGTTGTAACTGCAGAAAAGCCAGGTATTTGCAGAATTTGTTCCATCACCTAATAACTGCAGATACTTGCTCAAGACTTCAAAAGTGCCCATGGGGCTAAATGAGATCCACAGGGCATAATATTACAATGACAAAACCTAAACTAATGTTAATTGTTGTTATACTGCTGAGGTCTCAGCTCATGCTAACTCCTGATCCACATCATTAACTTCACACATCATAAGTAATTTGAATCACTGAACACAGTGGCTACCTCCAGACTTGCTTTCAGCCATAAATCCCTGATCAGAAACTCACACAGTTTGTACTGCTGCACAGAGACCTGTGCCATGCATACTTGTTCAGCAAGCCAGGACCATGAAAAAGGATAAAATTCATGACCACACTAGTCTAGGTTTTACCCAAGAACTCTCCTAGCTACTGTATGGACATAGTAGGTATGATTTGAGGAAGGGCATGTTCAATTACAGGCCCTTACCAATAACCCTTGTGAGGAAACTACACTGACAAAATCAGCACCAAAGTAGCCAAAGGATGCTTCCTGTGAGAGTTCCCAGGCCACCTGGAGCAATGGTAGCCACGTCACACAGGATGCCTCATCTGAGAACAGCTGGGTCACCATGCTCCTACTCCTGGCATAAGAGAGGCCAAGGACAAGGCCAACAGCATGGCACATCACCAGGGCTGTGAGCAGGAAACACGTCACAGTTCAGCTGCACACAACTTCTAATGCAAATACAGGACACAATACTGTGCACAAAACAAAAAAAAAAAAAAGGCTTTTTACAGGCATAGAAATACAATCGAATGTGGTTTACACAAACCAAGGAAAAAAGAGACAGAGACCCTTTGGAAATCAGGAATAATTTTGAAAATATGCCAGCAAGAAATCATTTTCAGATAAAAATACAGAAACCCATTCATATTCCTCTTAGTTTGCTTATAATGTACAAGACAGCATGCAAAATAACAAACAATTGTATTCAAAAGAATGAACAACTGAAAGTTTGAACTTACATATGACGTAATAATCTTTGTTCTTCTGAAATTCCAGGCCCCAGAGATTAGGACTGAACTCTTGAAACTTGATGGTAAACTTAACATCTTGATCTGGCTTGGCACAGTTAAGTAGTGGTGTATTGTCCTTTTTAATAGCACAGCTATCTGCTTGGTCTTTATCAACCATGTAGACCTTATAATATTCATATTGGCCAATAGTTTTAGAGTCCACCTTTGGGCATATAATATCCAGTTTGTCTCCTATTTGTGGATATAGTACCAATCCTTGTCCAGGAAGGAATCTGAAAGGAAGGAAGAAAAAAGGGGAGGGATGGGGGAAGAGAAGAAGAGGTAAAATTTGAGACACTTAATGAAATTGCATGCCGAAAAGTAGCAACTGCAGTGAACAGACAAGAATAAACAGTTCCCAAAACCAAAATGACAGACTGAGCAAACCAAATCTTAATAGTTTGGGCTTGATTCAATATCAACAAGATGTTTATTTAGATCTTGGAAATTATAGATGGATTGAGTCTTTTAGTCCTTATCCCAGTTTTGGGCACACTAGCAGATTTTACATCTCCCTCTGGCAGGCACTGCTGTTTTTCGCACTGCATTTAGCCATGCAGAGCAGCTAATACAATACCTGGTGAGCTATGATTCTGTTTTTTTGTTTTGCTAATATTTCTACTATTCTTGCAAATATTTTGCTAATTTTGAACATGGGAGAATGACAAAAATAATCTTTCAATCTCCTTGAACAGCCATGTGGGACAGGAAAAAATGCAAGACTTTTACAATATATTAACATGCTGATAAATATTACTAGTGAAACACAAAGGAACATCAGACACTCAACCAGGACCATGCTTACAGATCTCTGTGATGGGCAGAGATCTACCTGATCCACGGACCACACATGCATCTAGGAAAAACACTTACAACCAGGACAGTGTGACCATTCCACTACAATGATTTCTCTTCACAAATTCCACTATTACTGTCATCATTTTAGCTCTTT
Source organism: Peucedramus taeniatus (assembly GCA_013400575.1). Taxonomy (NCBI): domain Eukaryota; kingdom Metazoa; phylum Chordata; class Aves; order Passeriformes; family Fringillidae; genus Peucedramus; species Peucedramus taeniatus. The sequence goes on along the minus strand of WBNO01031614.1, from coordinate 68,731 downwards.
TTGGATGTTTTTGTGCTTTTTGGTGTGCTTTCTTTCTTAGTATGGGAAGACTTCTTACACAAACTGTCAGCGAGCTTTAAGATTTGCAGTTAGACATAGTATTTTGTCTTTCCTACTCATATTAATTAACAGGAAAACATGACCACTTTTTCATGGAAGAAAAATATAAATAATTACTTATAGTATTGATTCATGCACAAAATGAGGAGTCATGTTCTCAGAAGGACAAATCCACAGCAGGTTTGTTTGTTTCTCTCCATTAAGACATATTTGTTTCGATTAAGGCCAAGAAGTGCATGTTTTAGAACAACAGCCAGAAACACAACCAATGTACTCGAATGCACAGACCTAAAAGACTTTCTTTCCTCTTTTTCCTGCCTGCCAGCATTTTCCAAAGATCTTCCTTAATGGAGAATCAGCCTGAAAAACCAAGTGAAACAATTCCTGTCTAATGAACACCCTTCTCCAAGTACTAATATTTAAACAGCACACGTAGTAAATCTAGCTTATTCACAGGCAGCCTTCCTGGAAACTTTAAATTAGAGTATCAAGGCCCACGCAGAACAAAGCTGTAGGCGTCGGTGACCTCCAACCTCTGGCTTGGCAAAAGGAGCCACCAGCATGAAGTACTGGTGGGGGAGAACCCACTAAATTAAAGGATGATGCAACGCCCCAAATTTCGAATCCATCATTTACAACTGCTTGCTCCACACAATTCAAGTTTATGATCTGTGCTAATTGAGCAGGATTATTTTCACTCACAAAGCCAGTGTAAGAATTATATTTGTTATGAAGCAGCACGTAGTAGGACAAAGACATGTAATTACAGATTTAGGGAACTAGAACAATGCAATGTTATGGCAAGAAAAGCGACTGTTGATGTATAAATCACTGCGCTCTTTTGTGCTGTGCAGTGTAATTTCCAGACTGCAGAAACTGGGCTTGGCCACGGCTCTTCAAACTGAGATTGAAGTGGAGATGGAGCAAAGCTGCGCCTCCTCCTCCAGTTTTCAGACATGCCAAAGGAATGCAGCAACTACCACCTCCTGAAAGCTGAAACGGTCAAACAAATGGAAAGGTGGGAATGAGTCCTCGGAGTTACCAGCCTGCTGAAGGACAACCAGATGTGTGTGCAGATATGGCACCCACGGATGTGGTTTAGTGGTGAACAAAGCAGGGTTAACAGCCGGACTTGATGCTCTTACAGGTCTATTCCAACCTTAACGATTCTATGATCCTATGACTGAGGAGGATCCCAGCCAGCAAATATTCCTAAGTGAGCAGCATGTACTCTGATTTTGGCTTTTCTTGGGGATCAACTCTGACCAGGCAAAAGCTAAAGGACAGAGTTTCCAAGCCAACCTGCATCACCTGTGACCGACTTTACTACCTTGTCTGACCACAGCCCCATTTTAACTTTGCTCCTGTGCAGCGCTGCTGCTGTATCAGAAGATGATAATCACTCATATTCCCCCATCTGCATGCCAGGACAAAGGCTGGTCACTGTATGATCCCACTGCTGCAAATACTTCTTCTTGCCAGCAATTCTTCTCCACATAACAGGACTGTGTAATAGGAAACACGTGAGATTTCAAAGGACTGAATCTTTGCTTGTAAGTTCACCAATTTAGATTCCCATACATAACAAACATGACATTCTTAAGGCTAGATAAATGTACCTGTCCATCATTATCAATAATATAACCTAAAATCAGCCCTGAGAAACAAAAGACACTGATTCTAATTTTAGCCTTTGTGTATATACATGTAACAAACAGCTAGAGTATATGTTCTCCATGCAAACTCCAAGCACAAACAGGATGGGTTGAGAGATGGTATGCCAGGCAATCCTCAGAAACATCTGCAGGAGAGAAGGCACACTTGTGAGCCTTAGTTTCAGCCAGAAATTGTCCCATAAAAGGTAGAGGACAGAACTGCCCCCGACAGACAGTTAAAACTACATTTTACAAGAGCTTTAAACCAATGCACTTGTTAGACTTTATGGCAGGGAATATTCTTGCTATGACTCTGAAGTCTGTACAGTTTTAGAACTAAACTCAGTAAATCTCCTTCTACTTGAGTGTCTGAACTTGTAGGATCTAACGCTGATGGGATTAGGGAAGAAAAAAGGCTTAAAATGCAAGGATTAATCTGAGAACTTGATTGTATTGAAATTTTTCCACACTTTGCAGTTTTGATCATGACCTTTGCTAGGAGAGATATTTTTCCAATTTACTTTGCTTATTTTCTTACAACAACAAAGCCCAAATATGGATGGAGTTAATAAAAAAGTTTCACCTCATGCATTTCAGTTCAACCACAAAACTTACAGTGGCTGATTAGTCGTAGGCATGATAACTATCCCTGCATTTGTGTAATACTTTTGCTACGGTACTTTTTATGAAGACTTTAAATAAATCATTTGCCGGGTACTAAGCATTTTCTGAAGCTATTTATGAAATGTCAGGAGGATTAAGACTACTGTTTTATGATCCTATTTTTGAAGACCTTCTACTTGAAAAAAAAATAAATAAAAAAGGAAGACAATATACATTCAGCCTTGGTGGAGGTTAAAAAAGCATGAGGATTAATCCTGAGTCTTCATTTCTGCAAGTGTTGATGTCACGTTAAGTACTCCAAAGCAGCATCAAGACTGATGAAATGTTTGCAGGACGGTGTCTACAAAAATTAATTAAACAAAATGGCTTTAAAAGTCTGATTAAAATGTGCCTTCAACTTATTATAAAGCTTTTTTTTCCCATCAAAACAGAGATATAATAAAGATGAAGCAAGGTGTTCCCAGAATCGTGTGACTGATACTGTGGTGGCTTGGGACACTGACATGCTCTCCAAGTAGTCAGGACAGCAACAGCACTGGAACCATTGCTTTCTATAAAAAGCCTTCTAACTTTCTGCATTTCAGTTCTAAGTATGATTTACTGCAAAACTTAAATACCAACACAGGCCCCTGTACACCAACAGAAACTTAAGAGAAAAGCTTAGCAAGCTTCCCAACTCATTTCTGTCAGCAGTCAGATACAGAGAGACTCTTGGAGCATTTGAAAAATCCTGCTCACAATAAATAATCCTGGTGCTGCTGTGAGAAAGCACAGAAAAGTATATTAAGTACCATATAAGCTGTACGATGAAATTCATGCACTTTCTGTCTGGCACTTTTCAATACAGATGGCATTTTTACTGTCAGCCCAAAACTGGTGCATTGTGGGCGACATTTGACATCTGTGCAAAAGCCCATGGATGTAAATCCCTCCCACATGTCCAACTAGTCATGCAGCTCATCAAATAACAACAACTTGCAGAGTTCCCAAACCTTTTTTAAAATAATTATTGTAATTTACCAAAAAGTCACATGATGCACAAACAGAATTTAGGAACAGAGTAGCTCATTCCCTGCTCACACCAATGCTTCAGTCATTTTATCTACCACACTTATTTTAAGTAGCAGCAGCAGCTCCTGGCACTAATGCAACCTTACTTGTTAAGGTCCTCAGTAAGTTAAATTTGATTGCGAAATTTTATATTAAAGAAAAAAGTATATTAGTTTCCAAATAATTTCTTAAGAATCTACTTATTGTTTAGAGAAACAGCACATTCAACCATTTTAAATAACTAAGGAATTTTGCTTAATGATAACCACTCTAACCTGCCTAACCTCATAACAGCAAATTCTCAAAAAAACCCACAGTAGAACTTAACCTGACCACACTCTCACTCACTGAGAATATTCTATCATTACTTAGTACACAGAAATTTCTGCAATTGTAAAATTATCAACAGAAAAAATTCTTAGAGAAATAAATTCTTGAGAGATTTTGTTAATCAGTATTGAGTGATGTAACCAAGTGTTTTGTCAGGGTTCTTCCAACTTGAGAATCTATACACATACATATATGTACATATACTATGAATATATATGCACACTTAGCTTTAACTATATTCTAGTAATTATAAAATAAATATGATTTTAGAAAGCGTGTTAGTACTTGATGCAAGGCTTGTATATTTAACTGGGGAGGCAGTGCCAAATTTCTGTGCTTTAATAACTTACCCAAACTAATTGGTATAGGCAGGCAGTTAGCTTTAAATTAATGTCACAAAAATAATCCTAAAAATGTGAACAATCAAGACGCTTCTTAAAATGCAGCCTGAAACCTACAGTTGGAGAATCCTACCCACTTAACTTTATGAAGTTTTAACTATGAGCTTGACTATAAAGTTATTAATTGAAAAGTTTATTAAAGAAATATCATGAATACTAATAACACAGTATGTTAGTCCGTTACTTGTAAAACTGCAAACTGAAACAGAATACAGAATTACATTCCATGTACAAGTCCCTAGTGTCTAAAAAGAATGGTTATTAAACAATTAGTAATTAAACCATATTAGTATATGTATTAATCATCTGACTTTTGAGAAAATAACAACATCCATATTTCAAATATCACTTTTTCCACAGGAGAAATATTTAAGCAAAGCAAAAGTCCTACCAGACTGATGCAAATCAAATAGAATTTTCAGGAAAAGGCTAGTGATTTCAGTGAAGTAGCAGAAAAACAGTTTCCTGATTCCCAAAAACACTGCTCTGCATGAAATCCAAAAACAAAGACCAGAGCTCTCTGCCAAAGCTCTACACAAAACTTACACGTTAGTTTTTGTCATATTCAATACCACGTACAGAAATATGCCTGTGCATATAAGGTATACACATGGCTGTAAATGCTTTTTTTGTAGAAACAGTGATTTTATAGAACTCATCTCACTCCAGTTTAAATAGATTAAGTGAACATGAATTCAATGAGAACAGGATCAGTAACTGCTGTGGACAGACAGAAAAACAAGCTTCATCAAAAAAAGATTAATGTGGAGTCTGTCTCAAAATGGGTACATAATTTTATGAGGAAAAAAGGCACTATGCTTCCATAAGATCTTTGGCAGAAAAAATACCATGGTGTGACACAGCAAGATGACAGACTGGCTTTATACAAAGACTACCAAATGAAACTTTGAGAGCAAAAAAAAGTATAGCATTTCATATTATGAAAGTTCTTTTAAGTGAGTTTTGGAAGCTACTTTTCTTTACCAGTGCAGTCTTATTAAATCATTTTAATACTACAGGAAAGTTTTACACAACATGCTAAACAGGGATGTTTTTGAATTTAAATAAAATTGAAGAAGTTTAATCTGCTAACCTTTATATGCAACATTTTTCCACACAGTTAATGAAACAATGAAAGGAATGGTTACTAGCATTAATGGGACTTGCAGGCTAGAAACTAAAAGGAATTTAAACAAATAAATAAACAAATATATTCACGCTCATCCCTTAAGATCTTTAATGGCAAGTACCACATTACACAAAGCCAAATTATAAAATATTATAACACGAGTTGGTAAAGCAGCAAGTCCTGTATTTCTCACTTCTGCTGTAAGGGAAAAATCTATGTTCAGGCTCCCCTGAAATAAACCTGCAGTAAGCTCACAAATGCTTTGAAGCAATTCCCTGAAACCACAGCTGGTCTCCATTCTAGATTTGGGGTACCTCATTCTCCTTACTCTTCCTCACCTCTAAAGGAGCTCATCCTCTTTCAGACTGCCTGGTGCAAATGCTTGCAGTGCACTGAAAAAGGGAATGGTAAAGGTTTTATGTTGTTTTAATGGCAACGCTGGACACAACGTGGCAGTGGTGCCACCATTTCATGTGTCACAGCCACGCAAATGGGCACTGATCTTGGTGCCTTTTCCTGGACCTGTTCTTACTGACATTGGTTTCAGGATTTCCATTGGCTTCAGTAGGGCAAAACAATGCAGTATGTTTGCAAGTGAAATCTTAATAATCCACACAAAAATTATTCTGGAGCATTATAATGTTTTCTCAAAATTTTTAGTGGACAGGGAATTAGGAATATGTATGAAATTGTAGCCATTTCATTTATCCATTCATTGCTCTACCTTCAGCAAAATTCTAGAGGAAAGCATTTAAAATACAACAAAGGATTTCTAATATATGTAAACCAAGGATGGGCTTAGAGTGCATATGCCTCTCCCCAAAGGAAATATTCTTTTGCATGGACCTGCTGGATTTGACAGTCAAATTGTACCATCACATCACAGTTCTAAAGGCACAGAGCTTCTACTATACAGAGATACCCACAGACACCATTCGTCTTCAAACACATCAGGAAATGCCCTAGCTGGTCTCCTAGATCTGTCATGAGCTTCCTTCAACAAATAACTCTTATGACTAGTGCTGCTGCAGAAATACAGACACTTTTTCATTCCACTCAGCTTAGAATTGTCCCAAGTCTAAAGGCGTCTTGCACTTGAGAGAGCACAAACCCTACAGCCAAGATGTGATATTTGGCAAAAGCATACCCCTTTCACCCTTCACATATATGGAAAGTCACCTGCAACTCAGCACCAAGCACGTCTTATTTGAGACACTCAAGGAAAAAATGTTTCCTTAAAAAGCTGTGATGTGATCTTGTTCTTCATAAAAAGTAAATAAGCCAAAGCAAATGCTGCAGACTCCCCTTTGAGGCTACCCCAATCCTGGGTTCCAGCAGAGGCAGGTCACCTTGCAATCCCTCTCCAGGGAATCATGTCATCTCAGGCTGGGATCACGGCATCTTGGAGTGACCACAAATGCAGGGGCACCGAGAGCCCCCTTGCCCCAGCTCACCATGTGGAGCCAAGGCAGCATCCTGCCTTCAGCCACCTGGTGTGCAGCTGCCAGAAGGGTTTTGCTGTTAGGCAGCGTATCTGTTTCATTGGGATGTCATCTCCACATGTGAGAGGTGGGTCAGTTTTGCTGGAAAGTTGCCCTTTCCCTTGCTGCTTTAGCTCCCACTCGCAGAAAAAAGAAAAAAAAACCATTTACGTAATTAAAACCTTCAAACCAACTTGTGTTTTACCCCTCCACCCCCATTACATCCAGAGTGCAAAAATGAATGCTTGTTTTTCCCCCAGTCATGTTTTTCCCTGCCTTAAAAAACTTCTGACAGTAAACATTTATTTGTCTTTTCCTGTGCACTGGGTTTTTTGCACAAGAATGTGAAACCTGGCTCAGAACATTTACTGCAAGGGTAAGGCCTGAAATGTTGCAAAGATACACAATCCAATCTTTTAATAAATCTAAGGATTTTTTTTCAAAATAATATAGATTTTATATTCCGTTTTCATATATGACCTCCACATAAGGCACTATTAACAGCAATTAACTTTTTGTATTATATGCAGAAAGCCATTACTGCTCTGCTTAAAGTACTTAAAGCACTAGAGAATTCTGATCCATTTACTAAATCAATTCCTGTTACCACAAAAGAACCACTAATGTGCTTCACGACAGTCTTTTAAGTAAGGAGCAAAAAAAAAAAAAAGGATGAGTATGACCAATGTTCTATTTTAAAGTGTATTATATTAACATTTCATCAGCATTTACAGAAATATGAACCTCACAACAGTGCTGGACTTATTCAGCTTCAGCAAATGGAATCATTGCTCACTTGCTCCCATACAAAAGCATGGAAAACACACAGGCACATTCTCCTTCTTATTTAATTTCATTTCATTTCAACAGAAATGTGCTTTCTGTGTAGAGTTCAAAAACTGCAAGTGGCTGCAGCGGAAAGTAGTAGCCAGTCTGTATAAATGGCTTACTTTGAGAAATTTCTGAAAAAAAACACACTCAGTAGGTGCATTGTAATTAGTTGCTCTTTCTAGTTACCTCTTGACAAATGATGCATGCGGGTCTGGATGAGAGCCCAACTCTTGACCCATGCCACCACTACACACTTTAGTACTTCAAGCAGAAACCCCTAGCCTCAGCATTCTTTTCATTTTGCTTTTTCCAGAAACGTGGTGCTAAGTAATGCACAACATGAGAATCAGAGATGATTAGCAAAGCTGGAATTCTTTCAGTGTGAAGTGCTTCATATAGCTACATCCTAAATATATCTGAGGAAAGTTTCCTGCCCTTGATTCCTTCCAAATATGTAGCATGTTTCTGGGCTCCTTTCAAGGACAGAAGTACATGGAAATACACAGGACAAACACTACTTCCACAGCACTTAGTGATACACTTTGGCAACATTTGTAAGCCTTTCAAACAGAAGATATTCTTGTGATCATTACTTTAATATGGGCGATTATAAGCCTATTGAGAAATGCAACTTTTGCCACAAAAAGTGCCCATAAAAATAAACATTTTTTTTTTTGGATAGCACTTTACTGCCCCCTTTTGCACTTTAACATTAGAACAGGTTTCAGTGTGAACATATATCTGAGGAACAGTGTGAATAAGATATGGGGTAAAACGACAAGGCATCATATTTAGTCACTAATACACTCTCAGGCACTGCTTTTGGGACATCTTCCACTTGCCTACACTGCAAACAAATGAAACACCTAGCTTTCATTGTCCTTAATCTTCCATGTGAGAGATCAGTAATGGATGGTTTAAATTGCTGTCTTCCATTACAATCTGAATGTTTATGGGCAACTGGAAAAGAGGGGGATATTGCTCATTAACACTAGTTGTCTCTAGCATAATTTTCTAAAGCAAAGATCATCTGCAACTTGAATTTGCTTTATTCAACAAGATGACAAAGGGCTTTCCAGTCTGAGGCCATTTGTATGTTAGCAATGCCTGAGCTAAAAGGATGGGTGTATCCTTCAGAACAAAACTTCACAAACTGGCAGGCAAGAATATTTCCATGAAAGGTGAAGACAAGAAGCCTAGACATTCAAATACCCTGCAAGCCTAGAGGCATAAACCCGTTCTGCAACTCCACACTGCAATTACAGTCAGTACAGAGTCGATGTATGTCTGTGTGTGTCCACACAGATCTGCAAAAGGTAATAAATCTATAGTCTAGTGGCCAGTTATTTACAAAATACTAATTCATTATGACAGAGCCAGAGGGGGACCTATCCTGTACCAACCCTCAGCTTCCATTTGAAATAGTCCATGTGCTGCTGTGTACACTTACATTTAAACTTAATCCATTTTCCTCTGTCATCCTACAATTACAATACAAGTCACAATAATATTAAATTTCAGTGCCTACAGCATTGCACAATTGAACCATTACTGTAATGAAAACTGACTCCCTTTGATATTAACACTGGTGTTTTCTCTCATTTGCTAGCCATGAAATACAGGAAGCGACCAATGTTGTTTTAATTAAAGAATTGTTATTCAAAATATGCTACTGGGAATATTAAAGTAGTTCTTTGCTCTTATGGCAAAGATAATCAGGTATTTATATGGTTTGAATTTTGGGAAAAAAATTAAAAAGAAAAGAGAATAAAAAAACCTGTGCCACGAATTCAGTGTAACACAAAACCACTGCTCTACTTGACTTGTGCCTACAGAGGCAGGGTGTGCCAAACCCAAGAGATGGCACTTTATTGAAAAGATGCAGAACAGTAGTTAGCATGGAACAGAAAGTCAAACCAAACCATGTGTGTTTCTTACACAAGTCACTAAAGCCTTTGCTTTTAGAAAGCTAACAGAGAGCAGCTGGCATTTGCCAAAGAACTACTTTTTGAAAAGTGCAAACCAGATTGTTCTATTGCTGTGCTATTCTGTGCTGTTCTCTACCATTCCTGTTAGAAAAACAAACGTCTTATGTCAGCCACAATATAAGGATGCCAAAGAAAGTTTGCAGTCCTCCTTCTCCTAACTACAGTTTGCTCACACCTGTACAGTCTTGTTTCAAGACATGCTCCAAGCAAAGTCTATAAAAGAGGGCGGGGACTGTCTTGGTAGTTGATGAGACATTAATAATCGGTGATTGTATCTCCAATTCAAAGACAAAATTTCATCTCCTCTGCAGTTGTTAGAAAATGTATTATTACATGCCATTTGCCTGAATAAGTAAACAATGGAAGTAGAACAAATGGTTAACTCACAACTTTCAGGAAAAGTTATGCCAAATCAGTATTAGAATTGTGTAACAAACAAACCTTTTTTGTCAAATCATTTTTATGCCAAGGAGAAAATGACCTTGAGCATAAATCCAAATGGGAGATCTAAAATCAGTCTTGCTTTTTACATTAAACCCAAGATTCAGCCACTTGCAAGCACAAAGATCCTATGCTCTTACACAAAGTACCAACTTTTTCCAAGGTTTGACTGAAGTGCAGAAGAAGAATAAAACCAGGTGGCCACAGCCACCATCAAGGCAATGGTAATATGTGACCTATGAAGAAACATATTTTGGCCCACTACAACGTCTGAGCCTCTGAAATGCAGCTAAAACTGACACCAGAGTAGTTGAAAAAAAATCTGTAAACATCCAAAATGTGCATTTGATACAACTTACATCCCTGCCCCAGACAGAAGAGTCCACTGGAGGGGTTCAGCAGAAAGCTGGGGATAACAGGAGATCCAGCCACTCAGTTTTAACCCACTGCCCTGCACTCATGAGACACTGACATTTGGTTCAGCCTCTGCTGCAGGGAAACTCAGCCTCTGCTGCAGGGAAACTCAGCCAGTGCACCCCTCACAAACCAGGCCCTCTCTTGCAGGGGGAAACCCGGGCTCTTGGGTCACTCTCAGTGATCAGCTTGGCATTACACCAAACAGTGAGCTAAAAAAAGCACAGAAAACTCAGCTGAAGCCGGGCTACCTGTGCAGCCAGACTCCAGAGGCACAGCTGATAGACCTGCTTGAGCTCCCAGCTGGCACAAGGGACACACTGACTACTGGCAAGCTATATATCTCTTTCCAAATGCAGACAAGGATGTAGCTTCTGACATCATTTTCTGATTTAAAAAAAAGGCAACGAAGCTTTGGAGAGATCTGTATTTGTCCAACCCCAAAAAACCTCTTACACTGGCCTTGGTTCAAGACAGCTCATGCTTAATTCGTCCTCCTTCAGCAAAAATATTCAGCATTCAGCACATGCTCGACATGAGCTTTTCTGAATAAGGACATTTTCCCAAGTCAGGCTGCAGGAGCACAGTGCAGCCCTGCTTGCCTTGGTGTCACACACTGTTCCACAGAACGGAAGACTACAATACGCTATCAATCTGAGATGTGGCTTTTGGTTTTCTTCAGAAAGTGCCTGAAAACTGTCTGATACAACGAATGATTACCACTAAAAACTACCTTTTAAATATTTTTTTCAGACAGTTACAGAAGTAATCTGTACACTGATGTGACTTTCCCTGTTCAGCTAATCTGCTCAGCTCAGAAATACACCCTGGAAAACGAAACCCCCCAAAAACCTGAAGGTAAAGTGTTGTGCAGTGATTAAGCTAGACTGCTTCTGAACTAAACTGAAATTAATTAAACATGAAGAAAGCAGCTCAAGTGTGGACAGAGAATGCTATGGGACTGCAAATCCTCAAAAGGAGTCAAGATGTTCCCAAATCCAAATTTACACTCTCATCCAGTCAGGTATAGAAACCAACTGCTGCTCAGGCAGTAGGTAAGCAGATGGCAAGCACCAAGCAAAAATGAAACTGTGAAATGATGCACCACTGACGAGGAGTCAGAAGAAGCGCAGTTATGTGTGCTTCCACCAGTGCTCGCTGCATAGGTTCCTTAAACAAACTGCTTCAAACTTGGAGAACATCAAAAGCCAGATGGGTCTTCCTGAATGAATCTGCAGGCAAGGAGCCAGGATTCCCGTTTGCTGCAGAAATAGGCCTGGACTTGATTTGAGTCTTCTTAGCTCTGACAGGCTGGAGTCTGGCAGAACTCCCAATCCAAAATAAAACAGCATTCAAGTGAGACTGGGCTTTAACTAACAATAATAAGAAGAATAATGATAATAAAATTTCAAATCACTGTTATTAGCTTTAAAACGCATTTCCCTTTACAGTGCAGTGTTCACCTTCCCCACTGCTATTCTCTGGTTTGGGTATATAAATAAAAGCCCTATTCAAACAAAAGCTAAGAAAACCAGTGAGAAGCAATTTGCAGCATCACAAATTTTGCAGCCTAATATAATTTCACCATCTAACCTATCCTGCTGTGTAAAACAAACCAAATTTCTTGTTTTCTGTTAACACATGTAAAACTTGACTTTCCTTTAAAGGGTACAAAGCTCTGATCCTACCAAATAAAGTTTTGTAAATCCTATTTTAGCCATCACCCATGAGACATTTTAAAAGAACACTACAGGTAGGAAACCGATCTTATAGTTATGTATATGTCATACTTCAGGAATGATTCACCTAGCAACACAATCCTCTACCAACCTTTATCTTTTTTGGCTTGGAACTTATGTTTAAAACCAGAAGAAAGCATAGACTATTACATCAAAGTTTAAATCAGCTGCATTATAATTATCATGCTGATACCTCAATAAACACTGGGTGTTGGCTGGCCAGGATTGCCAAAAAAGATAGAGGTCCTGCCCTTATTTGCTGTCTTTGACAATGTATATAATCACATCAAAGGAAAGTTCTCTCCATCACAGCTAACAGAAAAAAATAATCTTTATGTTCTCTTTCCTAGAGTTCTTTTCATAACAAGAAAATTTAAATTTTGCCTATAATGAAAAATAATTATAATGTAAAGCCCTTTCAGGACTGCAGGACTTGCAGTATTCACTGAAATCACTGGAGGTATTTTGATGAAGTTGAACAGGAGCTAGATAGGCTAAGATTAAACCTGAATTTACACGGACAAAACTGGTAACAAAACAACCACAACCCAGGTAATTCAAAATGACACTGAACACATTTCAAGTTTAGGAAATTTCTGTGTGCCTGTTTTACCTTTTTGGGTCTTAAGTCTATCTGGGGAGAAGGAGCAATGCAAAACTGTTTTTTGTTCTGCCATTTTGTTCTCATACTTGGCTTCCAGAAACATGTTGAGCTCAATGTACTCATTTTCTCAAAGCCTGTCTACTCTTCAGTTTTGTGATTTCTTTCCCCCGTTTAGGGAACAGGAGTGAAAATTGCAAAATCTCTGTTTTAAATACACCTTCGAGCTTCTATCAGTGAAAATTCCTTAAGATGAGGGGAACCAGGAGGGAAAAGACTCTGGATGGAGGGAGAGCTGGGGTCCACTGTCCAGGATGCTCTCCATAGATGATTCCCCATTTCTCCCTGTGCCCTGCCAAATCTGTCCAGCCTTATCTGGGACATTTCTGAAATGTGACATGACAGGCAGGTTCGAAAGCTAAACGCAGGATAATGGTGGGCAAACAAAGGACATCGGTTTTTGCATTATTTCTTTAATTACTTTAACCCTTGTTCGAACAGAAAGCATAAGGCCAGAGTAATTCAGCTTCCCCCTTTGTCATTTGCCTGCCATAAATATGCACCAGTCTGCATTTGAAAAGCTGAAGGAGGCTGCAAGCTTGCTGGACATTTATCATGCTCTGTTCCCTGTTAACAAGCAAATACTTTAGTTGAATGGCCCATTAGCAATCATTGTCAAATGCAGAATGCAAGGTGCTTGAATGTGACTGGCCTGTAAATTAGATGAGGTTGCCCCTGTGCTTTGGAGAATTTCAGCAAATGAATTGGATCTTTCGCTATAGATTTGTGAAGGTTAAGTTCCAAGACAGGAAACCCATCTGAGCACTTCAGGTCCTGTGTATTCTGCCAATCCGTTCGGCTCCCTATATGCACTTGTTTATTTTCCATTTGTTAAATCACATCAGCAGCTTGAGAGTTTGGGGTCTGAAGTCCCCTTTTCAGTCAGAATTGTGAAGATTTCCAGCATACTATGGGATAGGGTAAGAATGATAATTTCACGCATGTAGTTAACATCTTTATAAAAAAAATCCTGGAATAATCAAACAAACAACCAAGAAAACCCCAAAACTCAAGCCACTTTAAAAGTGTCCAAGCCACTGCCAAACAAACAGCATGAATTCCATTTTGCCGAGCTCATCCCAGGCTCATTCCCAGTAAAGAAAGACACAACTGTTATTGTAGGCTTCAGTGTTTTTCCCCTTGTGTCTAGACTGCGCTTAACAAATGCAGAGTGCTTTCTTCTCCCCCCTTCGCAGACAAATGAACAGGCAATAAAGTAGATATTTCTCATTTGAATCGTACCCCCGATCTGCAATGTAATGCTGACCTTAAGTTGTGGGCGTTCAGGGCTGTCAGTTGAGTAGAAAAGCAAGTATTAACTATTTAAAGCCTCTTTAAGAGAAAAGGCAAGAAAAAACACATCCAAGTAGCTGCACTGGGAGAGGTATACTAGTACCTTTGCAGCTGCAGATCACTTAAACTAAATGATGAAACAATAGCTATATTGTCTGCCGGCTAAACTCAAGGGGCTGACAGCAAACTCATCCCAGTGATCGTAAGTTGGCCGGGGAGGAGGGGAAGGGGGGAGGCAGATGCTTATCTCATTCATTTCTAGATTTCAGCCAGCCTTTCGGAAATAAACACCACCTAGAGACTGAGCCAGAGACATTTGGTTATCTGCAGTCTGACTGGTAAATAGGAATGGATGCTGCAGTGTTTGTGGTTGCTCGGTTTTTGGTTTTTTGTTTTTTCTTTTTCTTTTTTCTTTTATATTTTTGCAGGATGGGAAACACAAGCGATGCTGAAGTATCACCTGGCCTAGGCACAGACAATGCAGCATGTTTATCTTTGCTGCTCCCATGGAGTGTGAGAAGGAGACCACAAACTAAAACACAGCTGAAATCAAAAGCTCTCTGTTTTCCTTCCAGATAACCCCAATACTACCTCTCCCCTCTGTTCTCTGTGCCTTACCAGCATGCTCCTGCCCGAAGCCCAAATAGATTAAGGCAACAAATCCCAAGTGCAGCCAATTCTTCAGAAAGGCTGCTGCTAGGGCAGGAGTTAAAAATGAGAATCTTCAACACCTCACAATTGCAGCCATCTCGAGTTTTAATCGGCCCCCATCTCGGCAAAAAGCAGTAAATGAAATCTATCTTTACCATATTATACACCACCAATGAGCAAGAACTGAGCAGCTTTTCTTCACCGCTCCAACCACCCCAAGCCACAAGTAGGCCTTTCATAGTTCCTAATCCCGGCCCCCAAGTTTTGTGCGGTTTTCACATAATACCTTACAGCCCGGAGCAAGGCCCTTAGTTTATAACACCCCTTTCAGAGACGTGTCATTTCTAACATCAAGCTAATCTATATGTTGCCATGGCATCACCCTTTATCTGCCTTTACATCTTATGAACTGCATGGATTTACCACATTATTTTTATCTGAAAGACAGAAAATGGTGGTTTTATTGCCATACAATCAGATTACTGCTGCTAGTTTCTCTATGCCTTTTTACCATACTTCAATCAAAAGGGATCAGTTTCTTTATACTCTGCCCTTGATTTACATTACATCTGTAAAGACCTAGTCTGGGTTGTAATCCCCTTATTAACTATGACCAGGGTTGATTTGCCTAAAAATAAAAGCAAATTGTGTCAGACCTTTTCACTTTGTTTTTGATTCGGAACTACAAAATGGATTACTAAAGAAATCTTCAGAGTTCACACGGCTGGTATAGTACTGAATTTAAAATGAGAATTAAACAAGTTAAACATGGGAGCTGTGTCAACGGTTTACATTTTCCATCATGGGAGAAAGGCTGAACTGCATTTGTCTTTGTGTTCTCTGGCTTTAAGGAGACAATGAAGCCACAGGAGATTTTTCCAAGCTCTTCTAACACTGTCCATTTGCCATCCTCCCTTCCTCTGCTTTTTCATGCAACTCCCCCACAAACTCTTCTCCCTTGCTGCTCCCTTCCCCACCCCCCCCAAAAAACTTCCCCTCCCTCAAGACAACAGTGTGTTACTTAAAAGTCTACATAGTGTGGCACTCAGTATTTTAATCAAAATATTTCAAGCAGTTTAACATTCCTATGTAAGTTTCCACAACGCCTCACAAAGAATGAGCTCATAAGCAAATCCATGTAGATGTATGATAAATGACCAGAAAAACAGGTTCCTTTATGTCAGCAGCCAAGGCAGACAGACATTAGGCACACACGAATAACATTTTAATCACTATTTTTTTCTCAGAAGAACACTTTCTTCTCATTTGCAACAAGCAATTTCAAGTACTGCAGGTTTGCACGATGCATGAAGACCAGATCATAAAGGAAAAAAGGTCCCCAAAGGAGTCCTGCCCGTGGCTGCTGCGCAGGGCTGAAAGGCCTGTCTATGCCAGCGTGTTGGAGCAGTCACCTCCGCTCCTGATTTCCCATGCCAGGAACCTTGGCTGAATTTGAGAGGATCCAGTGTGTCACACCTCAAGCAATGTGATCTCCTTACAATAAAACAAGTAAGAGAAAAAAAAAAGAAAGTGGAAGGAAAAAGAAAAAAAGAGAGGAAGGCATTCTCATGTGTGGGAAGAGGGAGAACTTAAGTGATTTTAGCATGACTTTTAGTCACTGCCTTTCTAAAGGCAATTACTTCATTAAACAAAGTGAAATAACGTAGCACAGCTTACAGATAACATGCTTTAAGATAATTACTATAAATAATATAGCAATTATACTCTACATATAAAAGGCAGGGGAAAATAACCAGCTCAAGAAATTGGTCTTCAGTTTATTCTGAATTCATTTCACTAATTCACCTGTGCTTCAGAGACCTGGCTACAAATGCTAAAAGTATCAAATGGACTGACTGGAAGCCACCACTCGCTCCATCCATTAGCACGCCAAGTGTCAACAGCTATGTTTTGGGTACAATTTAGGAGCATGTGTTTAAACAATTTTAACCTTCCACTCCTGTTTCTTCAGCTTGAAGCTGTAGTTGCATAGGTTAGAAAGTGTAGTCCCACAGCACAGGACTTCCAAATAAATTCTTGTCGAGCTGAGAGCCTTCCAAACATGTTGTGAGATATCGTTTTAGCAAGCTCTTTGTGCTCTGGCTGGCTTGCCTGTCCTGTGAAACAAGGGCTGTCCATTACCTACAGTTTATCATCCTGACAAAATGTGAGGAATGTGGATGTGAAAGCACTAACAATTCCACCCCTGGTGCTTTCTCCTTTTTTTCCCTCTGTATTAAAACCGACAAGATTAACCCAAATGCAAACTGCAGAGCATAGTTCAAGGGGCTATTCAATCGGTAGTGAATGTGCATTTGTTTACCTACAAAAATAAGAATTTCAGATACAATGAGAAGCAGACTAGTCTATACGCTACTGAATAGAACATTTAGCAGGGTCATCAATTGTAGTTTATTTTATCAGTTTCTGACATGTTAGCATTCATTCAGAGGCAGGCTGTGAAATATCCCATATATAACTGGTTATCAGAGGGAGAGAAAAACAGCTATACAATCTAACTTAATCAGTGTCAAAGGCACCACTTATGAGGATAACCTTCCACATGTCACTAAGGAGACCCGCCTTGATCACTGGCCTATAGCACGCAGGGAAATAGTGACGCTGCGACATAAGCGATGCTTTTTTGAATGAGATTTCTCTCCAGCTTCACTAAAAGGTGCCATAACATTACGAGTGGTCCTGCGTGTCAAAGGCAGTGCTGAGTCCTTGTGAGGTGAAACTGAGGTAATCCATGCTATCTGCATACATTGCTTGTCTTGGCAGAAATAACACAGGCAGAAAGTCTCCCGTTAAAAAGCGTCAACAGGAGTTAAATCTAGAGTAATTTTCCTCTGTGTTTTCAAGATCAGGTGACCTAAACTTCTTCAGATGATTAAGTCTATAAAGTATGCCAAGACCATCTACAACAACGATGTTTAACATCCCAAGCAATAAAGTCACAGGTATAATTATTTTATGGAGGTCACTTCAATCTCATGATTTGGTCAATGCAATAAAGCAGATCTCTAAAAAGGTAAAGGGGGAACAGGGAGGGAAGCTCTGTGTTCAAATAGCTACTGTGTGCTCCCCATTCCAGCCACCTGCTAGAAATTATAACCTCTGGACTTCAGTGCAAAACCAATTCAGTTTATACGTTCACCTTAACCTAAAATTTATTATTTCATACTTTATATTAACCTAACAACTTCTCCCATTTTAACTGCCTACCTGTTCAGCAGATTTTTGCCTTGAGACTTTCAATAGAGTTAAATGCACAGCTTCCCTGAATAAATTAACCAGCATCAAAGACAGTTATTATTTCAAACCCAGAAAGGAGCTTTATTATTATACCATGCCAAAATCTATTCAACAGCTCTACTTCCCAAGCTAACATTCAGCTTGAATCCAGAGTGAGGACAACCTTATCTAAGGAGAAATTATTCAGGATCCTTCAGGCAAACAAGTGTGAGAAGAATTAGTAAGAAATCCTGCTTGGAGAAGTAGAGCCGCCTCACCAGCAGCAGTGTCAGGAATGCATTTGCAAGCCTCCTCAAACTCCGGGCCTCCAAGAGGCCTATAAATCACTAGCCCCAGCAATTGAAAAGACTAATTTTAATAGTGTACTTCTTCACTGTGGTGATTAAGCCTCAATGAATCACTCAAGAAAATTCAATTACATCAGCAACACAACCTATTTTTAAGCGTGCATTTAAGTTGAAAAAGTAATTAGATATTATCATTAGATCTACCATTAACAACATTCAAACCTTTTTTTTTGTAATCAAACAGTTTAGAATTAACTAAATGGAAACACAAATCGTATTTGACAAAAGAAGCATATCCCCAGGCTCTGTGAGATGGGCTGAATTCAGCTGCTCGGATGCTTTCGTTTCACTGATGGCTAATAAAAGCGATCAAGGTAAGCTAAAAAAGAAGGGAAAGCAGGTTGGGGCTGGCAGATGAGAGCCCCGAGCAGCCGGCTCTTCTGCTTTGGAAGAGTGACCTCTGTAGGCATAAACCCAGCGAGGGCTGGGATGCAAAAGCATTCCCCTTCCTCCTAGGCCGAGCCAAGGCTGTTCTCCACCGGCACAGCAGGCCCACTCCTGCAATGCAACCCCGGCTCTCAGCCTTCGCCTTTGGAGAGCCTGAAGAGCCTTATAAAGCCCGCTTTATAACCGGCCGGGCCGCTTTATCCTCCGATGTGACGCCTGCCTTTCCTGAGCCAAAGAAAGGCTTCAGCTGTGCAACATCATGGAAGGGCTGAGCCAGTGACTGGAGGTAAATTTTAACAGGCTTCCCACCTGATGCATATACAAAATAAGTATTTGTCAAGCGATATTAAAACTAATGACTCTGAATTGAGCAGTCCACCGTGCTCCTGCCACTTTGTTTTTTTTTTTATTTCTTTTTCTTTAAGAAAGATTAGGAAACTTCTCAGTAAAGAGAAACAGAGCAAATAATGCAGGCAGAAATCTATAGTGATTTTTTCCTTTAGTGAAAGCAACAGTAGATGATGACTGTAAGGCAAGGTTACTTGGTAAACTTGAGATGCTACTCCTAATTCAAACTTTGAAATCTTCACCAAACTCCTAGAGATCCTGCCACCTGTGCAGGATTAATCCCTGATCCAGGAAATACTCCATTCATACTTGTCTCATCACCACCTATCATTTCCTCTACAAACTCCCCCGGGAAAACAAGACATGTACTTACTGGAGTTAATGGGAAACACAAAATTCAATTAACACATTGCATACGATATAATTTTATATATATATAACTGAAGATGAAGCATGCATATAAAAAAAGTATTTTAACCCATTTCTGCTTTAAAATTCCCTTCACTCATTAGAGTTTATTTCTCCCTATCTTGATTTTTGTTCTCCAAACTAGTGATTCTAATCACAAAAGTTCAGAGGCTCTCACAAGTGAACAAAGCCAACTTCCATTTTGTATGTCAAAAATCCAAGGAGACAAAAGAGAAGTGTAAGTAGCTTTACATCACTGCTTCAGACTTTTCTTTACAAGACCAGCCCACTTTTCAAAAAGTTCCTCTTTTTAACAGCAATAATTTTGTAAGTTTAAGTAAAGAGGTTGCTTGGGGTTTTGTTGTTTTTTTTTTTTTTTTCTGGGTTTTTCTTCCCCAGATAACGCATCTCTTAAGAGTGAGCTTTGAAAGTGAGGTCCTGGGAACGCATGTACATTTTTGCTTGGGTTTGTTAATGAAGAATGACACTACATGGTTGTGTGATGGGTAATGCTTAGTTCATTACTCACTGACATGTGCCTTGATACCATCAACTCCACAACCAAATTTAGCCCTGTTATAAGCAGATGTAACTTCGCTGGAGTCAATGGGATGAGTTTGCATCTGCAGACGGAGAAGTTGGAGAGTATCACCCTTTCCTGGCAACTCAGCGCAGCCCGGCTCCTCCGCTGATCCAGCCCGGGCGAGCCCGGACTTTGCCCACAGATTTTATCCTTCTACCGCCGCACCACTCCCCAGCCCGCTACCGGGTCCACAGCCCCGGTCCCCCCTCCTCCCTCCCGAGACCCTCCCGCCGGGAGCAAGGGGCGACGGGGCAGCTCCGCCGTCACACGAAACGCCCGCCCCGGGAAGAGCCGGATCCCGCTGCCAGCCGCGGCCGGAGCCCCCGCCGCTCACGGCTGCTGCACTCCGCCCCGTGCCCGTGTCTCCCGGCGGCCGCGGCCGACCTGCGGCACCGTCCCGTCCCTCCCCCGCGCACGGAGGACAGCGCCGGTCCCCGGGGAGACGGCGGGCGGGAGCGGGAGTGAAACTTACTTGGGGTTAGAGGAATTCCAATATATGGGGTCTAAAACGATGGACCGCGCCAGTGCAGTTCTGCATAAAACCATCACGGCTCCCCAGCAGTACTTCCAGGCGGAGGCATCTCGCCTCCGCGCTGCCATGGTCGCAGGCGGCACCGAGTCCCTCCCCGGAGCCTCGCCAACTCCGCCGTGCGCCTTCCCACGCACCTGAGCGGCAACAGCAGGGTGGGTGCCCGGTATCCCAACAGACGGGATGATTGATAGGAAAAAAAGAATAATAAAAAAAATAATTAAAAATCAGTAAGAGTCGACGATGCACTTGGCGAGAGCTGCAAGCAGATCTACTGAGTCATGTATGCCACTCGCATGTAGGAATACCTCCTGTGAGGTCAGATCCAAGCGACCTCCGAAGTAACAGCAATAGCAAAAAAAAAAAGCAAACGCCTTAGTCCTTCCTCTTAGTGGGGGTCTCCCGGCTGCCTTGGAAGATGCCACTCAAACTGCCAACTCCCATTTGGATCCAGAGCGCCATACGCGTTCACAGTGTCTTAAGGCCCGGGTGAAAATGAGTAAAACAAAAAATAAAATTAAAAAAAGGTAAAATAAAGGATGGCGGGAGAAATAAAAGGGTCGAGGGGGGGAAAGGACACAGCTTCGGCGGGCGGCTCCTCCTGTATGTCTCTCACTGCTCCCCGCAGTTTGCAATCCGCACGGGCTGTTTCGGGCAGCTCGGAAGCAACCGCGAGTCAATAAATCCACTCGGAGTCAGCTCCCCCAGTCCCGGGGAGGCGCATCCGCAGGGCTCCGGCTTCCCCGAGGGGCACTGCTGTCCTTGTCGCCGGCACAGACCACGGAGCGGAGCAAGGAAAGAAACAGGGGTGGACAATAAAGATTACAAAAATAAAAAATAAAACAAACCAAAACGGGGGGGGTGGGGGGGGTCGCAGCGTCAAATCGTCCCTCTCCTGCTGCGCGACCTGCAGTGCGCGCCGCGGCGGCCGACTGAGAAGGAGGAACGGCGGGCGCGGGACTTGCGCCGACGCGCAACCCACCGCGCGGAGGACAAGGAATGGATCGAGGGAAGAGAAGTGGCGCCAGCCA
>WBNO01031614.1:19423-46413 GCA_013400575.1 Peucedramus taeniatus | reverse complement strand
TTAAATTTTCGGGGGGGGGGGGTTGGGACACAGTTTTTTTTTTTTTTTTTTTTTTTTTTTTTTCCAGACGCCGTGTATCCCAACGGCACGGCACCTTGCTCTTTTATTTCATTCCATCATTAACCTCTGGCCAGAGGGAGCTACCTGCGGGCAGCACTGGAGATGCTTTCCCCGCGGCCTCGCAGGTCCCCCGGGGGGTGCGGAGGGCGCCGGGGGGTCGCGGGTGCTCCCGACGCCGCGCTCGGAGCCCGACACGCCGCGGCTCCCGCGGCACTTCCACGGGGCCACAGCTCCCACTAGCGGCCAGCGGCTGCGCTCCGCAGGGGCAGCGCTCCCCCTCGGCTGTCCCCCTCCGCCGCTCCCCCGCGTCCTGCCCGCTCCGGCGCCCACGCGGTTCCACCGCAAAAATCGCCGGCAAAAGCCAAATGGGCCGGCGGTACCGCTGCCGCAGGAGGTGGTACCGGGCTGGAGAGGCGGCACACGCCAGGGGTCTACGACAGGAGCTGTACCGAGGCTAAACGGGTGGTGTAAATTACATAGTTGCTCCTGTGAAATTAAGGGGGTTACCGAATTTCTTCCAGTAGGGATTTCTTGCCAAAATAGTATCTGCAGAAAGGATTAAAAGTTAAATCCCAGTAAATTACCGCGCTCTTTTCTGCCATTTCCCTACCTTTTAGTCGAGGCATGCAAAGAACATCCTACCAAAAACCCTAATAAAGAGCCAATTTCGCATAATTTTATTCCTGAAGAAATGTGTGTATTCGCTTAAAAATCGGCTTCGTGATGGTACTCGTCCGACTTTTAGACGAACGCCAAGAAGCTCTTAAAAGGCAAACAACTGGCACTGTAATTTATTTCCCGGATAAATTTCGGAACCCGGTGTTCTCTTTCGACCCCTCTTGAACTAAAGGGGTGTTTCAGCCTGGCAGAGCCCGCTCCTCCCGCTCACAACAGAGAGGAAAGAAATTGGAAGCGCGCTCGAAGCCCCATAGATTTTGAGTTAATTGTGTTCGGTAGTTCTCTAATGAAATCTACCACTCAAGAAAACAAGGAAATCAGTTTGCTTTTCACACAAAACATCGAATACGTTTTAAGTAAACTGCTTAATTAAATTTTATTTGCAGTGAGGAAGGAATTGCAGATCCGGCGGCGCAATTTGGTGGAAAAGGATCTGATTCCCGGGACGGAAACTTAGCACTCAAGTGGGAGCTTAGGTATCTATGCACACCGAGGGGCATCAAAGGAGAACTTCACCAGTGAGGGGAGGAAAGTACTTAATTATTAAACTTTTAAACAAATGTGTGGTGTGTAGCCGGTCGTGAAGCAATGTAAACACGGAGCTTGATAAATGCTTCCAGCAACAGAGACGTGTAAAATAGGTCTACCTCAATTTTGTGATGCTGCTGCTTCTGTTTGTTTAGAAGCAAAAGGTTACGAGCGGTGTCTTGTAGAAGCGGTGAGTAAACTGTGACCTCTAACTCTTCGTATCCTTGCTTTAAGTAAACCAGAGGAAATGAAGAGCCCTGGTATTGTCTGAAAATATCCTCTTGTAGCTAAATATATCACACGGCTCCTATTGTCCAGTGCCTAATCATTTTTACGCAAATACAGCTGTTTTACTCTACTGTCCAGCATCCTACCGATGCACACTCTAAGGGTATAAAAATCCACGTTAATAAAATCATTTTTCAGTAAAAACCAATACAGAACTGGGCGCTTGTTTCCGAGATAACCTAATCAGCAAAGATTGAGACATCCAAAGAAACGCGGGATCGGTGGCTGCTCTGCTCAGGTCACCCTTTTCGGCCGAGGAACCGGTCCCTGCGGTTGGGTCGGGCCGCAGGGCCCTTCCAGAGCCGCAGAGTTACTTANCCCGGTCCCGACCCCTGCTCCCGCTGCGTCGGCCTCCAGCCTCTCCGTCTCGCCTCCGAGAAGCGCCTCGGACAGGGGAGAAACGTGAGAGTAAAGGCTGGGGACGGGGGTTTCAAAGCAAAAAAGCCGACGAGTGTTCGAAAGTTAGAATTCGGGTTCGGCCGCCGCTTCTCTGGAGGGTATTTCAGGAGGAGGTCCCGGCAGACATTTCGGGTTTCGCAAGGAGCGCGGCTTCCTGACAGACGAACGCACGGGGAACGGGCTGCGGGGGGAAATCCTGCCGCGGCCTTGGGAGCGGCGCCGCGGTCCCACGGCGCCCGGGCGGCCCGGCTCGGCGGGCGGGGATGGACGCACAAATGGACGGATGGGTGGATGAGCGCTGCCAGCGAGCAGGTGAGACCTGCTTATCTCTTGCCTTCACTGAAAAACTGGGACTTTGCTGTTTGTACCGGTTAAACCTTTATTTCCTGTACCTTACGCTGGCTTAAAAAAAAAATAAAAATCCCTTTTATCGCTGAATAACCTCTTTCACCTTCCTTCCAACAGTGATGCAGTCAGTAATTATGTAGATACGGGCTCTGGTACTACAAAATTTATAATAAGGGCAGCTAATCTGAATGGGAACAGGATCGTGCCCACAATCCCTGATTCTCTTTTAAACATCAGCCTAAACATGTAATTTTTGAAGTGGAAAAGCTCACCATCATTCATCATTACATGAAAATGTACCAGTTTTGAAAGTCGAAAAGATATAACTCAATGGATACAATTACTGCTAAATTCAATAAAGAGAAATGGTCATGACTGATACTTACTGACTTAAATGGATTGTTTATCGTTTGTACAAAAGGCCAAGTCTGCCAGATACCTGAAACAGCTCTTAATACATCATTCACACTGCAACAGTGCATTTTCTGCACTTAAGGAAGAGTAAGTACACATCTAGATGTTAATTTGCCTTCACCAGTCTGTTTTAGAACTGTAGTTTTGGTCAACCATAGCTTCTTAGAAAATGAGCTTGGCTTCTCCCAGATACAGCCATAGATTTCAAGCAGCCTTGTAATAAAAATCAGAGAAGTCGTTCATACATCCAAACCATGCATTTTAACTCTATTTGACTTGACTTATGCTGATTCTCTGTACCAATCCTTAAAAACAAAAATATTTATTCTATGGTCTGTGATATGAGGGGTAGGAAAAATGACCTGGGATCAAGCTTCTGCTACACAACAGGCCTGTTATTGTCAAAGGGGATCTATGTCCTTTCAAGCAGAGCTGATGCTGAGCTAGCATAACCCTTGATTCTAAGTGTCAGTCCATGGAAGATGATTGCAAGCATGAGGTTTAGTACGGAAGTGTCAACAGAACCTCAGCACTGTTCAGCAGGCTAACAAAATGGTGGGATGGAAAGAGTGGGATAACCCTGAAATGCACACGTGGCAGTACCAACATGAGAAAGGAACAGAGGTGCATGAAAGTCATGGTTCAGCTCCTGCTAGACTGACCCGTCAGTCCGAAACCATACCAACCTGGGCACTTCAACCATATCCTCCTGCCTTGGAATGAGCCCTAGGCACAAAGGCAGCTCCACAGCTCTCTTCTGAAATAAATCCCCTCTGTAACGAAACCTGGAAGGTGTTTATTGACTTGAATTTCACCTGCACTTGCACCAAGTTGAGACCTTGAAATGACAGAGCTAAGACCCCAAATGCTCTGGAAATGTTTAATGAAATACTGCATGCAGTTAAAAATGAATAACCAACATCTCCATATTTGATGTACATGCAAAAAATGGCAGAAACTCAATCCTGAGAGCACGTTAATAGCATTGCAAAGAGAGGGATATCAGCTTCAGGTCAGGAAAGACAATAGATAGGGCGAGGTGTATGAGGTGGCACATAGCTCAAGAGAAAAGTAGACATCAAAGGTAAATCCTTCTTTTTCAAGACAAGATAGGAAGGAAAGAACTGTTGATACTTTAGTGAGATCATACATACAAATGCAGTTGCTTGGCAGTTTAAACATCTCACTAACATAATTGTCTCTGCTTTGCTAAGCTGCAAGGATGCTGTCCCTCCAATACATTTCTCCGGAGTCAGCTTTCCACTTGGGTTCGGAAAAATGATGATAAATGAGAGTTCAAAGGGCAGTTTAGCAAATCACCAAAGTAAGAGCACATGTTTAATGTGCTGTTCTAAGGCCTTTCATGCTCCTACCTTTGCCAGACAGATGCACTGTTTCATATTAAAATAATTATCCAGGACATTTATGAACAAGTTTGGGAAAACTAAGGTATCTTCTGTTACCATATAAGGGAAATGAATACTGCTCAAGGTAGGTGGCAACAAAAATGCCTACCTGCCTCCCTGGGGTGGTCAATGATACACAAAACCCCAGAACAACCCAAAATTTGTCTAACCAAAATTTGAAGTTCAAACGGTAATGAAATAAAAATTAAACACTGAACACAATCACCAACAGATTTTCTCTAAGCAGACACATGCAGGGAGCTCACAGTTTAAACACTACATGTCAGTCTATGTTCCTGCATATTTTACGTTAAAAGGATGCGAAGTCCTATGGGAATACAAGAATATTCCAAGTTCTTTCCATCAAATGTCAACTTGCCCCCTTTCCAAATTATATGCATCTTTATTTTTCTAAAAATCATCAGTATCTCTGAAGTCCTACAATAATTTTAAAAAGAAGACCCTACAGGAGTACAAATGTAACATTCACCCATACCAGGTCTACACAGATCTAAGACACAGAGAATGCCTTAGGACAGCAAAGAGACAGCAGATTCCACCAACTGAACTTCTACCCCAACAGAGGAAATCAAACCAAACCAAAGCAAAGACCTGCTTTTCCTTTTATTTTTGAGGGCGGGGGAAAGAGAAACAGGTAGTGAACTGTGGAGTGGCAGAAGGGGCAATCTCGTTAGGAATGGGCATTTTGTCCACAAGATAGTCCTAGAGGTCGGACTGAAAATAAGCTGGTAACATCTAAGCCTACGCAATGTTAAATGCAGAGAACACATGTTGCTATTTAGCAGCAAATTATATGATGCAAATGCTTGATACCACAGCTGCATGTATGATTACTTAGCTTCTTGCTTTTAGAAGAGGAAACAAAACTGCATAGGTCTGTTTTGAGTATTGACTTTTAATAGCTTGTTTCTCATAAGGGAACAGGGGATGTTTTCTGCTTTAGAAATACAGGTATCAGTTGATCTTTAAATACAGCCTGCTCCTGCCAACAGGTCATGTACATGATTTATTTGGCTTCAGCTTTTGTTTTTATGCATTAAGCAACTTTCAACCTTCTTCTGTCATACAATATATAGACAAATTTAAGTACAGTAGTAGTGTAGGTATTTCACCGTCTTCACATTTTCTTGACATACTGGACAAAGCGATACACATCAGTCTGCCCCCGAGCCCCAGTTTCATACAAAGCTCGTTGAATATTGCTTTCAGTGGCACATTCATCTTGTTCCCACATTTAATTTGGTAAATCTACAGAAACAGACCCTTTGGGAATATCAGGAATTATTTCCAACTTTGTCCAGTGACATTCAAATGCTCAGGCAACTACTGGCAAACTGTCATTTTATGGTTACTACAGATGTTGCACTCTGACAGGAAAAAGAAAATTTTAGAACTGGACAAGCTATAGTAATCTAGGTTTTAGTAGAGGAATTACATACAAAAAGGGGGACTTAATATATATAGTTTTCAATCTGTAGTTTCATTTTTCAAAATAAAACCTGTATATATAAATGGAAAATATTCAAGATCTGTATAACAGTTGCTTTCTGGCTAAAACAATATATTTAGACAGAATCTCACTTTCTGTTTTTCAGTTCAAATCTACTAGCCAGTCCAGTCCTTTGGGAGAAAAAAATTCCATTTTTAAATCCTTTAGGATCCATCAGATTCATTATATGGTAATGACCTTAACTTATACAATATATTATATTATGAGGTGAACTGAAGGGGTTTAGATATCGGAAGTATTGGTCTGGGTGCAGTAAGCCAAAGAGCCATTTAAACATGATACTACAGCTGAAATAAGTCTCTGTCAGAATAAAAACCAACATTCATAAAAACAGCAGCAGCCATCAATAACATTCACAACTGCAGGGATTTTTTACTGTGTGTGATTTTGCATTATAAGTAGAAGCCACAATAGTTTAAAGCAAAATTTAAAAAAATATCACTATAGTCTTGAATTTAATAATGTGAATTGTTACTCTTATAGCTGTTTATAGAAGTGTACTAAAAAAATTTACTTAAACATATGAATTTAAGACTTTCACTTTATTCAGCAAATTGGTTTATTTACACAATGGGGAACGCTGGTTGAATGCTGTCAATGTAATAAAAACAAATCTAACAGAGACAATACTGAACTCTCCCTATGTATTCATAGCAGAAATGACAAACTATTTCCTTACCTGTATCAGGAACATCAAGCGCAACAACGGGACAGTATCATAGGACACTGATTTAACAATAAACCACAGAGGTCCAGTAATACTATGGCAATTTACTCATGTATTTACTGACTTTAAAATAAAAACATTAAAAGTCAGCAATACCCAGTAAAAAGTTTTGTCAATTATCAGAGTCAAACTCTGATGGGTAGGTCAGTAAAACCTTATCAGATCATCCACAGTTCATAAAGTGACATGAGTTGCTTCAGACCACCAATACGGAAACAAAATTTATGAAAACAATTATCCTCTAAAAGGCAATGATGATCTGATAAGGGTTTAACTTAATGGAAGTTTAAAAAAAATAAGAATTGCAGAGCACAGCCCCTATTAGAACAAGCTAACTTTCCAACTTTCAAAAAAGACAAAAAAAAATTTGAGAGAAAGAAAAAAAAAACAAAAAACACTTCAACATGAAGCTACCATACAAAGTTTTTGTTTGTTTTCCTTTTTTTGTTGTTTTTTGTTGGTTTCTTTTTTTTCTTTTAAGAGTTCAGTGTTGAAATTTAATCCTGGCTTTTTAGGGAGAAGGATAGTTTTGGCCTAGACTTTCCTTTGCCCAGGATAATTTTTTGCTCTTCCTTTTGCTGACGCTGTCTCTCTTGTTCTAGTTTCATCCTCTCCTCATGAATCTTTCTTTGTTCTTCAACAATTTTCAATTGTTCTTCAGCCTATATAGGAAAATGGTAAAATTTAGGCCAGCATATTTTGTAGTCATAAAAGTAATTTACAAGTCCATATTAACTTCCAAACAGGTCGAATCCTGCATAAGTATGTAAGCAGTTCCGCCTGAGCTGGGTGCCATAGTTGGTTTCAGTGAAACCATTTATAAAACGGTTATTTGAATTGAGTTTAAAAGAAACACTGAGAACTTTCTACAGCTAGTGTATCAAAATCTGGAGTGCCAAGTTTTTCAGCATTGCTTTGCAGACAACACATTGCATTTTAATTAAGGAAGACATTAGATACATACAGAAATTGTCCCAACACTTGTTACGTGTAAGCTGAAGTAACATACACACGTAATGAAGTCACATATCTTCAGGCAGAGGTCTCCCTGCTCCAAAACTCGTCTAAAAACCCCTCCTAATCCAAAACCATCTTCTCTTGTTTTGCAACTAGTCAATCCTTACATTGACCTATAGTCCTTACAGCTCTCCCAGTGGTCTTCTAAAGGTGCTTATTTAGTTCATTACATCAGTCAATACTTTAAATTTTCCATTTGTCTTGCTTCTACTGTAAGAGGCTGAGAAAAGGGTAAAATCCAAAGAAATCTAAAGCAGATGTAGTTCAAGCAAAAAGATTTAAGAAGCCTCGTATGAAAGAGGTGTAATTACTTGGGCGATCGAAACGGACAGAGTTCAATCAGGATTTAGAAGCAGCTTAGTTTGTCTTACCATCAATTGATTAGAATCAGCTAAATCATATTGAATGTTTTCATGTGGCAAGCACCTGATTTGAAAGGGCTTAAGATCAACGCAAGTTAGACTTTCCTAGCTTACACATCTTAAGCTTATGCTGAAAGTCCCTTTCAGCACTTATACATCAACATTATACTAGAATCAAATCTAGTTTGTACTTGTCCCACTCAACAAAACAGAATTAGTCACACAAAGCTGAACATATTTGCAAACTTACTTTAACCCTCCCCATGAGATATAGTTAAAACATACTTTTTGAATTCTGAAGGCAGCCATTTCCCCTCTAAATTAACTGCATCCAAACTATTTTACCAGTCTAGTGTTACTGTTAAGGATCTGGTCTTTTATGCTGTCTTTTATGCTCAGGGAAAAGAGAGCAATGTTACTGATGGAACCAGCAATGCGCAAGTTAAACTCTAAAAAAGGTCGATTTGTTTATTTTAATTGTGTTGCAAATCTGGCAGAGACATCTGTATTTCCCTACAGAACAGTTAACTACACCTTCACATACCAGTTTAGCTTGTGCTTCTGCAATTTTTCGATTATTCTCTTCTAGTATTCGCTCTAGTTCCTCACGCTTTGCACGCTCTTCTTCCTAAAGGGGAGGACAGGGCAAGATGTTAGTAAAGTAAAACATTCATTTCTGCATGTTCACTAATCTTTCTCAGAATTCTTTTGTGAACTGACTTAAAGTGGCAGCTTTACAGCCACCTATTTTGCCTCACAACGGTAAACTGTGCAGCCACTAAAACTGGTTTCTAGCACTCAATTTAAATCATCCCGCCCAGTCCAAACAGCAACCAACTAAACCCTCCCTAATCACAGAATCCTGACAATTTATTACTAGAATTTTAATATCACACAAATCAACAAGGACAACTACAAAAACTGGATAGTATTTACCAAATTAAAAAGTAATATAGAAAATATAAATAAAGTGAATAGTTTGTCTCACCAATTAAGTATACCTACGTATTCTTTACCTATACTCCTTTAATCAGCATTAAAAGTTGAATATTTACTGTCTTGTCCAGTGTCCTGCAGAGTGTGCTCCTCGGCTGCCATACGCGCCAGCTTCCTCTTTAAAATGATTTGTACTGTTAGCTTGGCAATACCTGCATCAGCAGCTCAACCATTTATAAAGAAACAACATACAAGGAAGGCTGAGCTGAGGAATGCAGATGTTTATGGTAAGAAGGAACAAAAATATGTAAATCATTCCTAAGGCAAACAGTTAATAAGAAAAATACATTTACTGTTAGTGAAAAATACAAATGGTAATCCATACTTCATGGAGCTATGGGCTTCTTTCATGGGGAGAATGGACTTAACATTCAGTATTTTGACAATTTTAAGACAGCTGAAACTGTCTGCAGTATGAACTTGGAATTCAGGAGTCCAGGGAAGGCAAGATCAGGAAATAAAGCCTTGTAATTGTTGTTTTCTTGGTGAATTTTATGGAACTCTGTTATGCAACTCAAATATGAAGACTGCGTGAAAAATTTTGAAGTGTTTCAGTTCACATAATATATATCCAAATTATTTTTATATTTGGAGGATTTAAAGTTAGCCAGAGGTTTGTGTCTGTGTAAGAAAAAAAAGTTAATACGAACAAAGCAAGCATATGAAAACTTCTTACTATGACTAGTAACCAGCTACTAGCTAGCACACTTCACTCCAGGCATGGAGGTTCATTCTGCATTACAAGGAACTGGTGGGACTTCTCCACATGACGACGATACCAAAAATACTTTTTTTAAAAAAACAAGTCATCCATCTGATCAAATGAAAACCTCTACATATGAAGAATTTGCTGACTATGAACACATAAATTCAACATAAACTCTTTGATATTAAAGCCTGAATTTGCAAGAAAAGTATAATTCTTTTTAGTATTTATCATAACTCAGCATTCCATTTGTTTCCATTTAATTTGATACTATGCGACTGACAAGTCACATCTAGTATGAAGGGGAAAGCTGCATTGCTACTGTCTCTCCTTTCGTAAGCCAATCAAAATATTAATTTAAAATAAACTGCGTAGGATGTAGAGAGTGAAAAAAGCATTTGACACTTATGACTATTTAGCACAAATTTCCTCTACAGTTTGAAGCTTGTCTTGAAATTTCTGGATCCTGGAATGATTGGTGCAGGCAGGCATCAAAGCCTTTAGTAGCAAATTACTGTCTCACAGAAAGACATTTTCAGCTTCTGCTCCAGCTGCTGATTAAAAAACAAAATAAAACAACAAAAAAAAGGCCCCAAAAACCCAAGTCACACGTTCAGCTTGACTTCAGACAAGGGCAACCTGCTCTTTTATAACTTCTAGGGAGAAAAAAAGGAGTTGTTAGTAGTTATTAAAAATGGATATAATGATTTGGACAGAGATCCTTCGTGAAGACGTGGATGGGCTTATGCTCGAAGTCCCAGAATTAGTCCAATGTATGCTCAAGGAAAATGTTCATTTTAAATGAAGAATAAGAAACCTATTTGTTAAAGACAGGTACTGCAGCTCACTGCTGGACCCTGCTTTTTGCCTGGCTGAAGGCAAAAGCCTCTTACAGTCTAGGTAAACAAAATGAAACAAATGAAGGATACATAATTACATATTTTTAATACCCTTCCCCAAAATGAAAGGACTGCTGATAAATCCTGCAGCCATGGCAAAAGTTTCAAACAATTCTGAAATATATGTAGGTCAGTTCCATTAAGAATCAAGTATCCTTGTTCAGGTTTTAGGAGAGTAACTGTTTAAATATCAGTGAGCTCCTCTGAATAGGCTAGAAATTAAGTTTCGCAGCAATGCAAGTTTATATGAGAAGGGAATTAGATTTGCTGTATTCCATCTCTTTCTGAACCGAACAGGAGGCACAAACCGACACTGAAAGTTTTGCCATGGACTGTCTCTACTTTCCAAACGACCGAGCGTTACCTCTCTGGCTTTTTGTGCTGCAAGTTCAGCTTGTCGCTGTCGCTCGAGTTCTTCGAGCAACTGTTTTTCCATGATGCGCTTAGCCTCCTCCACCCTGCGGAGAACCTCTCGCTCAATCTCATCCTTTCTTTTCTCCAACTCTTCTTCTACGCGTTTCGCTACAAGTTCTTCCACCCTTCGAGCAGTTTCTTCCTCTATGAGTTTCTCTTCAATTTCTTGTTGACGACTGCAAAATGCAAACATGAGAATTACATTTTTAATCAATAACATTGGCACTGAAACAAACTCCTTCCAACACGCAGCATCAGCTATGCTACTGAATAATTTTTACACATAGATTATATATTTAAAGAATATTTTGCCCTACATTTAAAGAAAGTGAATATTCAGGCAATTCTATAACAAGGAATCCATTCAGACCATTCCATATTTAGTATCTTTCTATATAACAGCAGACAAAATTGAAGACAACTTATCATACTGATTGATCACAACTGGGGGGGGGAGAAGAAAAAAACAAAACCCAACCCAACCCAAACCAACAACTACAACACCATGCCTCCCTCCTCCAAAAAATCCAAACCCCACCCAACTTTGACCATCATTCACCCTTCAGGAGTTCATATGGTCTCAATTTTAAGCCACATACAGTAATAATATCCTGTAAAATCTTGCCTTATAGCCACCACCTTAGAGGCACCAAACTATCTCCAGTATCTTAAAATAGAAGACAGAAGCAATAAATTTTGTGATTTCAATATTTTACCTAGAATTCCAGGTGTTATACCTGTAATCTAGTTACCCCATCATTTACCTTAACAAATTTCAATAATTTCAGTTCTCAACTTTTTTTTATTGCAGGATTCTGTTTCTACCATAATGATCAAAAATAAATTATGTCAATACCAAGCACTAAATAAATCCTTGCAAACTGCAGCTTTCCATGTTCTGAATTTTGGAAATATTTTCAAATGTCTTGTCTTTATTTTAGTTGAGCAGCAGTATTATCACTCAGCCTGGTCATTGTTTTAATTTTTCATTAAAAAGGACACAAAAATACTAGGTAAATTTGCAGGTTAATTACCACATATAGAAAAAAACTCCAGGTAGTAATCACAAGTACAACATGGCAATTAGATATCCACGGATGAACAACAGTGAATACTCTATATTTCATGTAGTACTATTTATCTGGAATTATTATGGGCTTTAGGG
The DNA here is from genome assembly GCA_013400575.1 of Peucedramus taeniatus. Classification (NCBI taxonomy): domain Eukaryota; kingdom Metazoa; phylum Chordata; class Aves; order Passeriformes; family Fringillidae; genus Peucedramus; species Peucedramus taeniatus. The sequence goes on along the minus strand of WBNO01031614.1, from coordinate 34,475 downwards.
AGAAGACTCTTGGTTTTAAACTTGATATTGAACTTCCGTTTCAAGTATTCCATGAAGTACAGAACAATCTTACATAACTTTTCTTCTGGCCTGTCAGCAACACAAATTTAGTAGAACTACTGTTGTAATATCTAAATATCCTGTCATTTTCAGAATGTTTGCATTTTCCTATCTCACTTAGAAAAATCTCTCCTAATCTATCTTATTTGAAAAACAACTAATTAAAAAAGGTTACATAATTTACCAACTTTTAGATGACCCAAGGCACAACTTGCAAATATGCAATAGGAGATGTGAAATATGGATTACTCATCTAGATAACCATGGGAAATACAAAGGTGAAAGGCTCCCAGTTTCCCCTAGTCATGTGTCATCTTTTCAAAACTACTGAACTAAGTGGATCTACTTCAGTACAAAGTCTTGGAATCCTCAACTCAATCATTTGGCCAGAGAAGACCAATTTTAGTCTTACAATCCTCAAGAGATGGCAAATTTAGCTGGGGTCCTATTAGACCAGCATTCATTTTTCCAAAATGGAAAAATGGGGTTTTTTTCAAAAAAACCTCCAAACCAATGTAAGGCAAACAAAAAACCTAGACCATTCCCAGAAAAATGCATCAACCCCACTCAAATAAAATATGATTTTATTTTAAAAGGTTTTCCCTTCCCTCTTATTCGGCAGCGAGTACTCTCACCATCCTGAACCAATACTGCTTAGTATACTTAAGAGGCTAGAGTTCTAGAGAAATAAATTGTCATAAAGTTCATATTCTCATGTTTTATTAAACTATCATAGCTTTACATTTAACATCAGGAAATCGAGGAAAAAAGTTAGCTAAGTGGATAAAAATAGTGCATAGTTAGAAAAATACCATTGCATTCATGTCTGAAATAGATTTTCAAATATCCTCAAGTTAAGCACTGTGCCTGCACACATTTCATTCTTCTCACTGCAACAAGCTCCATTCAAATTTAATTAAACGAATCAAATGTATTTTTAGCCTTACAGGCAATGATATTACAATGGCTTAGACCTTTTTAATAAAATAAAATTATAAACATATATATAAATCTCAGTGATTTATTCTGTAGTATGCCAATTTTTTTTTTAATCACATGAACTTACAGTATTTTATCATTTTATCATCGTGGCCTACTGAGTTATGACTCCAGAGCAACAAATAAGTCACTAATGTAAAAAACTGTTTTTCGTATGATCCATTTACTTTTTAAAGACCAATTGTATGAATCTGCAGAAAAGAAACAGCTTACATTTTACCAAATTTCTGAGGGGAAAAAAGTCATGCTTGCAAGGCAAGGAAATGAGCACTATAGGAAAGGGCTGAAGTTAGGCTGTGTACTGAGATTTGAACAAGACATGAGAAGAAGAAATTCAGTTCCAATCTATGAACTGTCCACTAACTGATTCAGTCAGAAAGGAAGTACTTCTTGCCTTAGCTAACATGAATCTATACTAACATACGTAACACAATTTACAGATGACTTACTATAATACCATACTTTTCTACTTGAAGATTTATTGCCTTTTTTTTAATTTAAAGTGTATCGCAGAAGTACCAAAATTCTATACCAAATCTTTTCCAATACTGGTTTTTCCTCAAATGTCTGCTATTTTGTAGCATATATTGCTGAAATATCATATTCCTTCTATACAGACTTCATGAGCTTTTTAAAATTTCAAAGCTAACTTGCACAGAAAACTCACTTACATACATATGAACTAAACCAGCTCCTAAGTACTGGAATAAACCATTCTCTTCTCAAAAATTTAAGCACATTCCAGGTCTTCATGGTAGATATGCACAGAGTATTTTTCTTAATTTAGGTACTGAATGAAATTCTAAACCACAAAACTAGGATCAGTATGTCAAAATATGTCAATTTTCACATGTTTGTGTTACTGTGGAAGTTTCTGACTGTCAAAACTCTGAAGTTAGCAAAGGTGATTATCTTCAAAGGAAAATGAAAGTGACAGCTTGGGCTCACCAAGACCGACAACTACTATTTCCTGAGAACTATATGGCTTAAGTAAAGCTCCACCTAAGAATTAACACCACCACTTGGCTTCATATGTACAAACAAGTGCTTTTTCTGGATAAGGTGGTCCAATGAACAAGGGTAGTGTTCAAAGAAAAGAATCATCTGATTACAAGCCATTCTTCTCTCTGCTGCATAAAGGTCTGTTTTATAACTTGATATGCTGCTAAACATATTAATGCATCCCCATCGTTTATAAAAATATGATTTATTTCCGCAGACTTAATAAATAACCACAGTCCCCATAACATAAACTGAAAAAAGGGCAAGGTTTCAAATGAAACAAGTCACCGGATCTCACCGTCCCATTTGGCAAGAAAGTAATCCCACCCTGTTAATATAGCAGCTGCATAGTGTTCCTTGAAACCCTCACTCGAGCACCTCCAGATGCCTCCGCTCGACGCGTAACAAGCTCCACGCCACGAAGGGGAGGGGCGGGCGTGTGGCAGTGCAGCACAAAGCCTCAGGGGCGCCGAGGCCTCCGCCGCACAGGGAAGTTTAGGAGCAGCGCAGGAGGGAGAGACCAGCGACGGCGGACGGGAAGCGGGCAGAGCCGGCCGAGAGGGAGGAGGCGTGCGGGGGGCTCGCACCCGAGTGGGCGGCTCCTAACGCACCTGAGGGAGCCGGGCTTTGAGACAGGGGCGGATGGCGGGAAAACAGGCATTGGTCAGGCCTCAGCGAGGGCCCAAACGCCAGCAGCCAGCCGCAAGCGGCCCTAGCCCACAGGAAGAAGGCGCGGAGAAAGAAGCACAGAGCACTTCCCTTCTTCCCCCATCCCTCACCACCCCCCTCGTCCCCGGCGCAGGCCCGGAGCTCACATTTTCCGTTGCCGCTCGAACTCCGCTTTTTTCTCCTCCTCCTCCCGCTTCTGTTTCTCGTCCAGGCTGCTGCGCTTGCTCACCGTGCGCCCGAAGATGTCGATACGGTCGGGGGGGGAGGAGGCGCGGTCGCGGTCCCGGTCCCGGTCGCGCCGGGAGGAGGGGGCCGTGTTAGAGCGCGAGCGGGAGCGGGACTCCCGGCGCCGGTTCCGCTTGCTCTCCCGGGACTTGGAGCGCTTCCTTGCCCGCTCCTTTTCTCGGGAGCGGGACCGCGATCGGCTCCGGTTCTTCTTGTTGTGCTTGGAGCTCTTGGTGTGCTTGGAGCGGGACGAGCTCCGGCTGCGGGACCGACCCATCACGGCAGAGGAGAGAAGAGGCCGCGCCGGCGACCGCTCGACCACCCCCGCCCCCTTTGCTAGCGGCGCCCGAGAGAGGTGCGAGGAGGCTCTGCGCGCATCAGCACCGCCCAGACGGGCCCTTCGTCTTCTCCCTTTCCACCGCTTTGCGCTGCGAGGAGAAGGAACAGGCCCCGGGAGCGGGAGCGAGTCCGGACGCAGCCAAGATGGCGGCCCTGGCTGAGCAGTGACTCTCCTCTCCCGCCCCACAATGCACCGCGCGGTGCTCGAGCCCTTCGCTCCCCTCCCCGCTGCCTCCGGGGCCGCGCCGGAGCAGCACGAGAGCACTCGGCAATATTCGGCAGCCAATGGCAAGCGCCGCTCGGAGCGGGCCCCTCGGCAGCGGTGGCGGAGAGCGCGCCGGCCGAGGGGTCGCCTCAGAGAGAGTTGCTGAGTTTCCTTTAATTGAAAGTTCTCTCAAACTTTGATTATATTCTTTTTATTTTGTTTTGATACCGGCAACAGAGGGAATTATCACTGTAGGTTAAGGAAGTTGCGAAGAACACTTAGAGCCCCCACTAAATTGTGAAAATGAGTTTTTGAATCCTCTGTTGCACCGCTGTGGAGACCCACCCTTAGAGAAAAAGCATCATCTGGGTCTCGTAAATGTCCATTGATCAAAGGAACAAAAAAAGTCGGAGGGGTCGCAAACAACCAGAAAGTTTTATCAGTGAATTACGCGCTTGGCCAAGAAATTAGTGTGTTAGAGCCTGACCTACTGTATAAGCACACGGCAGGGTGAAAGGGACGAGAGGAATTAAAGAGAGAAAGATGAATTAAAGAAAGAAGGATGAAAAAGGTCATCAGTCCTGGTTGCAGCGTTCCGGCTGAGGGGATGTCAGCCCAGCTGTGTTGGTCTGGCCGATGAGGTGCCCAGGCTGCCAGGAGTCTGTTTCCCGCTGGTTTCAGTGTGGCACAGGGAAGGGCTGTCTTAGTGGTATTTAAATGTATTTAGCTATAGATATTATTGTTCATTGTTAGCTACAGGTGTGTAGGCATAGGAGTGTATGAGCTCAGTGGTATCCAGGTCAGACAGAGAGTATGAACTCACAGGTTCTATAGGCATCTGTGTAGGATGTTTTTATCCCAGTTCTGCCATGTAACTGTTAGCCCTTTCTGCTATGACAAAATTTGGAACTGGTGTTATTCTTTATTTCAGTAAACTGGTGCAATCTATAGATAGTTAACCTCATTCTTTACTTTGAGTCGCAATTTTAGCTCCTTGATATCGTTCAAAACTTGTGTGCTTTTTTTTTTTTTTTAATAGGTCTGCATTTTTTCTAAGTGCTTTTACTAAGCTTGCAAAACACTCCTGTAGCCACTGGACATAATCCAATCTCACTAAAAGGTCTTTTCTTCTAATTCATTTGATTGACTTGCCTTCTTTTTCTCGAAGGAAGACTTTCTTATTTTGAAATTCAGTCTATTTAGTACCAAAAATAAATCAAATGGAAGCATCTTTCTGACGGGTCCCTGTGCAAGTAACAGCAGAGTAATGGACACGGTGGAACTTGCACGGCAGGAATTCCAGTGCCACAGGCCCTGGGCACTTTTGTTTGTCCCTAGCCCGGGGGAAGCTTATGCAACAGGTAACTAAGGAAGTTGATAATCAGACCTTTTAGCCCCTGACCGGGTAGGTGAGTTTCTAGCTGGCACCTTTCCTGCAGCAACTTGCCTGCAAGTGTGTACTGGAGCTTTTAAATTCACACGGTGCATCAGGTTCTGGATGAAAAATGGATCATAATTTTTTTAGTACTACGTGTCACAGTGGATGTACGACACTTGACCTGAAATTGTAGCAGGGAGGAAGGGACAGAATTAATTATTTTACAATCATTTATAACTATAAATTAGTTTAAAAAACATTTATCTTAAACCGAGTTTTCTCCTTGGTAAGTCACTATAACCTGGACCTGTGTTTATCGTTATTTTATTCCTATTTAGTAATATTGACTCATTAGAGCTATAAAATGTAGTATGCAATATTTTGTGAGAACAATTAATTATGATATATAGTGTAGAATTAAGATTAATGCAAGCATTTTCCCCAATCCATTATTGCATTGTTCCATCTCATCTTTTTAAAGTTTACAAATTAATAAGAACACAAGATTTTTAATACCTGTAATAGCTTAAGGTCATTAGTCTATTTACTTTGTTATTTATGAGGACTAAATTCTACTACTTCTGGAGAAAGCTCCTTGTCTCCTTAAAAATACATTCCTAATATTCCTAATAGCTGAAAAATTAGTAGAAAAACATTTCTATCTATGGTTTCTTTTTACTTTAAAGTTTGGTAGTTGTTTGATTTTTTTTTTGTGTTTTTTTTTTTGTTTCTTTGTTTGTTTTAATTCTATCACCTTATTTTTCCTAGCCTAATAGTAGTAAAAGATGTAATAGTAATAAAATATTAATATTTACGTGTTTTTTTCCAAATATAATTACAATTTATAAGGAATCATTGTACCAAAAGGAACTTTTTTGTAAATATTTAATTTAAAAATTTTGTTTAATTGCATAATTTAATTTCTTGTTTTCAGTTAATTAAAAAAGATTGTAATTTCCCTTGTCAGTTTCCATTCAAAATTTTCAATATTTGATTGAAGTAATGCAATTTTTTTGATTAAATAATATTAGGATTTTTGAGTTTTTAATCCCATGTAAGTACGTGTTTTATTCCCAGTTTGCAAGGCATACTGAATTTCCATGCACTCTTGAGTTTTTGCATTTTTTTTCTATTTTAATGTATCTCAGTATATTAAAAGGCATAATTTGCTTCTTAAAACAGTTGCCTTGGAGTTGGAAAATACCTTATTTGACAGCCAAATGGTGGCATAATTAAAGTACCTCACCCTTCTTTACCTTGGCTACTGTCATCACATGAAATCTCTCAACCCATAGGCATTTGGGGGGTAGCTCCATGGAGGTACTGTGTTCTCATAATCTCCAGATTGTACCTGCTCTCACTTGCACCACCACTTCTGTCATTAGCTGGGTCAAGAGGGATCTTGGGAGATTAAAGGTGGATTATTTTGGGTTGTGCTAGTGTGGCACAGCTGGATGTGAGATCTTTGCAATAGGTCTAAAATAGAAGAACTCTGGAGGGCAAGCAGGGGAAGAAAGCAAGAGCATAATAGGATAAGGTGTTTGGTATATAATTTGATGTCATCTGGTATAGTCTGCCTCACAATAGTAAGAGGCAGAAGTAGCACAGAAGAGCTAAGGAAGAAAAGGTGGTTTAAATGTGTATTGGTTCTTTCAAAGTAGCTATTTCAGCCAGAGTTTATTACAAGGTCAGAAACTATAAATACAGGTTGGGGGGTTTTAATTTTTATATTTTATTCTGTGTGAGTCAGTGCTGGAATTCATATCCCATAGATCACAGAAGCTGTACAGGAGTAGAAGTTGTATCACTTAGTCACTTTTTAACGATTTTTTTTATACCTGTTGCTGGAGTTGCTTGTTGTGCTTATGCATTTTCTGTCAGGTACTTTGTTTCTCTTTGAGCAGCTCTGTGGAGTTCTGAGCTGCTGGGCTGCAGAGGTAGGGAGATGAAGCCCCTGGGAGACTGGCAGAACAGCTGTGAGGAAGGCGTGGCAGGAGCATGGAACAGTTGGCAGAAAGAGAAATATCCTTTCTAAAACTTGAGAGAGTAAGTCACCAAAACTGCTTCAAAGGACTGTTGAAAAGGGGGAAAACACTTTAACTGAAAGAATGTAGAGGAAATGCTGTAAAATGAGAAATTAAATGAATGGAAAGAGTTTTCACATTGTGTCTATAAAGGAAAGTTGAGTAGATTGTATACATAAGTAGTTATTAGGTAAAATAACTATTTTCCTCTTTTCCATATGTTCAGATGATAATCATGTCCTTGGAAATGAGCAATACTGTACAGAATGCTGTTGAAAGTGTTTTGTAATTTGAATATGTAAAAAGGCACAGCTTGAGTAATCAGGATTAGTGTGTGTATATATGAGATTCAAATTAATTTAAAACAATATCTGGTTTCTTTCCCCTTTGGATTTAGTTTTAGAAAATAAATAAAATTGCCAAATTTAGCTCAATGTAGAAATTTAAAAGTTACATTAATTATCAATGTCAGAGGACATTTTTTTTTTGTTTTATGTAAGCCCACTAACCACATTTTTTAACATTTGGACTACTTTTTCTCTGTCTACATGGAAGAAGGGAAAGGAATGTTCATTTATATGCTTTGTTTGCAGTGCCTAGTCCATTTAGGCCCTAAACAACAGCTCTTGAATGCCACTAGAAGTGGTGAACATAAATTGTGATCACAATTTGAGACACTGATCTGCAAACCATAGCAATTCATAGTAATGCAACATTTCCTCAGGTTTTTTTTTTTTTTCAATATCGATACCATGTGAAGTATGCACATTTAAGATCACATATAATTATTTATATAGAGACCTATGACTTGGTCCATCAAAGTTTGGCAATAAAAGAAGTTCAACCAACCTTCCTGAGCAGCTGCCTAATCATAGAGCTACTTTAAATCTGTAGGCATGCTCTTATTTATCTGAAGGACTTCATAGCAATTATAGTTCTGGTATGTGTGACTAGGGATTTAAGCCAATCAGCAATGAGTTGAGGTGTCATCTAAGCCTCACGAGGGACTGATCCAATGTGAATACTGGGATAATGCCTTTTAAAAAAAACCCCAAAACCATGAACAAAACAAACCAGAGTAGCAACGAACACTGTTATTCATAACCAGGTTGCTGATGATTCAGTGGTTAACATAGTGGTTAGACTTGTTGGACAAGCAGGAAAATGGGATTCAGGTGTGTCCTCATTCATATCAATGTCTCTTCCTTCCCATGACCATATGTTAATCACGAGGCCAACGTCTAGGCTGGAGGAAGGTGAGAAGGGAGCTAGGGGCAAAGTTCCCCTCTGTGTCCTCCCAGATTTCACAAAATTGAAAATGAATGTTCAGAGGCAGGAGGCAACATGTTGTAACCTAATGTCAGTGGCACTCTGGAAGCAGGGGAGCAAGTTGCTCTGGATTTAAGTCTATTCAACCAACTAGTTTTGAATTTTGTTCCATAATCATGAGAAAAGAGACAAGGCTAACCATGAGAGCTGGATCACAAAACTTGGCAGGTGCTGTAACTGCTTGGGTGTTGTATAACATTTCCCCTCCCACGGCAGCTGCGTTTCAAAAGGACTGAGTGTGTTCTGTTCTTCAAAGGCTACCATAGGCACTGCCCTCAGGAGAGGACTCCCAGTTTTTGGCTCCTGAATAGATGAAGATGCCACCTTTGTGGTGCTGACTCAGACACTTCGGCTTTTACACGGCAACAGCCACACCTCCTTGTACAGCTCTTCCTCTTGGCTTGGTGTCTCCTGATTAGCATGGGTATTTGATGAATTCCTAAATTATGTTTAATTCTGAAAAAAGTATTTTGATTAAATACTGGCTGTGGAAATTTTATATCCAGAATGTTTTGCATATTTTATCTGTAACCATGATTTTTCCTGGTTTTTTTTTCCTGCTTATTTCTTTAAACACACTAATATCTCTAGTAGGACCACTTTTTTTGTATGAAAATAACTGGGAGTGATTCCTTTTTTTTTTTTTTTTGCTCCAAATTGTCAAGAAGCAACTTGTTTATGATAAAAACAGGGTTGCAAGTACAGGAAAAACATCCTACACTTCAAGATTAAATCAATGTTACCACAATTAATGGGACTTGACCCTGAAGCATTATTTAATGTTTACGGCTATTCTGTTAAAATTTTATCAAAAAAAAGTGAGATGAAACCTTTTTAATTTTTTTTTTATTCTACTCACCATGCAAATTGATGAACTTTAAAACTTGTACATATTAGAGTGGGCAGAAAATAACAGTTATGCTTAGTTAAAAATATAAGACATGAGCAAGCCAGTTTAGCAGGAAGTCTTCTGAGTGCCAGTTTCTGCCTCCTGTATTCACGAAAGTAGTTCTTTGTTTTGCAAGTTGATTTGTTAATTAATTTCCCTGACTTGTTAGGTTAAAGGTTGAAGGAATAAAGTTTTGGGGCATGATGCAATTTTATTGTACAGTTTTTTTTAACAGAAATTTTACTTTTCCAACTTTTTGAGAAAAATCTCAATAGAATGACAAAAGCTGAGACCCCATACTTGTAGATGTCTTAATGATCTGAAGAGTAATAAAATACTAAGGAGGAAAGAGACATTTTGAAGTCTGTTCTTCTGGGAGTTTTCATTTATGTGTCTCTTTACTCTTTTTGGAAGACCAGAACTACTGTGGCATGTGTTATTTTCCTCTAGCATTCTTCCTTATGTTTTATTCCTAAATTCTATCAGTAGTAGTCATTTGCAGATTATTGGATAATTTTTAAACTGCAATTAAAGCAATTCTGCAGATCAAACTGAATAGTATTTTCAGGAGGGATCTGGCTAACTTGTCCCTGTGGATGATCTGCCACAGAGCTTTAACCATAGCCGTGACCTCAGCAGTACTGGAACAGGGCTGTCTGATGATTCGCAAAGCTCTGAACACTGGGCACCCTCAGCATGTGTAGCATCCAACCCACTGCTTACGTAGTGTCCTGCCACACTGCACACAGCTACACACTCTGTAGTGTCTCTGCACAGTCTCTTTCATCGGCTGTCAGCTCAGCTGGGCCCTGATTTCACAATGGATTTGGTTCAAACCAGCTCCTAAATGCATGGAGTATCTGCTGCCTAGGTGTAGTATTCCAGAGATATACCTGGCATCAATGTCCATGTGGTTTCTGGTAATTGACAGTGTTTTGTGTTGATGTACGAGTTTGGTAAAGTTGTTTTCACTTTTCTATCACAGATGCTAATTGTGGCTTTAAGAAGTCTCAGGATATAATCTTGGTAATGTGGGAAACAAAGTAAATGTGGAATGGAAAGCACATTTCTTCTTTATCTCTTACCTGCATTATTATCAACTTTTGAATGGATGTAACATATGCTTCTATTGTTTAAATCATTGCAATGTGTAGTGTGGTGATATATTTGCATTTGGACAGTTCTCTGTATTTTGCTTTGTGTCCTGTTTTTGGAGATGAGGAAGCAGCTAAGGGAAGAAGAAAAAGTTGCCCATTCAGGGTTAAAATATTTGAAGAAATACTATGTTAAACACCACTTTTTAAAGGCAGGTACTGCTGATTGTGAATAGGAGTGGCAGAACATGGTTGTATAGATGAAACAGTGAATAAATCTACAATAACATTTCAGCTTGAATAAAATATTGGTTTTACTGTTGAAGCAATCTCTCAAACATTAATTTGATTTCATTTGGAGTGGTCTCAAATTGGGTGAAGTGAGTTCTTTTTGGATAAGACTAAGTCTGAAATAAAAACTGAAATATGGTACGTACTGTTTGAACATAAACACTTTTTTTTTACTGTGAGGGTGACCCAGCACAGGCTGTCCTGGAAGGTTTTAGAGTGTTCATACTTGGGAGATATTCTGGGCATGGTCCTGGCAACCTGCTGTACGTGGCCCTGCTTGAACAGGGCAGATTGGACAAGCTGACCTCCAAAGGTCCCTTTCAGCCTGAACTGTTCTGTGTTTCTGTGATATCTGATGATGTGTTCTAGAACTCTCTCTGCTATTGGGGCTGCAGTCTGCAGGACTAGTCTAGAGCTAATGGAAAGTAAAGCTCCTGCCAAAAGCAGGTCACATGGGCATCCAGTTCTCAGCAGCCACTGTCTTAGTTCACAGACTTTTTATTGCAGAGTGCTACTTGCCAATGTGGTAACGTCACGTAGAGCTGAGTTAGCAAGTCCTTTGGTTGGTTGGTTTCTTTGCTTTGGAGCACATAGGGCAAAAAGGCCAAAAGTTGATAAAATTACTTGGTATATTGTATCTACAGATGTAGCCCCTTAAGACATTTTTTTGCAGGCTACAAGACTGTGGTATTTGGCTGCCAGCACCTGATAGATAGGCACCAGGCCAATCTAAATGTGTATAGCATTGGAATATCTAGTTAATCTGAGTGTATAGACTTTCCTGCTAGTTGCTTGATGACTTAGCACATCCTAGACTCTCTTCATTTAGCTCCATGTTGGACAATTATGTATTCTTTATGGCTTGCCAAAGGAAGAAACAAGTAAGGGAAGATAATACTGAGGTTGAATGGCACAGGAATCATGGGAAGAGATGAAAGTATTGCACTAGATGGTGGGGGAGGATTTATGCAGCCTAGGGTTGGTATGATGAAGGTTCATCTGCACACTCAGTTCTGAAGCTCCTGCTGTGTATATTAGGCAATGAAATAATGCACCGACATGCTCTGACTGTTCAAAACAGAACTTCCAGGGCAAAATGCCATCCATGCTTACTCACCCTGCTGGATAGCATTGTCTGCAATTTTTCTCAGGCTGTTTCTACAGGTATTCAGTCTTGGTGGTGCAGAGAGACCTGAAATTCTCTAAGAAGCTGTACTTCAGGAAAAGGTGACTTTGCTGCATCTGTATAAAAGTGCTGCTGCAAAGAGAAAATGTGAACAAAAGTCTGGAGCTTCCCTCAGGCTTGGAGCCAAGAGCAGGCTTGCAGCTGATTGTGAGACATCTGTCATCAGCAGGAGCTGCCAGTAGTGGAGCTGGGGGCTACAAATGAGAATGACAGAAGTACATGATGACCTAGTGAAAGAAAAGGATTTTCTAGGACAAAGGGTAGTACTTCATGATAAGAAGGCAAAATCAACCACGTAGAGGATGATCAGGTGTGTGATGGGGGGGTGGAAAGGTAACTAAAGCAGACAAAACCGCACGAAGATACAGGCTGTGAGTGAGCAATATTGGGGACAGATAGTAAAATGCATGCATTGGTGAGACAGGAAGGAGCGTGGTGGGAGAACAAATAGGAAATTAAGAGCAAAAGAGCCAAGAAATGAAGGATGCAAAACTCCTGAAAGCACTCACTGCATTAACAGAAGAAAAAAACCACAAAAATGTCTATATACTATATACATATATGTACACTAATTTGCTTCATGGTCTGTTGCTATTGTTGTCAGAATGAATGTTAAACAGTTCAAATGGAATGGTGTCTGACATGAGTTCTCTTCAGCTGTACGTCTCCTAGGCAAGTGTGTGAGAACTGCTGATCTGTTCATCTTGTTCAGATCACATGAATGTGAACACATCAGAGATTTGACTTGGTGTTCCTCTCTACAAATATAGAAGGGGAAAAAAAAGGAAAGAGAGAGCCTTGCCTGGGAAGAAAGGGAGGGATCCCATTATAACTGAGAGTCATACGACATCCCTTCTGGAGATGTGTTGAAATTTCCCATGGGAGGAAGAAGAATAAACAAAAGTCGGTATTACTAATAAAAGAAAAACAGTTGGCAACCAAGGAAGCAATAATTATTTGATCACAGTGTTCTACAAAGCTAGCAACAGAAACAATCCCAGTTAAAAGCAACAGGCCAAATGCATCTTACTTGCAACCAGCCCTACCTGTTGTTTTACCAGGGTCGTTTGCCTGTTTGCCTTACTGTTCTGAGAGCAGTGCTCTGCCAGGAGAATAAATATGTCTTGACTTTTCACCTTAGCTGCTTTACTCTTCTTATGACCACAGTGTTCCCGAGGGTTTATTGTGTTTGACTTCTCCTAGCTATTGTGCAGCAGGCAAGAAGTAGCTATTATCTCTGTTTCACAAATGAGGGACAGAGCCTGCAGGAGAGCAGTGCTTGCAGCTGCACAGCTTATGGCAGGCAAGGAACTTTGCAAATCACAGGCCAGTAGCTTTCTTTGCTCACTTTCTGAGGTGACAGAATCAGTAGTAGAATATTAGTACTGGGAGGGCAAGCAAAATGTGTTTTCTTGAGCAGTCAAGTTTACCTACTAGGAACTAAATGAACAAAGCTTGCTTTAGAAAAAGAAAATTAAAAAAAAACTCAAATCGTCACTTCAGCAATTTCAGTCAGAGATCCATATAACCCTGAAAAATACGTTAATAATGAAATGTATGTTTGTGTTGCAGCAAGACACTATTTGAAAGGAGTGCAATTTCATTTTAAGTTAAAACTGGCAAAGCCTGTTAAGGCCAAATTGTAACAGCCATTGTTATTTATTAACAGATAGGTGTATGATGAGCTTGACAAAAGGAGGCTATGCAATGCTCTGGTCTTGTTCCCAGCCTGCCTGACAATGTGGCTACAGCCCTTACTCTGCCCTTCCTCAGAGGTAACTTCACTGAATGGCACCATCTAGTTTATCTCTGTCATGCTGCAAGCAGTTGTTCTGCATTCTCAGTGATCTTATCTTTACTAGCAGTGATTTGTGGGAATGTTTGTTCCTCGATCACCAGGGCTTACATAAAAACAGTGTGCTATGGCAAGTATCCCTTTCTCAAACCTCAGTGCAATGCTGGAAGTGACTGAGAGGCAGTATTCCAGAAGGAGTCCAGGCTAATGCTGCTGGGAAGGGTTAGATTGTGTAGCATGCACTCAGTCCTCTGGGCTCTAGAATGGATGGGTTGGATGTTCCCAATACACCAATTACTGTGCTTCTGTAGGGACTGTAGCACACTGCTTCTCATCTGCAGGGAAACAAAGCCCTGTGGCTAGATCTTTCCTGATTGTTTTTCGTTCTCTGTTTCAGTGATGTCCATTTCTTATGTTACTACATTAGGGTATCTACAAAAGCTTCAGGGTCATCTTTACTTTTTTAAACTGAATCTTAGAGTTTTTATTCTATCTTCTTTGTATCTGTGTTTGGCATCTCTGTTCCCCAAAAGGGTTCAGTCTCTTAGGACTGCTATTTCCTGTTAGCTACTTTAGAGAATAGAAGAGAAAGAGAAACATTACTTTGTATTGTCAAGCTTTTTTTATTACAAAATCATTATGAATTGAATAGGGATTTTAAGCATAGTCATGTTTTAGAACTTACTGCATAGGAACTAAACATGCCATGCAAAGTGCTGTTTCGAATAATATTTTTTTTAAGTAGACTTGAATCTTTATGTTAAATATATTTTTGTTATCAAAAGAAAGCTGAACCTGAAACTACCGTGATATCTGTAGACTAATAGTTGCTGTGTGCTCATTGTGCTGGGACCTTTGTATATGTCTGTGTATGAAACTGACTGTGCTTCATTCTGTAGTGTTCATTTATGAATTTATGCTATAAATGAAAGTAACTGTTCTTACTCCTGACATAACTCTGCAAAGTTAGATATCAGCAATATTTTTTCAAAGAGGTCATACATTTATCTTTCATTAGACATTTGTGTGCAGCTATTTAAAAATGTCAAACTCCTGAATTAATATGAAAGCAATCAGTACAAATATCCTATTTTAAGAGTGATATGAAAAACAGCATGTAGAAGTGAGAATTCCTGAAATATTTTATTTACCTTTTCAGTAACAGCATTGCTTGTAAGAAATAGCTGCATTTTAGTTTCTTCATTTGTTTTTCCTGTGACAAACGGTGATAACGATGCATCTCAGTCTCCTTGCAATTCTTTGAGATATTTGAAATAAAAATACAAGCAAATAATTCAAATATTTTATAATAGTCCTCTATGTAGTTTATTTTCCTTTGCCTGAAGAGTGCTTGAAAATCTATTTCCTTCTTGCCTGTTTCAAAAAGGGATACAATTTTTTTCTGTATAGCTAGATAATTTGGTTAACACTCTTGAATTGGGAAAACCACTTTAAGAGTTCGGGATAGACTCTGGGAGGTTGGCAGAAGGATTTGCACTGACGCTTGCGGATACTGGACAGTGCAATATTAACTGCGAGCGTTAGTGATGATTGCAACACGATGGAA
>WBNO01031614.1:0-19365 GCA_013400575.1 Peucedramus taeniatus | reverse complement strand
TTTTTTTTTTTCTGGTTGGTTGGTTGATTGGTTGGTTGTTTTTTTTTTTTCCCCAAAGCACAGAATACATTAAATGAATTCATCCATTAGAATACTGCAATGAGAGGAATTGGAATGGTACAATTAGAGGAACACCGTTTCCCATTTTGAACAAAAGCAGTGTTGACAAAAATCTACATGAGCAGGTCAACCTTTGTTGAACAATATTCCATTTCCCATTTTACAGGCACTACAGGGCAGTCCCTTGCTTTTGATGGAAATAAACACACTGTTTGTCAGTCCCAATGGAAGCAGAATTCTTGAATGAGCCGAAAGTTCCCTTTTATAGGAAGGCAAGTAAGAACAATCCTTGGTGACTAGTCTGACGCCTATTATTACTGGTTTATCAAAACCTCCACCCATTCCATGCGGATAATGGACTCACTCAATTCTTAACATAATTATTAGTCTAGACTGGAGAACATGTCAGGTTAATAGTTCCACAGAGAAGGGTTTTCCCCTTTAAAAGCAGGTGGGAGCTTGAATCACGGGGCTAAATCTGGAACATGCTCCTGAAGACTGTGATTTGGTCCCGTTGGCAAAGATTATTATACTGGGAACTGCTCCCAGAAAAGGCAAAAACATGAATCACAAATAAGCTGTTTGATTCCCTGCTGAAAGGATCTAGTGAAAAAGACTCAAGAGCAGCATAGGCTAAAGGATTTTACATTAATGATGAGTTTCATTTCATGTTTGGCCTTGGCCTACTGCTGTACAGAAATTACTGTACCCAGATATCTGATTCATTTCTGTAAATCTCAGATACAGTGTCTTTTGCTAAACTGTAATATAAACCATGCTTGATTTGATTAAATTGCTATTTCCCCAGCTTGTATGGGATAGATAATATGAAACAAATTCATTCAATTTGCCCTGAAAAGAGAATATAAACTTTGCAATTATATTTTGGCTTTGGTGACCTCTTCATAGGATGGTGTCTTGAACAAACAAACAAACAAACAAAAAAAAAGACGAAAATATGTAATTCATGCTTTTGTAGCACTTCTTATAATACATCTTCACTGATGTCTAACAGTAATTCTGCTTCCAGACTATTCTGGGAAGTCAGGAAATTTGCAAGTAGGAATTTCTGTGCTTATGTCTGTACTGATCTGAAAAGCTGGGAAAGCTGGTTTTTCATTTTTGGTTATGGAAGCAGAGTTTATCAAAGAAAGCTTCAGATTTTTAAAGAGTGTCTGAGAGCATTTATATGTCTAGCCAGCATGAGTGAAGTAAATAGTTGGTCAGCATTTCCATTATGAACATTCACTTTCAATATTTTGTAGTAGCAGGAATTGCTATTTATTTTTTCGAAGTGGAAACCTGACATGTAACTTCTCAGTCCAATTATTTTTGTGTATTTTGAGACAAATCAATTTGTCCATGTTTAAGTTCTGTAGGAGATCATAAATGCTTTTATGGCTTCAGGTGCCTTACTATATTCCTGTAACAGTGCAGGAGTTAGTTAAAAAGGAGTTTTTCATTAAAAGCAAAGTTTTCAATATATGTTATATATTTCAATATACGTTCTTTGTACTATAAACCTCCTTGTAAGTGATACCTGCAAAGCATAATGTTAGAGCAGAACCACCAGCAAGTTAACAATTCACAGCAGTAAGTACTTTTCCCTTTGTTGTCCACACATTATAGTCCACAATTCTCTGAAAAGCATATTAACTTCCTTGATGAAGAAATAACTTCATCACTAGTTTAAATTAGTTTTCAGTTTATAGAAACAAAGTGTATTTGTAATGTCAAGTAAGTCTGTAGATGCAACAGCATATCTAAAATTGGTACTTTTTCCCTCATCAGAGTGTTTTCTTTGCCCATCCAATTTCTGTGCTTCATTTTACTAATGAGTGATAATGGTAACAGCAATGATAATGAAAATAATAATGGATCTTAATAAAAATACAATATCTCACTTCACAAAAACTTTGGAAAGCAAGTGTATTCAGTGGACAAATGCAGACTGATACTGTGTTTTATATCACATGTGTTTTAAACGCACCTGAATCCTTGTGAAATTGGGGAACTTCAACAAAGGGTCTGAAAAAGTCAGGTAAGATGGTTTGCTGTGTGCCTGTATTTATAGCTGATGTTAATAGGCTCTACAGGTACAAATACCTATGGGAGCAGCATTTTGAAGGCCCCTACTGAGCAGATTCTTGCAGAAACCAAAGTGTACCAGCAATCCATGGTAATCCTGCTGTGGTCTAATGTCAGGAACACACAGTAAGTTTCATGATGATTCCAGCATTACTACTTCAGCTGCATTTGCCTATTCCAAACACATTATTACTATTAGGATCATCATCATTATGAAGAATTCAAAATCAGGCCTCAGACTGAGTAATCCTGACAGTTCCAGGGAAGATGTTGCAGATGAATCTCTGTGTTATTCCGTGGCTGTAGGCATGAATGTTTCCTCCTATGTTCCTCCAACCACTCTTTTTGTTCTTGTATATGTAATTAGTTTAAACTACCCTAGTAGAAAATGAAGCCAACTATCTTGGGTTTAGGAAAAGCAGAGGCTGTTTTCACTAATTCAGACCTAAAGAATATATTTTGTGTAGCAGCAGAAGGGGAATCTACTTGTCCTAGTATCCTAGAACTTGATCTTCTATAAAGCTTACTAAAATTTTCCTTTAAGAGAACTGTTTGGGTTTGTAACACATTGTCTCAGTAGCATCATTCTAATAGCATTTAAGCCCTAAATGAGCACGTTTGAGCAGGACCTATTGTGGCTCAGTGCTAACTGCCTTCCTGAACCCTCTGTTGGCCATCACAGCCTTTCTGCAAGTGAAAGAGGGAGAGAATCTTCACTGTGATTGACATCAAGAAGGGATCATCTCCCTGGGGCACTGACTGTGGCTGACTCACTGTCATCCTTCCCTGCTGGACTACAAACATGTATAATAATAGAGCTCTGTAAGGGGTGAGACTTTCTGGTGGTGTTTTACTTGTGTCAAGCCACAGGGATTTAAGATCTTCTTGGGTAACCTTACAGTAGTTATCTCTGAACCGGCAAACCCTAGTGGAAAAGAATTATTCCAGTGAAACAACTCCCTCGTTTGTAAAAACAAAAGTTAAAATAATACAATGTAACTGGAGATATGAAATATTTCATGCACTGATTTCCTCTAATAATCATAACATAAAGCATGTAACTTTTTTAAAAGCCTGTATTAAAGTCATGCTCATTTCTCGTGATATCATGTCAAAAGAGGAACATCAGAGAATGGGCAAGTTCATTACAGAGAACTCAGTTCTTGGCAGTCATCTCAGTTTAGGGAATTTGTTGTTTCTGGGGCTGATATTTCAGAGATGTTTATTGCCATATGATAACCTGCAGAAGAAATGAAACCTTTCCGTGCTTTGGCTGTTGTAGCTACTCTTGGACCAATGGTGGTGAAAAGATAGTGTAGCATTTCCTGAAATCATGATTTCCTGAAATCATTTTGGTTTTATAGTAATAGAAAATTATATTGATTTCATAGTCCTGATAATGTAAAAAATTAATTAATTGGTTTTGTTTCATTGGGATATATTGTAATGTTTGTATCCTACCTAAGTAATACATTATAATAGAACTGAAAATGTCCCTTAGAATTCAAATATTTCTAAACTTTTATATCTTTGTTTTTTATATATTAGTTAATAGATGCATAGCTTAGGAGATTTTACTGTTACTTTATTAGTTTAGAACTTGGAGTGAAATAATTCTCATCTAACTTTAGGGGTCAATCAAGTCTCCTAAATAGCTGATGGGAAGAGAAGGAGACTTCTCCTGTTTGCTCAACTCCTGTTTTAGCAAATGTGTGGCAGTGTAAGTGGGAGCCCTTATCCCTGGCAGCTGCCTATCTTTCTTTTGCCTGCAAGGGCTACTGTGGGGAACTGGTGTCTACACAACTGTCTTGAGCAGGATGTAAACTGAGGCTTGAATCCCTTTCCAAATGTACAGAATCTGGGAACAAGTATAAAACGTGAAAATTAAAAAAAAAAAAAAAAATTGCGTCTGAGTTTTTTTTTTTTTTCTTTTGTTTTGTTTTAATTGTTTAGGGTGTTTGGTTCTTTTTTGGGTTCTTTTTTTTCTTCTCTGAATACATGGAGTTTAGTTTTTAAATATTTCTTAAAAGTTTCATGGGATAGTAACTTTTAAACTTGATGGCTGCAGTATCATCACAAACTTTGGGACTACACTTTCAAGATAAAGGTCCTAAATACTCCATGAACCATGATGAAATTGTGAAGACTGTCCATACTGGTAGGCAGAGACATCCTTTTGATTGATCTGTTTTTTTTTTTTTTCTCATTGCTATCATTGTTACTGATACTGGTGGTGTTCTCATTGCTAGTAGTAACACATCATTGCAGACCTTATTAAGTTCAGAGGCAGCTGGATTTTTTTTTTTTTTTGTGACTGACTATGCAAGGAAAGATCTCTTGTGGAAACAGAAATGGCCTTTATATGATAAGATTTTTATTTGTTTCATGGTTGATTTGGCTTTTTTTTTTCTTATTTAAGCCTTGTGTTAAGCCTGGAAACTATTTGTTTTGCAGCCCTGAAAATCTTAGTAGAGCTGCAGTGTTACAAATTAAGTTTATTTAAAGCTTTTGTTAGAATTGCTATATAAAAAGGGTTGTCCATAGATAACAGAATCTAAAGGGAATAAGGCAATAAATAAGTGCATTAAATGCATTTGCAATGTAATATTCAAAACAGTTAAACCCACTGATATGCAGCCTGAAGGCCTGGCTAAAAAAATTACTGAGGGTGGTTTTGGACTTCAAAAGCATTGTGAGGAGATATTCAGTACTACTGCTGAGAGCTTATATCACTGTTGCTGAACTATATTTTACAGAATTATATGTATTTTATGACATTATTTTAAGTGCATATCTTAGAAAAGCTAATTCTTTAAAAACAAAACCAAAAAAAAAGTAGCAAAATTCTCATTTGGTGTTGTCACTGAATCTGAAGGTCTAGTCTAGGTTAGCTTCTACTCTTAGGAAACAACCTGCAGGGTGTAGAGCTTTATCTCACCTCCTTACCATAATGGCTTTTCCCCATTCCCTCTATTCTTGTGGAAAGCTGTGACACAAGCTACCTGGCTGTGTCAGTTTTGACTCTCAGTGGTGATGGGAGCTGGTAGAGGAAATGTTTAGTGTTCCTGTTCCGCGGAGATCGATGCAGCTTCAGGCAACATTGAATTTGTCATTGATTTCTTTGGTGGATGGTGGATACTGGAGTTACAGCCCCCCAGGGTGGGAATGCATGTGGCATGACTTCTCTTGAAGAAGCCACCAAAGGTCGAGCAGATATGAGGAATTTTCCTTAAAATGATGTATCCCCAGAGGCAAATCCTTGTAAGAAAATTTTCATGCAGGACCTAATAAATTTTGTCCTGTAGAAATTACAAGGGGAAAGGGCAATCCGAGTCCAAATGTTGTATATCTCTGTCATTTTTTTAATTTTTTTTTTCACCAATAACCTTAGTGCTTGATGTCTTGAACTATGAAAAGAGAGTTGGCAAGTGAAATAAAGCCAAATAACATCATGTGACTGAAAAAAAAAACCCAAAAAACCTGGGCAAAACAACTATTCTTTGTATCATTTCCCTTTCCTTAGGCAGAAAATGGCTTTTGACAAGAAATTGGGAGGGAATAGAAGACCAGAAGGGCCTTTTGTTATCCTTTTTTATAATTTTTTATGTAAAGTGTGAATAACTCATTTGGTAGTGGTCATGCTACACTAATTTTTATTTTTTTTTCTGAAGATGGCAAGATTGCTGATTTTTTTTGTTTTTTTTTTTGTTTAGTACTGCTGTGGTTGTCTTTCTTGCTCTGCTAACCTTTAAATCTTTACTCCCTTATGGCACTGTATGTACAACATGAAATTAATGACATAATATGCTTTCATATCCTCTTTTTGCCAAACTCAGAAACAAATAAAATTAAAGATTTCAATCCTGTAATATTTCATTTTCTAGAATGTAGAAGTTTCATTGTCACAATTTGCAGAGGTTTCTCTACTTCAACGGTTGAAATTTGCTGTTCCCTGAAGAAAATGAAATTGTTTGCAGAAAATAGAAAAGGAGGTGTTAAATAAAAACACACACACACAGAGACACACACACACACAAAATTTCCGCTCTTAATAATTAAGACATGAGTGTGTGGGCTCCTTTACATGGTAATTTAAGTTAAATTAAGAATATAGCTGTGATATATAAAATTTTCTTCCCATTAGGTATTTGTACAGTTTCTACAGCATTGTAAACAAGTGAAAAGGAAGTTAAAAAAAAAGCGCTCTTAAAATAATGATAGCCTGCTTTTGTAGAGTGTAATTCTACTCAAAGATTTTTAAAAATAAAATTTGCAGTTGCAAAGAGTGAACATCACAGCTGAGAAGCTATATAAATATAGTTTCAACCCACTTTTTCTCTCTTATTGAGTGGAAATAAAGAAATTGTTCTGGGAAAACCCTTTCCTTAGGAGAAAGCTGCAGAATAAGGAGCTGCATGACCATAGTTCCACTCTCGTGGTGCAATAGGCTGGCAGTATCAGAAGCATTTCATGCCATCACAGATCTTGTGCAGTGAGGACCTGATTGGGAGCCAGTAGGTCACATTTAGAGCATCTTTGCACCTGGATTATTTGCAGGAAGGTGTTCAGTCTTGACCATTTGGAGCATTACCATTGCTTCACTGGTGACAGTTGTCCAGCTGCTTGGTTTGCAGTGTTCAACAATGTGAGATGGAAGTGAAGAACTCCTTTTCCAGCTGAGGCTGGGAAATGTCTGCCCTCTGACCAAGGTGCTATGAAACGTGCTCTGCTAGTGAACTCTGGTCACGGTAGTACAGTGGAGGCCAGCACTGCTTTTTCTTTTCTTGGTAGGGATGCTATGGAGAGTCACCAGTGTTTAGAAAATCAGCCTGAAAACATGGTCCAGTCTTACCATGAGATGGTCTTCTGAGCTGTGTTTTGTTCTGAATTGGAAAGATGAGTGCTTTGCCTTCCCTGTGGCACAGAAATGAAATAAAATATATGCCTTTATTAGCTTTTTTGTTCTGTTTATGTTCAGTATGTGCTATTTTCCAAGTTGTACCGTAGCCTGATGTGTGATATTTAAGAAAAGCCTACTTTGGGTTGCCATCTCTATGTTTCTTAGGTGGAAGCCCTCTTGGATTTCCACCTTCCCCCCACATCTCCCCAGTAGCATTTCAAACACTGATGAACAATAGCTCTGATTACTCCACACAGATTGTGTTCCTTAGAATGTATTATCTCAACAGGGACTTGAGTGAAAAGAAAGCTATTTCCTTGTTTTCTAGCAATAAGTCAATGGACTCTTAAGAGAACAAGCTTTGCCACAGATGCAATTCTTAGGCTATGAGCAAGCAGGAGATAAAAGAGATCAAAAGCTTCGAATTCTGGTGAGGGGGAAAAAGCTGCTGTTAGCAAGGGGCCAAAAACTATAGCAACACAACCATTCTCTAAGAAGTGAAAACTTAAAAGGAACTTTAAAAATGTGTATCAAACAAAATCTAGTGTATTTCCTCTGTGGACAAAGGAGTATATGCAGGCTCACCACTTTCTATCTCCCAGTGAAAGGTAAACAAAAATCTTGTTTGATTGGTCTCTTTTGTATTCGCCTGGTTACATAGAAGACAGTGGGGGAAGGAGCAGCTTAGGAGCTGGAAGGACTGTGCTCAGCAAAACACTTTTTATTGTTCAGGGACCCGAGTTTTAACTGCTGGATGGAATTAGTGCATAAAATATAGCTTTGCAACAACTTAGCATTTATTAGAGAATTATACTTCATTTGATCACAGCTCTCATTTAAGGGATTCACAACTTCCGCTGACCTAAACAACAACTGAATCAGAGGGAGACCACTAAATTATCCCTGGTACTAAAGCAGCATTCAAGCTGTCATTTGAAGTATCTCATCTTTCTTTCTTGCTATACATAAAAGCATTTACTGCAGAGGACTTTGAGGTTTGTTACATTAACAAACACATTATGTCCTGAAGATGAAATCTATCTTACTACAAATGTAAAAGTAATTATGTAATTCATTTACATTTAGGTATGTAATAATATATAATTTGTGACTCCTTATAGTCTTTCCTGCCTTTTGTACAAAGCAGGTTACTGTTACCTGCACCCAGGAGGTGCAGTTCTCATCACTGGAATATATGCTGTATTTCAGAGATACCACTTCTCACACTTTTCTTGTAGGCCACATTACAAATAAAATCTTTTTGTGCAATTGACAACAAAGAACAATTATGTTGTGTGACATTTTGTTCTTCCAAATTTTAGTTACAGTCTTGTTTTCTTGGGGAGAAGTGTTGTCAGGTCATTTTTCTATTCTGTACAAGTAAATAGGGAAGTTACTGTGCCTCTGAGGTCCTAAATTTGGAGGGGAAATTCTTATCAATTAATTATCTTTTCCCATTGAGGGAAAATGCTTCCAAGTTAATTGCAGAGTTTATGGAATGGCTGCTGACTGTGGAAAAAGATTCAGTCTACATGATAAATATGTGAGAATATTATCAAGTTTCACAAGAACTTCTGCTTGTGGGAGAGATAGCAAGCTGTAAAATATTATGAATCTAAACCCATTATGCTTTTTTTTTTTAATTTTCGCCATCTAAACTAGGTTTGGTGATGCTGCAATTTTTTGCATCCTTTTCATAACTTGAAATATTTTATAGTGATGTGTCATTTGAAACACTTGTAAGTCTATGCATGTTCAGATATGCAAAAGTCTGAGTGAAATTTGGTAAAGAGGTGTAAACAGCTTTTTTCACTCTCACATATCCACATGTCTTCCTAGCTCACAGTCTTGTATGAGACTGAATATTGTTTTATCAGATCACAAAATATTTTATTGGTCAAAAGTTCAGCATTAGTAGAGTGGTAGAAAGACAATGACAAATCTAAGTGTTTTTTTGGTTTGATTTTTTTGGTCCTTAGTTCATTCCTTTCTAATGGCACTAGACAAATTAGGCTGCTGCTTGTCCTTTTTTTGTTTTTTTCAGATTTAGCATACTTCATGTTGTACTACAACAATCCTGAGCAATTCCTTAAGCCTTCAGAAACATAGCCAGACCTTTTACAAATCCTTAACAAAGACTTTCACATCATTATCAGGGAAAGTGATCTTTTTCCCCTGTTCCAATATCTGTATGCCTTCTGTAGCAGTAATCCTTTAATTTAATAAAGATAAAAATGCAATAGCTTGGTTAAGTAATACAGGACATATAACAGCATTCTTGGTTTATCTGTTTAGCCTTATTGATCTAATTACAGATTAATTATCCACCTGAGTGCTCTAGTCTTTTATACAGTATGTAGACACATCTAAATCTGCATTCCTCTAAAACCTTTTTAGAAAAAAAGTGCTCATGAGTCAAAAGTCTTACTAGCATTCATGGTCCAGAAATCCTTAAGTTTATTAATTACCTTGGCTCAGTATCCCATGTGGAGCAATTTCATTATGGTGATCAGCAAACAGTGCCCTGTATTAATCCTGTGTTAGCCAAATGAACTAACTCGGGAATTGGAGTCTTAGACTTTCCAACCTTTATCTTAGGCTTTAGAGTGCAATATTCAAGATTGAAATGTTGGACTTGCAACATTCTTCTCTAAGCTTCACATTACTTTAACATCATCTGTATATAAATATACATTGTGGAGCCTTCCTTAGCTAGCAGTGCAAGAGTAGGCCGTCTGTATTTTAATCTGTCTAATATCTGTTTCAATCTCTCTAGTATTTGGGCTCTGCCCACCATTAATAATTCATTTGATCACAGCCCTACATTTCTCTATGTCCTTTTTAAATGTCTTGCAAAAAGAACTTAACAGTATCATTATGAGGCTTGGTGCTTCTTCTAATTTTAGTCTGTTTCTTTTGTGTAATAGGGAGAATATATGTCCTGTGGTTTTCATCAGGATTTAAGATGATTTTATGTGGCATACAACATTCAGCAGTACTTTCTTTAGTGCTGTTTCAGAAACTCCTCAGACTTTCTTTAGAAGCTCTTCAGTACGTATAACTTCCTACCTACCATCATTACCTAACTGCCCATTATCAAATTCTCTTCAAATCAGAAGTTTTTCCTCTTCATGTTATTTTGAGTCAGGGTCTTCAAATTTGACTAAAAGCTACTGTACACAATTCTCATTTTGAAATAATGTTTGCTGTATTAATATTTCTTTGGTTTTGATGGCAAAAATAATTTACTTGGATTCTGGCATGCTTTTCTCAGCTTTTCTGCTCCTATTTGGGAGTAGTCATTGCAATAAGCTGGCATTATTTATGGATTTTGGGGTATGATACTGGACATGACTAGTTGCAGCACCCCTAAAGAGAGCCAGGGACTGGAATAACAAGCAACAAGTCAGGTCTAATGCTTGGTCTCCCTCCTAGCTCACCTTTATTTAGCAGTATACTTCCATCCCTTGAAGGGTTTACAATATGGATGACCTTCTTGATGGTTTCCTGAAATTACGAATTTGATGAAAATAAAGCTGTTAAGAAACTTTCATAATTTATGCATGAAATCAGTCAAATAAACGTGGCCCTTCCTACTTGAAGTGGTGTGTGTGTGCATATGTGTAACGACTGAGTTGTCAGCAAGGCATTCTCGATAATAAGAATACTGTATATTTCTCTCTGAAAAATTATGAATCTCCAACTGGTCTGCTCTCTTTCACATAGCTATAGAATTAGTGTTTTGCCTATGGGGTTATAAAATTGCATATGGTTATCCTTGGCTTCTCTACACTTCTCCTGCTGGGCTGTACTACCTCCTAGATACATTCAATTTTAACTTAACTGTTGTGGGGATATAGATTGCAGCTAAAGAAACAGGAATATTTGTCCTTTGTTTCCTCCAGTAGTTAAGTATTGCAGATGTTCTTCCTTTTCATGCTTTTTGTTCAAGTCTTCAATTCAGTACTGTTTTCATCAGCTGTGTAGTTTGTTAGCCTATTCTATGTCTTATCTTTAATGTCCAAAGGCATTGTTTAACTTTTAGTACAGTTCCTGGGTTGTTACAATGCTACTGTTTGTATTTTCCAGGCTGTAGAGTTTCATATCTGTGGCTTAAATCGTGTAATGACTTATACAGTGCCTTTTATACAGTGGAAATTTTTGCCGTTTCAGTGGGAACAGTCACAGTGTACTAATTTTATGAAGTGACAAAATGTTAGTAAAAGTTTGCCAATAAGCAGTATTTTTCATAACAAGGCAATATATTTCTTGAGCACTGTAACTTCAAATGCTAGAGGCACTTCTACCCTACTGTGTTTTTTTTTCCTTTATCTGCAGTTGTATGTATTTTATCCAATGTATGAGTACTCCTCTGAGTGGCTATTGTTTTGGAAACACTGCAGTGGGTTTTTGATGGGACAGACAGATAGTAAGCTTAGCCAGATGGAGAAGACTGTAGTTGTTCCACTGACTTGAGGGGGGCCAGGGCCAAGTCTCTGAACCTTAGTGTCTCATTAAAATGCTGCTGCGTCTTCCTGCCCTTTGCCATTCATCAACTGCACATTCTCTAAAGCTCTTACCATCTTGTGCTGTGAAGGGGGTGAGTACCCAGACTGTGGGTAAGTGACCGATGGAGTTGCTGCCAAGAAAACTGGGTAATCTTTTCCCCATATTCGTTTGTACCCCTGCTCTGATTTCTAGCCATATGGTTCCACCTCTTCCCCTGTGTCAGCTTTTGCAGTAAGACAAATTCGTCTTACTAGTCTGGCAGGAAGCTAGTCAGGCTTTTCTTCTGCTGTATTTTTCTGCCAGATTAGGAAAATGCATTGGCTTGCAAAAGGATCTGATGACAGCTTATTTTCCATACTGACAACTGTCTGAGAAAAGAGCTCTGACAAACTATGCCATCTCTGAAGCAAGCTTCCCCACAGCCCACCTTCTCCCAAGAGCCCCTGGGCTCAATTTTGGTGAACACATGGGTGTAAGTAGAGGCCAGCCATAACTCCGCAACTTTGAGGGTGCCGTTTTCCCACTGGACTTTCCCTTATGGAGTGAAATCACTTACTTTGGGCAGTTGGATAATCAGAAAAAGTGGCCTCATTCATCTTGATTTGAAGGTCAGCCCCAAGGGACACATATTGAGTCTTTAGTGCAGTTCTGTACTGCTTGGAACCAAGGAGTGTCCGTGCTACAACACCTTTGATTTACAGAATATCTTTGGAGGGTCTTTTAAGAAGAGGCTTTTTGTAATATTGCCAGACTTTCCTAATCTGGTGTAGTGCAAAAGAACACAGGCCTGACTCTAGGTGGGCATTATCTTAGAGTAGAGGTTGCTTAGAGGAAGAGACTAACCTGCTACAGGTTTTCAAGAAGACTACATGATGATGTAGTTTGGGGGCTGGCAGTGAATGCCTACTCCTCAGCAGTTACAAGAATAGGGGGAGCAATGTATTTGCAAAAAAAAAAAAAAAAAAAAAAAAAAAAAAAAAAAAAAAAAAACCCAAAAAAACCCAACCAAACAAAGACAATAAGATTTTTAATTATTATTATTATTAAGTTGAAGGGGGTAACATTTCATTTTATACTTGTCTTCTAATAGAAACTCCTAGAGAACTGGGATTCTCCACCATTAACTCAATTTTCTGTCCCCAGCATGCCTACATGTGGTACTATCCCTTATTCCCTCCAGATTAAAGAGCTGTATTTCTGCCTGCTGCTGTTCTCTGTTCATACTGATCCCAAAGGAGGGTTTTGACCTGGTATAGGGCACTTGTGTTCTTAGGCCCATGCATGAAGAATCAGTAGAGAAGGCACACCATCCTCTTCAAGCTGTCTTTAGAGAAGATGAATTTGCTGATGGGAAAAGACTGAGCCTATAGGGTAACTTCTTGCTGCCTGCTCCTCTGTTGGCACATGGACAAACATGCCTTATGAGTAAGGAACCCAGACCAGGGCCGAAGTTTCCTCCTTTTGTTGAGAAGTGCTGCCAGTTGCTGATGTAAGGCAGACAGGGAATTTTGTGTAGGCCATGGGTATGCCAGGTTACTGGCACGCAGATGCAGGAGAGAGGATGGACCAGCCTGAGAAAATCTTGCTGGGCCAGGTCTAGTGCTGTCTAGCTAGATAAGTGCTGTCCCTCAGGTGTACTGACCTAGGTGTGCTCTGCCACAGTGATCTGAAGACATTTTTAAGGGTCTGAAGTGGAAATAGTCTACTCCATTGTAGTACCATAACTGAGATCTTATTCAGGAATGAATCTGCTGTGGAAACGGCCAAAGAGAACTAAAAGTACATTCCCGAAAGAGAAATTTTCTGGCTTTGAAGGACATTATTTCTTAGGAACTTTAATATAGGACGTTTTGTAGTATTCCACAGCCAATGTGGATTGAGTAAAGGTTGAAAAACTAAAGTTGGGACGTTTCAGGCAATGAAATGCCAGAGTTTCAGAATATTTTTCCTGTCAGGTCACCAAACTGCCAGCTCAAGTTTAATTCCTGGGAAATGAGTCTTTTAATTGAAAAACTTATTTTGCCTATAGGGAGAAGAGGAAACTTTCCTAAATGCTGAATGTATTCTGGTTTCCTCGTCTTGCTGGAATCAAACCCCTTTAGAATAGAACAAAGAGAATTTTCATTTGAATATCATGTCATTAATATCTTGAAACTTCAGATAAGCATCTTACATGTAACCCAAAAAGGTCACCAATTCTCATCAGAACGAGGTTGCCGTTTTTCTAATATTAGGTGACATCAGCTTTTGGAACAGAACTAACATATCCAGAAAAAAAAATTGATTTATTGTTTTACAGCAATACAGCCTTTTTATTTTCTTTTGTTAATTTATCAGCAAAGCTCCCATTGTTTTTTTACTGATGATAAATTACACTTTTTTATGGAGTGCCGAGTCATAGTAATTTCCTTGTTCCAATTTCATTAACTTCCTGGTAGTATTGTTTGGAGCAACCAGATGCTGATGTGTAATCCAACTGTTTCCCTAGTATGTGGGAAGCAGTAAACTTTTTGTTTATCTCGTAAACAGTCCTGGCTATATATCTTTGCCTGTTTCTTTCCCATGGTCAGATGGAGACTGGCATAAACTGCATTCTTTTTGGCACCACAAAGTGCCTAAAACAGGGAAAAAACATCACAGACCTATGTCATTAGTCTGGTTCACAGTGGCTTTGTTTTGTTTTTAAATCTGTCTGGGTTATGTTATTTTTACATATAGTTTATACATGAACAGTCTCTGAAAAGCTGGAACTTTGGAGTTAATCATAAAATTAAATATAATTTTCTAGAACTTTACCTAAAATCCTTTGCAAATGAGGAATCTTAATATTTAAAACCAGTGGAAAAAATAAACAGCATAGAAGAGAGAAATTTTCTCAGTCCTTACAAAACAGCAATTGCAAATCCCAGAATGATATGATTTCTAAGTGAGGATTGTAAGAAATAGTCAATTTGGAACTGTTACAAGTATTTAGTGTTATAAAAGTGATTTTTCTAAGTATCAACCTGAATTTGAGTACATTTTATATTAAATCTATATAATAATTTTGAAAATTAATGCTTTTGGGTTTGGACATTTCTTTCAAAAAGTTTCATTAGTGTTTTTGGACCAGTTTCAAAAAGGTTTGAAGTCTTGAGTTACTGTTTTTATTGATATAGCAAGTAATATCAAGGCCATAATTAATCACCTATGAATCATATTTGTAAGTTGCTTCAATATTTTGGGATGAAATATCTTTGTTTTCCTTAAGATTAGTTCAAAATACATCAGCACCTGACATTGTGTCCAAGTTATTCTGTCAAAGTTGGGTATTTTAAGAAACAGCAAATATAAGTAACTATCAACAACTATTGCAATAAGATGTGAAAGGATTACATGAAAAGGGGGAAGAGGGAGCAAGAATCAGTACATCATTCCTTGTTTGGAATGTCTTAGCTTTGTACTTTGAGACCACACAAAAGTTTGACAGTGTCACTTCAATTGAAATGTTCTTGAGTATTCTTGATCTGTTAATTTAAAATATTTATTTTTAAATTTCTACACTTACCAATAATGATTTTTGGAAACTAAATCAGATTTAAGTTTAGTTTTAGTTTTAAGTGAACCAGTTTGAGTTTAAACTCCTGAATTGTATTTGCAGGACTGGTGTTATCTTATTCTGTAACTGTAGAGTGCCCCTTTGCCTTATTTTAACTGGCTCAGAAATAGGCACTCTTAATCTTTGTTTACAAGACCAGATTGAGATTGGCATTCAGGCTGATTATTTTTATAGAGTGTGGCACATTTACAGTGTTTCTTTTAGATGCAATAGGATTGTGGAGTTGGCTGCAACTATATATATAACTATGTATATAATATAACCACTTGCAGATATAGGTCCACTACTGAGACTTAGGCACTGAAACTCTTTCAGGTGCCAGAATCGGACACCTCGTATTCCTATAGCATGTGCAGGGAGATTCAAGTTCCTTAGGAAGATAACTGTGGTTATGCAGTAGGGTTTCCATCACTGGCAATGAGAAAAAGGAAAAGGATGGAAGAGGGAGAATTGTCATCTACATGAAAGATCCCTTTGGCAAATGTAAGTGGGTTTTGGTGCTTGGGAATTCTCAATTTGGTTGTTTAAACATAGCTATTGAGAGAAAGCATGGCTTTGCAGGGGGTTTACAGATCTGTGAACTGGAAAACAGTGAGTACAGTGATATATTTAGAAACCTTTATTCTCTATTGCCTGTTGCTGAGCTGTTGGTAAGCACCTCCAATATGAAACTGGTATTTTGTACATAGGCCTTTGCATTGGCCTATATTTTGCCTTAAGCACTTGCATCCTCTCATGGTCCTCACTCTTAGTTTTGTCTACAAAGTGCAGTAAATTGTACTATAGAAATACTGGAGCAGGTTTCTCTCTGAGAGGTAAGTTTGTCTGGCTGAAGTATGTCCATAACACAATTATACTTTCTCTGCTGATTTGGATAGTTTATTTAGAATTAGCTGTCTTTAGGTGGAACTGAGCCATAAAGTTTATTCTGCTTTATCTAGATATTTGGAGATTGGAAGCAAATGCAATTCTATCAGAACATCTAGAACAGTGCCAAAATGTCTATTATATTGCAAGTTCAAAAGTTATACTTACAAAGTAGTTATTAATTCTGTTCATAAACTGTCTGCCAAAATGGGCATAGCCAATGGAAGTTTTTACTATCGTTTCTTTTTGTTCCAGCAATGAATAATAACCAAAGACATTGGATTTAAACTTTTAATAATGCTTTGGGTTGAATTTTTCATTTAAAACATCTATTTATAAGTAAAAAAGGCTTTTGTGTCTCATAAAAGTAGTAGTCATGAAAACCAGAGTTATATGAAGTGATGTTTCTGTTCAGTTGCAGCTACTTTTTCCAGTTTATTTATACACTTATTTTCAGTGCATTTGGTAAAAAATGTAAGGTATTGTTTTACAAGAAACAGCAGGACACGGCAGTTCGTGCTGTGGTTTCTTTGTCATGGGGGTGTTCAGTCAAAGGCTAGACCAGATTATCTGGGACATCTTTTCCAACCTTAATGATTCCATGAGTCTCTCACAAGAAACAGCAATAGGGATAAAAATATTTTAATCATGATAGAAAACATTTTATTGGAAGAAAAATGAACATTACTTATATTAAAAAAATTACTTCATTAGATGTCGATCTTTCAATTTTACTACTAGGAGGTAAAATTAGGAGACACACATATAGTAATTTCTAATATGCTGATATTTTTCCACAAACTTGATTAACATTGACTGAATTAGACTTTGTTCTTCTAATCAGACTAACATTGCAGGTATTTTTAAAATTTCTACTGGTGAGACAGCTGGTATACACTTGCCATCTAATTTTTATATGGTTTTAAATAATAAATTGTCTATTGAAAATAATAACTGAAAATATTCAGCAATTGCTTTATTAAAGTCTTCCTAAAACTACTGCATAACCGTTTGGTCCTTTAGGAATTTATTTGAAAATGTATAGTCTTCACTTAAAGGTGCTTCACAAAATGGATCCAATTAAAGCCAAAAGAATTGCAAGTCTGAGTGTTTTCAAAATGTTTGTATGTACAAAACCTTCCTGCTTGTAGGAAAATTGTCACACTGACTGTAAAAAATTATGGTTTTGCAAAAAAACCAGGATCAATGTATGGAATAAATGAGACATCTCCTAGTTATCTTTTTAACTAAATGCCAAAGTAGGGCATAACTCAAACATGTTAGCCTGAAAAGATTTATATAATCTCCCTTTTTTATCAATGTTATTGTACTCTTCAACACATGGAGCTGTATGGCTCTGTCTCATCTGTTGTGGTGGTGTAGTTCAGCATCTCTTCCAATGCTTATGGTGAGCACAGAGGGAAATAAGGAGGTTGAAGCCTCTTTTTTATGAGGAAACAGTGTGGGGGAGGTGAAAGGGAAGGTGTAGCTATTACTGGATTGAATACATAAATCTCCTGAAAGTTTTGTATACACACAATACAAAGGCATTTTTTTTTCCTCTGTTCATTGGTCACATCAGAATAGAATTTAAAAATTGAGAGCTACCTTGCATTTCTCTCAGTTATGTGGGTTTGGGTTTTTTTCTTTTTTTTAGAAAGCTGTTTTGCAAACAAAAGGGGGTCAAAATAGAAGGTCATAAAGGAACTAAGGAAAGGAACTCAGAAAATGCCCCTTGCAGGACAGCAGTATTGTTAATTGCCTCTCCCACTGTAAAATTCTGGTGTCTGTGGAAAGCTGGAAGAGCTACAAGTAGTGTTATAATCTCTCTTCAAGCAGTGGATGCCAGCAAGGGTAGAAGACAGCCAGCAGTATGGTTTTTGTTTTTAGACTTTCTTTTCTGACACCAGCTGGCACTGAAGCACTTGATGTGTTTAACAGGCAGGAAGGATAGCAATGAAATGGTTTAAAATAAGTTTGAAGAGTACTGAAATCTGTGTAAAAACTAAACATTTGAAAGATGTTTCTATATTTGATAGGCACTGTAGATGAAAAGCTGAGCATTTGTGACTGTTTAGAGGTTGAACATCCTCAATTTTGAGAGTCTGAATCCCTGGCCAGATTTAACTGCAATCTGGAGCAAAAATCTCTAGAAAATGTGCTATTGAGCTATCCAGAATTAACCCATGGCAAAGAAAGTGCAGTTATATTCCCTGCTGGTTTGGAGAAATAATTATGACACATAGTTGTACTTTGGTTGTTTTTTTGTGAATCCTTGTTCACCACCTTTAGATAAATATGAAGGTTATTAATTACATTTGTGGATGAGATTTGTCATTGCTTTGTTGTGATGTCTTCTAACGCTGTGGAGGGTCTGTGCAAATTTACATACAGAGAAGGACTTTTTTTTAACAGTTTTTTGGGACTTGAATGCTTTGCTGGTGCTCTGTGCTGTCTAGCCTTTTCATTTTGAGTATGAGAAGATGGTTCTATGAATCTAAATAAAAATGGTCTCGAGTGAATAGTCCCTTTTGGATGCATTCTAGTCTGGCTTTTACATTTTGTCTGGCATTGAGGTTACTTGTGTCTCTAGTACAGCTATCTGCAAATTTTGACCCTTGTACATATGCTAGATCTCTTAGCTGCTGATATGAGGGAAAATTAATTTTTTTCTTTGAGTGGTTTTCATATGTGCATTTGACTGGAAGTGTGCAGGAGACATACAAAATTAAGCTTGGAGATTTTTTTTGGCAGTAGCATGTACTGTGCATATATATAAACTGAGATTTACGTTTGTGCTGAAATAAGACATGCCCATAGTTCATATCAGAGGTAATTCCATATTTCCATTCAAACCAATGGATTTACATCATATTTTTTCTGAAAATCCAATCAAGAAATCTAGATCTGTCTCTCCAGCTTTTGGGGAAAAATTGTTTTTGTTTTTGTTTTTTTACTTACAAACACAATAAATTTTTATGCAATCTGCCGCCATAATTAAGAGGATCACAAGTAAAACTAGTCAGATAGAGGTGAAATGTACAGATATTTGATGGAAGGTTGGACTGACAAAGCACTGCAACAGATTTTGAGCAACATTGGCAGCTTAACTGAAAAGATTAATGTGTAATTGATATTTTGGTTTGTAGTAGCTGGAAGCAGTTTGTGAAACATGATCATTTGTTTAGACAGCATGCATGAAAGAACATCAGCAGGTGCACAGGTAAGTAACTTTCTATATGGAAGGAAAGTTATTGCATAGTGATGGGTAATCCTGTACTGTCAACTCATAAGCAGGAGATCAGAATTGTTATCCCACCTCTTTTATTTCTCCCAAAATTCA
>WBNO01031612.1:966111-1003938 GCA_013400575.1 Peucedramus taeniatus | reverse complement strand
AATGAATATATATATATATAAATTATATCTATGTATAAAGAAAAAAGAACTTTGTGACTTGGGTAGGTACAGTTTTGTGCTGCTGGTAGAAAAGCTGCACTAATCTGAAGTGAAGGAGGATTTTGCTTTGGTTTCCAAATCATTAATCTCCTTTGCTGTTGGACCCTTGACTGCATGTGCTGAATGAAATATGGTTTTAGTGATGTTTTTCTGCTGTTTATAAGATGTATTTAATTTGAATATGTGAGACAGCATTGCTATGGACAAGATTTAATTATTTTATTTTGACAGAATATTGTTGTAACTTTATAGGAGCACCTTATCTGTTTAATGAGTTTGAAGTCTTTAAGATGCTTTATAAAAGAAAGGAAGAAAGCAAAAAAGGCAAAAATTAAACAAAAAAACCTCCAAAGCTCAAACTGAAACCTAACTCTGAATCTTATATTAATTAGCACTAAGGTAAATTTATCAAAGATCATAATCAAAGATGAGAACAGTATTTAGATGGTAATGCTAATTTTTATTAATCCTGTGGGATTAATGTTCATTGACACAATGATCTGCTTATAAAATTCAAGGTTACTTTTGTTTCCCTATCAGCTTTATCAATTTTTAACTTCTGTAACTGGATACAGAGGGGATTGTATTTTAGCATTATGGCAACTAAACTAGTCCAGTGAGTTTAAAAGAGCAGTCACATTGTCAAGCTTTGGAAATGTTGCTTATGATGACGCATATAAATATTAGAGTTAGCTGTGTTTTGGAATAGAAAACACAGGTGATTTATTTGTATTTAGGCAGCCTGTAGAATAGTAATCCTTTTGTCAGAGGGGAAGGAAAAAATCAGCTGTGTTTGAACTGCTCTTAGTGGTTGAACTCTTTACTTTTTATTACAATAACTGATAAAATGTTGGCTGCTTCCAATACCGGCTGTACAAAGTCTGGCTCTTTATCCTGAACATGATTAGGGGATTTAAAAAAAATAGAATGTTGGGATAAGGCTTTATTAAAGAGGAAAAAAATCCTCTACCCATGTTAAGCTGATATGGGAACTGTTTTCATTTGGAAAGTATTTGTTCCTACAAATATGAAACCATTTTATGTAGTAAATAATATTTAAATAGTCGTTTCCTGTGTGCATTTTAGCATAGATTTGATGCAAGTTTCTTTAGAAGTACTTGCATGTGCTAATCTGTAACTCAAAGTCTTGTCGTGTTGTTACAACAGTTTACAGACCTTTTAATTCCACATTTGACTTGATGGCAGGATGGGGGAGTGTATTTGTGGGTGCTGGCATCTGGAGGCATGGAGACATTGTGTGTAAAAAGAGTTAAATAAGTGACTTTGTTTGCCTTAGGAAACACCAACGAAGGAGCTGGGAAGCCGTGGGATAGACGTGAACGGGGAAGGTGCTGGCAGCTCTCCTGTTCCATCTTCCAGTCCTGGTTACTTAAACAGATTTGCAAATTCAGAAAGCTCAACAGATGAAGAAGGTACATGAATATATTTATACACAGCAGGGGCTGAGACTGTTTAATGCAGAGCCTTTTATGAGAAGTCATTAAACTATATGTGCTCTGTAAATTCACTGGACCATGTTGGCTTCAATTTTGCATCCTAAGCACATGCTGCAGCTGGGCTCAGAGTCCCCTGTTCCTGAGGAGCAAAGCTGGGATGTGATACTGATTGTTTATATATTGATATGTCCAGGGTTGGGTGAGAGGCACTGGATGGCAAATCTTTGTGACTCCCTGGGCTAGAACCCTGCCCAGGGATACTGGTTTTGTCTGGGGTTAATGTAATCTTCCAGTCTACTTGTACAACTTTGGGTCACCTTACATGACATTACTGTAATGCTGCTTTTCTCTTCTTTCTTCTTTTTTTTTTTTTTTTTTTTCCTCCCCAAGGTGGGGGTTTTGAGTGGGATGATGACTTCTCTTCTCCAGAGCCATCCTTTATATCCAAGGCAGCTAATAGTCTCATTGGTTCTAAACCACCCCTTCAGCCATCAAAGTACTTCTCTCCACCTCCACCTACCCGGACTCTTGATCAGAACTGGTCACATTCATCCCCTTATTCCAGATTCTCCATCTCTCCTGCAAACATGGCAAGCTTTTCTCTTACACATCTTACAGATTCAGATATAGAGCAAGGAGGTAAGTGATTTAGTTGTAATAGTTACTTTAAAGACACAAATTAAAACCGGTATATAAAGGAACAGATAGAACAAGTCTTGTTCTATTTAAATACCAAATGTAGAAGTACATTTTTAACACTGTGAAAGTTTGTGTCTGGTCTTGTGTTTCAGTTAAGACATAGTTTTCCATGGAGATTGAGATTATTTGCATCCAAGTTGGCACAAAATTGTGGTTGAACAGCCTATGGAACATTTACAGGACAAGCTCTCAGTTTTTGTGTTAAAAACCCTAGTGCTGTATTTGTATAAACAAACCCTCTGCAATCCTGCAGCACTGCTGTTGCATCTGCCACACTATGGCAGTTATTAATTCTGGTTATTGCACTGTCTTAAGTCACAATTGTGTTTTCATTGCACAGGATGAGGATGCCAGGAACATAATGTTTCTGCTGTTATTGTGTAAGCTTACTTTACAGTTTAGTTTTCTTTCCATATTGCTTTTTAGACATTGCATTTTTGACATTCAAGAATTGCAGCATGTTTTCTAGAGCTGTGAATAGGATAGCTTTTGTTAGGAGGGCCAAACAATCCATTCAGAGCAATATTGAGTACTAGCAGTGTTTTTTAACAAGCCTTCTTGTCAGTAACCAAAAGCTTTTTTAACCTTTGATATGTTTTTGAGGGTTAAGAGAAGCAAAAATAAGCACACTTGAATCGCTTTGGCATATTATTAATCTTGATAACACACTGCATTATTAAAAAAAAATATTACTGATTGCAGAGCCTTGCTTATGGTCAATGTCTATAAATATGTAATCAGTGTTATATAGAGTTGTATTGTTCTTGTATTGTGCTTATTGATTAGATAATATTTGCTGCTTAGTAACTTACAGATAAGAGAGAGTATTTTGGAGATCCTACATTGCCTTATGTGTCCTAAGAAGTGACATTGAACTGTGTGATTGAAGCAGATGTCTATGAATAAATGAGCCAAATGTTTACAGTAGTTGAAAGTGTAGGGAAAAATTAACCAAAACTTGGAAGGGCAAAACAGCAGAGTGCCAAGTTCTAGC
Organism: Peucedramus taeniatus; assembly: GCA_013400575.1. Taxonomy (NCBI): domain Eukaryota; kingdom Metazoa; phylum Chordata; class Aves; order Passeriformes; family Fringillidae; genus Peucedramus; species Peucedramus taeniatus. The sequence continues at coordinate 1,000,728 of WBNO01031612.1, read as the reverse complement.
AAGAGTCTTACAAAGAAATGAGGGTTGTGCAGAATCTCACTGTATCTTATGACCTTTCCTCTACTAATAGGAAGCAGTGAAGATGGCGAAAAAGATTAAATTAATTTAAACAAGCTCGGACTCCATACATAAAACACATAGACTTTGTGTTTGAAACTTCTTTATCTAAACTCTGGATCCTCCTGGAGTAACACAGGTAATCAAGAAGTATTGAGAAATGGAAGTAAACACTGAAAGCAATGTTAAATCAGGACATTAATTTGAATGTGTATTTAACTTTGTAATGTATTTTTAAATCAGTGCAATTTTGCTTTTCATTGAAAGACAATTCTGCCGCTGTTTTCAAGTACTTGAAGTATTTTTCAGATAACTTAAACAAGTAAAGCAATTACACTACAGTCTGGTTTATGTATGAGATTGTATAATATTCTTTTTATATTTTTCCATGTAGTTCATTATCTATTTGAACATACACCTGTTGTAGAATTGTGTATACCTGTCCTGTGCAACAGGTGGCTGTGTTGATGGAACTGTATGAATGATAGTTGATCAGTAGTGAGCCATATTTATTCAAAAAGATATCACTACATATTACTTTGCTTATTACAATTGCACTATGGATTATTCTTCCTTTATTTCCTGATGATGTACAGAATCAAAATCTTAAATCTTTCAAGGAAAATAAGACAAGTTGAATTGGCCCAGTTATCCAGTTTAATTTGTCCTTTTTGTAGCCTTTGCTATGCACGGTACTCGTAAAACGTACATAACTTCTGAGTATTATGTTAGACTTGCTGAAATCTTATATTCAGTACCATTTCTAAAATGATAATGGTTATAGAATGGTTGTTAGTGTTCATGTTTTATAGGAAACTGGAAAAGAATATATGATATACTCTGGAATTTTTAGATGAAAGAGATAATGTCTCTTAATTCCTACATATGATCCTACTGACTGCTTAAACTGTAATAGCATCTGACTATATCACAGTTAAGGGCCTTCCAGTTTTTACTACAATTTCTGCCTTGGAGAAAGAAGAGAAAAAATTGGTTGTACAAAACTCTGGAATTCATGAATCTTATAAAAAGACTAATTTCAATAGACTGGATTTGGGTACACTTGGCCCTTCAGTTGTACATTCTGTGAATTTTGAAGCTCACTCTTCTGCTGACTGCAGATCTGGGCTCCATTCAGAGGCCTGTGGTAAATCTACCTCTCGGTGATGTTATGACAATTAAGATTTTGATTAATGGTTAATGCCCAGTTTTGCACCCGTTATAGGGCCAGATCCATTTTAAGATGTTTGCAGAGCTCCATGGTACATCTTGAAATGCATTCTGAACAAAGGCTGCAGTGCAATAGGTTTGCTCTGAAGCCTGTAGGGAGGGGAAGACAGTGTGGGGGGGTTAACCTTCCTGCTCTACCATGCATTTAGCTGATTTAATCCTCTAAACTGCTTGGAAAAAGATATCCTTAATTATTACTCCAAAGTGAGCTCAGTTGAGAAACAAATCCCTGACTTCTTGGAATGCCTTATGCAGTTCAGATCTGTAGAAAACACTGATACGAACAGTTTACCTGGCTTTGTATTTGTTTACTTGTACTAAAATACAAATACACTGAAATATGAAGTACTTTGTATTTTAGTGGCTGTTTTGGCAGGGCTTGAGATAATGGTGGTCCAAGTGCTCTGTGTCCAGATCCAGTCACCAGAGAATTTTCATCATATGGAGATGGGAGGACTAGATATTTTCAGATGTGTGATTTCTTTTTTTTGTATACCTCTGAGTTAATTTTGATTTTTAAGTATGTTTTTAAAATGACAGTAATATGTTAACTGCTTTTTTTCCCAACATTATTTAGCCCTTAAACCAGAATGGCTTCCATACTGATTAAAAGGGAATGATTTACGTACCATGTTGTTTGAAGTTGCCAATGAATTGAGATATCTTTTTCTGATGAGGCACTCAGGTTCAGAGTTAGTCAGAACTGTTCTTCAGTATGAAGTGAGGAACTGAATTTTCCTATGGACCTTTCCTAAAACATTATTTAGAAGGCAAAGTCAAGTAGTTCTTAATACAGGCTTACAGTATATACAGTAGAGGGTTTAAGGAAGCTGTGCGCTACTGAAAATGTTTTTAAATGTTGGTAATAGACCTTGTGCACAAACTATTGCCTGGAAATTCCATCATTCCAACTCCTTGATACAGCTAGATTTAGGGTATCTGTCTCTAAATTTTCACCATAGTAAGAATGAAACTCCATAATGGTCTTCAGGGAACGTGGGCTTGTCTGCCTTATGTGGTGAAAATCCTGTCAGACCTGGAGTTCAGCCTTAATTTTGAATAATTTTATTTAAAAAATAGTTCTGGATTAAATAAAAGCTTATGCTCCAGAATGTTGTAATTTGGTTGTGCATTTTGTTTCTTGTAATTCTGGAAAATCAGATGTTTATCTTGCACATCAGGAATTTCCTTTGCTTGACGGAAATCTAAGATTTTTATTCTTTACCCGGGTTTAAAGAAAATCTTACACAGGAAGTGAAAGTTTACTCCTTTGTCCAAATGGACTCATTGCTAATGAATTGCCAAAGGAGCATTTTTTCCAAAATGATATGTGTATGATAGTAAGCAAGGTAATGTCCTTTTTAGCTGTACAATGAAGAGAAATAAATATTTAAAGTTAACTCAGATCACTTAAACATAAATTTTAATTTCAGTAATCCAGTAGGCTGGATTGCAATAATATAAACTATCTTTTGGGGTAAAAAATGATACTTAAAGATCTGATCAACTACTAGCAATACTTAAATATCTGCCTGGCAGTTAAGTGGCACAATGAAGATGAATCAGTAATTCCAACATGTTACATTATAATGAGGGGATTTGTTCCATTCATTACACTCTATGTAATTTCTTGCACTAGCTACTTAAGCCTGGTCTCCATTTTAGAAGTACATGTATCTATTTTCAATGGTTTATTATGAGGACTGGTTACAGCTTAATTCCTTCTCTAGTAGAATACCTGGATTGTTTGAATAATGAAAGCATTGTCTCAATTTGGCTACTAAAGGTATTTAAAAGATCTGATTTTTCCCACCTAAAGAAGTTTGTTTGAACAATAGGATCTGTAGTGAGAAGCCAAGAGAGCAACAAGTGTGTCCAGTTTCAGTGGGAACACCTGTACTCTCCCAAATGCCCCAGCTGCAGATACACTGTGTATAACTGCATTTATGGAAATTGCCATTTTCATGGAAATGAGCAGATTTAACTGTTTTTTCATATCCTTGTTGATGCACTAATGAAAGCCATTTAAGCCTCATTCTTTTTATCAGTATTTTTAGCAGATTTTATGTAATATTCAATCTTTCATGAGGAGGCTGGTTGGTAAAGATTTTTTTTTTTTAAGATTAAGCACTATCCTAAAATGTCAGCATTGTCAGGTGTCAGTGACTTGGCTATTTGTGTTGGAGTTGGTGAAAGGTGGAATTCAAGTACATTAGCCTTATAAGAAATAGCCTTAAATAAGAATGGAGTTACTTCAAAAAATTACTTCAGCTTTAAGTCATACATGTTAATGGTTTTGGTACAAAATGGGAAGAAATCTAGAGGAGAGTTAATCATCATATAAACTTATTGAAAATAAGTATTTGTAATACCAGCAGCCTGTTTTTCAGAAACTTGAATATGACTTACAGTTAGTTTTGTTTATGAAATTGTTTGAACTTGCACAGATGTAGGTGTAACTTAAATGATAAATGGTACTGATGTGTGTGTATATATAATGTTCAATTCTATTTGTAAATGAGAAACTATGTAACAAAATCATAGGTATGAGGTTTTCCTATTGTAATTTAATACAGGTATGAGGTTTATGGCAATATATCATAGTTAATGAAATTTCAGGTCAAAATGTCTTTAAATTGTGTACATTTTTAAATTGTAATTTCTACTGTATATTGATTATCATGCATAGTGTGATTCAAGAAACTGCTTGTAATTTAAAAATATTTAATATTAAAAATAAAATACAGTTATATATTTATAATCTCTTTGTCTGTTTGTTCATTTTTAAACAGATGCCAGCAGTGTAGTTCTACTGTAAGATATATTTATTAGTCTCCTGAGGTTGAGAAAGTTCCAAAAGTTCAAAGCCACAGTCCCAGCAGATGAGTCCGCGCTAAATAGTGTAGTCACCTTAAAATTCTTCCAGTATCATCACCCTTGTGAAAATTTCAGGTAAAGTGTGTACACAGTCAGTAGAGAAGCAATAATTAAAACAGAAACAGTATCATTCTGAATACTGAATTTTGCTTTAATCATAGAATTAAAGATCTGTAGGCAGGATGGGGATTTTGAAATTTATAAATTCAGAAAATAGGTTAATGATGTTTTCTCAATGTTCATTGAATTTCTTCCTCGAAGAGTTGCTTGGTTTTTCTAAGTGCATTTGCCAAATGGACCAGAAATCACCAGGTAAATAAATGTAGTGCTGGTGTGTAGTGGGCACTCCCTTGATGAGGTGCTGTGGCTGTTCCAGGCTGGGCACGGCGAGGCAGGGGGAGAGTGCTGGTGTTCCCTGCTCTCCGGGAGGGTGGGGATGGCCCTGGGCAGCCCTGGCAGTGCTGATGGAGGCTCTTGGGGAAGCCCCCACCTCACTCGGCAGCTGTTGAGTGCTGGCACCTGTTGTGACCTGGGAATGAGAAACTGATATCAAGATGACTTAACTTCATTAGGTAAAATATAACTACTGGGCTGAAATTTGACCAAGGCAGTGGTCATTAATGACAACAGATGCAAAAGATCCCATGGCACTAAATTGGTCACCTTATATAGAACTTATTATCAAAGAATTTGAGAACTTGCAGTCTTAATGAGCAGCAAGTTCTCAAAGAGATGGCAGTGCTGTGTCTGTGGGCCCGTGTCACACGGGTGTTGTGTCAACTTGCAGAAACGATCTGAGGCAGACTTTGTCCTCCTGCAGCCGGGGACTCTCCACCTGCTAAGGAGGCACTGGGCCGACCCCTCCTGTGGTGACAGAGCTGTGTGGCTCAGTGTCGGTGACACCCGTGTCCCCTGTGTCCCCGCGAGGCTGTGACCGCCCCGAACACGGGGGGAGCCGCNGCAGCGCCGGCTCTGCCTGCGGCTGCCTCCGCCTGCGGGGCTCGGGCAGCGCCTGCCCGGGGCTCCTCGGGCCAGGGCAGGGCCTGGGCCCCTCGCACGCTGCTGCTGACAGACCCTGCCTCGCTCAGAGGACACGCGGCGTTCCCTCCCTGGTGCCCCCACAGCCCTTGCTGCTGTTCCTGGCTTCCCCTGGGTCTCTGCCGCGTTGTCCCTTGGGCCCCAGGCACCTTCTCAGCAGCGGGTGGAGTGGTAAGTCACAGAAGAGGGATGCCAGCCCTGGTAGATGGTTGCAGAGGGTGTTAAATGCATTGGTATTTGGCTGCTCTCTTTGGTTTCTCTTGGCCACTCCAGTCTGTTGCTCCTGATCCCCCCACAATCTGTTTGCTACTTGCACACTCTCATAACACCTTCCTGGGACTCCCAGCAGCTGAGCTGGGGCTCTCTAAGGTTGCTTCTCCGGGTTACAGCAGTGGCAGTCTGAGAGCAAACCTGCCAGCTAGGCACCTTGTTATCCCATGATACCCTGCTTGCTTTTGCCCAGCCTGCAGTTTTAAAGACTACTTTGCTCTCACAGTTTGCTAAAGCTTCCTTTCTCTTGGATCTTCTTCCAACCTCCTCTCCTGGCTGCCTCCATGAGCCCCCTCTTCACCAAGTCCTGTGGGCTGTTTTCTTCCAAACAGCAGCACCCCCCCAGGACTGCTTCTTGTGCTTGGGCAGGGAAGCTGCCACTCCTCTGTGCTCTCCTGCAGCTGTCTCTTTTTTGCCAAGTGAGTTACACAAAGGGTTCAGAACAAACCTGGGGCTTGCCTTTCGACCTGTTTTCTCTCTGAAAATACCTGTGTGTCTCCAGCATTTTTTTAAGCTCCCACAACACAAGCTGCTTGGTGCTCTCAGCTGTCATCACCTGGGTGCTATCCTAACCCAGCTGCTTTGTGAACTCTTGTCCTGTTTGGTAAAGTTGCCTCTTTGGTAGTAAGGAACCTGGGGATGGCCAGGATGTCCTCACAGGCAGAGAACGGAGTCACTGTGCAAGCCCAGCAGCTGAACATGGCTTTAAAGAAATGAGAAATGAGACAGGAGATGGTGTTCACCACAGCACAGCTGGGACCTGCTACCACCTGCTCCAGCTAAGGCTGAGGTTGTACTGGGACAGTCTGACATCTGGGGTTAGGTTTTCTGTTCTTCTTTTTCCTTCATTTTCTATTGGCTCACCAACTCTCAAACTGCTCCTACACAATAGTATAGGCATAAAAATGTATTTTGTTTACACCAAACCTTTTTATGACTACATGAACTAGGAGACTGTGGAAAGAACATATTTTGGGAATGTCTCTTAGTAACACTGATCGTTGGTGTTAGAGGCAGGGTTGCTGTGGTGCTGTTGTCTTCAGATGTAGTGTGGGCATAGAATATGGGCTGAGGGTGGTAAAATATCAGTGCTGTCACCTAATGCAGAGGAAGGAACATTGCTGTGTCTTTTTGGCTAATTTGGAAAATAGCCTGCTCTGCTACTGTTGATCTGGGGCAGTAACTGCAGTTAAGCCCTGACATTATTGGATTGTTGTTGGAAGAGGGAAGTGCTTTTTTTGTGTGTGTGTATGGTGGAGACTAGCCCAGAACACAGAAATGCTGCAGCTGAAAACACGTGGCTGGCTCGGAGCTTCTCCCTGAGAGTGGGCCATGTTTCCCTCTAGTGGACTCCTCTCACAGTGGAAACCTGTGCCTACAAAAACCAGTTACTAGGAGTTCAAGGAGAAATTACTTTGACTAAGGGCCTGAGGGTCTGTCTAATACCCCCCTAAGCCAGCATATGTACATTGAAGTGGTGCATGGCTTTATTACAGTGTGGGGGAGTGAGAAGCTGGGAGACAACTGCAGCATAAGAGATCAAAGAGAGGCAGTGTGTTATCAAACCTCACTGACTGTTGTATTCTGCATATTTTTTGAGTTGTGGTTCACTTTTCTACAGAAAGACTGAATCGACTTGGAGACCATTTTCTCTTATGTACAATGATAAAGGAAAAAATCTCTCTGCCTTGAGGCCTGTTTCTAAGAAAGTAGAGGCATCTGTTTTTCACCAGTAGGTGATTCACTGCATCTTTGTTTCACTGGTTCCATTCACTTGCCCTCTGTTCCCTCTGCAAGTTCTCCTCCCAGCTGAATATTGGTGTTATGTTTTTACAGCACATTGATAATTAATACCAGTTCATCCAACAAAACATGAAGACTAAAACCAAAGGAAAGAAACAAAGGCAAACTGTTGACAAAGAAGCGTTTTCAGAAGAGCCAGCAATGAGAAAAAAGGAACTGGTGAAATGTTTGCGACGCAAAGAAAGGAGGAACGGGGGAAACAAGGAGAGCAGCAGGATGCCCCCAGGCAGAGCCAAGCGTGCGTGGAGCAGTAAGGACAGGCTGCTGAGGAGGCTGGAAAGCAACGAGCGCGAGAGGCAGAGAATGCACAAGCTCAACAACGCCTTCCAGGCCTTGCGGGAGGTGATCCCTCACGTGAGAGCCGAGAACAAACTTTCCAAAATAGAGACTCTCACACTGGCCAAAAACTACATCAAGTCATTGACCTCCATTATACTTAATATGTCAAATGGACACTTTCCAGCAGTAGAAGGGATGGGGGGAGCCTGGGCATCCAAATTGTACCAGCATTATCAACAGCAGCATGGGGAGGATGAGCATGAGGAAAATCTACAGAAATATTCCACATAGATTCATAACTTCAGCCAAAACACCAACTGCCAGCTACTACTGTCATTGTTTTTCCTTCTTACATCATAATACATGTCATGACCTAGAGGTTTAAAGAGAATTTTTTTGCCTCCAGTCTCTGATTTTTTTTTTTCTTTAAGAGGCAAACAAGTAACACTCGTGACTATAGTTTATATGGCACATTAAAAATTACCTTAAACCCTCAGAATTCTTCAGAGCATAATGAACGTGTATGTGTGGTGTGCCAGGGTCTGGAAACCTATCCTGTAACACTGGAGTTGACTTGAAAATAGTTATTTAGTAACTTCTGAAAATTATCCTACCTGGAGTAGAGTGAGTTGAGCCTTTAAGGTCTGTGTCACCTGAGTTCCTTGGAGTTTGTTGAGGATCTTGGCTGTAGCTCTGTTCACCAACCTTTCAATGACTCATCTACTGTGCTAAAGAAAAGATTAAAATTGATGACAGCATTTGACTAACTTGGTGACTGAAGTGGCACATATGGGAAATTGGTCACCAAATCTAAATATTTATCTTGATATTTAACTTCTGTGGATCTGTCCTGGTAATCTCTGAACATTGCAAGGCATAAAAACATCTATTGATGCAAACATCTGCAAAGCTTTCTTAGATTGTAAGCTCTCTAGAGTAAGGACAGTTCTGATCTGTGTTTCCAGAGCATCTGGCCTCACAGAGATTTTCTCTAGTGGGTGTCTGGGTGCCATTGTAATACAAATAATAAATAAGGGACAAGTTACTTACTTTTGCCAAGACAATGACAAAAATGCTTTAGTGTAGTTTAAAGTTAGGCAATGCTCTGGCCAGTTTAAATTACTTGCTAATGAAGCCTGTGATGTGATCAGGTTTTTTCTGGGTTAGTATTAGATTCTGACACTATAAAACAATAAATGAAGCAGAAACTCTTCAAAAAGGAAAATAGGCTCTTTTTTTCCCCTCCCCCTATCCCCTTCTGTGGTAAAAAGTTTTATGTCACTGAGGAACTCTCATTTCCTCTTGTATTCTCATACCTGGGGCACCTGAAGCTTTTTTTCCCCTCCCATGGAGCCCCCGTGTCACAGCTCCCCCTCCCCACAAGCCCCATGGAACAGGAGGCTGCTGCTCTGTGCTCTGATGGCACAGGAAACATTTGGCACCTCATGCCATCACTAGGATTGATAATGGTTTGTGGCCTGGTCCTTTTCCAGCAGAGGAGGGCTGTCCAAGGAGGAATGGGGGCTGAGGAAGGATTTATCAGATCCATCACAAAAGGATTTTGCACTGTGCAGTTTGGAATGTGTTTGTAGTTTGCTGCAGCACAGCTAAGGGGATGACAGTGGGAATTCAGAGTGAAAGGTGAGGATTCCCACACAGGCTGGGAAGGGATATGAATTTTCTTTCTCCACCACAGCAATCCATAGCTATGATGTAGAACAACACAATAGTTTATACATGTGGTTGCCTTACTGGAGAAAACATTTGGATCCTGCCTCAGCCAGAATTTTTTTAGTCGTTGAACTGTTTTCACATTAAAATAAATGTGATTAAGCCCTTCTTGTACTCAAGTGTTAATGAAAGAATTGCAGAGTCTCTTAGAGATTTAACTTGTCATTACAGTGCTGCATCTTACTCCATTCTCCAGCTGCCCCATGTGGGTAAATTAATCCTCAGTGTATTTATGCACTGATCACAATGGTCAGTCAGTAACACCAAGGCCTTTTCTTCCAGTTATTCCACTCAGCACCTCCTCAGGTAAGAGAGGTTGATGTTATTTGGTTATTTCTCACCCTTTAGGTCAGTGCAAACTGTGGCTCTGTGTGTCACACAGTAAGTGATGACCAAGCACTTGTAGATTATTTTGTAGGATTCTTTAAAGGTCATTATCTGAGAGTTTCCAGCTAGTAAACATCCCTGGAATGCTTTTGTGGGATAGTTACGTTTGAACTGTTACTGTTTGATTGCATAGGTGGAAAGAGGAAATCAGCAAGTTTAAAATCCAGTATTCTAACAGTGCTGTTGATGAAGAATTCTTGGTTAAGAACCAAGTATGCTGGTATTGCTCCTACACATACAGATTTTAATGCTTAGGCAGTGTATTTTTGACTTTCTGCAACCAGAGGCATTTCAAATATTAAGCCCAAAATGGCACATCATATCTAGCTATAAATACAGCAGCCAAGGAGGCAGGTGAAAGTCCCCCCTTCTCTGAGCACTGCCATCCCTGAGGGACAGTCAGGATCTGGACACAGGCATTTGTATGGAATTACAGCTGCTAATTCCACAGTGGTACTTTGCCACAAAGTGCTGTGTTCTTGGACATGTCAAAAAGGATTTTGTAAGAAGCATGTTTTTCTGATAAATTACTTTTATTTTTCAAAATTGCTTCAGTTTAAAGTCATTTTTCTGTATTTTAACTAGCCACAACGACATTATATTTTTAAATTAAATAATTTTCTAAATAATATTTTAGAAGGCAAATACTTAGTACTCAAACATAAACAACTTCTAACTTTTTTTTTCACTTAAACCCAGCTTTTTACAGTAAAGTGAAAATTGGCAATGTAGGGAAAAATGCAAAGGTACATTATAAAGCTTATTGTATGCAATCAGGTTGATTGTTGGAGATGTAAACACTGACTATTAAAAGGAAAAATCTTGATACAATGCAGAGAAAAATACAATCCTAATAATTCTCTAAAAATACATGTAATAAAGTTATTTATCTGGACAAGATACTGTGCAAGTTATGCAAAACCTATTATGGTAATTAATGCAACACATTATTTATGGTTCTTCCACAATGTATGTATAAACCAGAAATCTCTAATCACATACTGGAAAGATCAACAGGTTCTTTTTTTAACAGTAAAGCATTTTCAGTCTTCATTCACATTTGGACTTGGAAACAGTGCTTTCCTTGGCATTAAATACCACATATATTTCTTAAATACGTGCAAACATAAGTTTTACTTCTACAAATACAGTACTGAGACCACACCAAACTGCTCATCATATAAAAATAGCTTCATGTACCATCACACACAGAGAGGAGAAATGAATGTAAACTGTCCAATTATGATAAATAAGTCAGGAAAAAAAGCTTTTTTTTTTTAGAATAGAAAGTGGTTTCATGTTGGGAAAAGGGATGAATAAATCACTTACTCAAAATGAAGAGCAGAGCTTCATTCTGAACTGCCATCAGTGTGCACTAGCAAACTCCACTGCTGTCAGTAAAGTTGTTCTGCATTCCTACCACTGTAAAGTCAGAGTTTAAGACCTTCCCTTAACTTCTACAGTAGGAAAGCATAATTTGCAATGATCTGGAGCACAGCCTCCAGAGTCTGGTGCCTTCCAGCCTCCCTAGGTAGGCATCTGTGTACCTGAACTGTTGCAGTTTGAGTTCAGCTGAAGACAGAACACGATTTCCCAGCGCTTGCAGTGACAGTTCAGAGCTGAGCCTGACTGACCAGGACTGGGCTCTCCAGTGGCTCCCTGAAACCAGGGGTTCTGCTGCCTGATTAACACACTGTGAGCAAAGACAGCCAAAACTGGCCCTTCCTGGTAACTGCAGTCTAAGCAGAGTTTGTGCAGAATTTGATTTTGCTGATGGGAGCAAGAACAGCCTGACCCAAGTGCACCGGACACGGAGCCCTCCATGAGCAGAGCTCTGTGCATGTGTAAGGGCCTCCACAAACAGGACCAGCTGTGTTTGCCTGCATTCATTCAAATTCAAACAACATCTTCTTCTGTGCTCAAAGATGAATCTCAAGGACAGTGTGCAAAATGTGTGAATATGAAAGAAATGTAGGGAGCATAAAAAACGTAAATGCAGTGATCATCGGCGCAGACATTCACATCTGAATGGTGTGTAGCAGCTATGGTAAAGGGTCAGAAATACACTGTGGTTAAAAACCTTGCCTGTTTTGACAAAACTATGGACTCTATCAAGTCACATTTTACACATGATGCGTTAGAAGGATTCAGTACTTAAAATACCCCATTGCAAAGTCCAGTTCAGTCAACATATTAGTAGCACAAAAATGTCATGTTTCAATCCAAGCAGTAGACATTTATTTCTTTTTAAACTATTGTCTACTGCTTGTTAGCAACACGAAGATGGCCACAATTTAACAGTTAACAGAATTTCTGTCCAACTCTTGACTTTCACTGACCAACAGAGGGGTCTTAGAGTGTTCTGTTTTCCCTTTACTCTCCTCATCTTCTCCCTCCTTCGATGCTGCTGGGTTTTCCTCGGCAGTGTCAGGCAGAGCCCCCCGAGATGCTTCTGTTGCATTTCCTCTGACTGTAATGTGCTCCCAGCCACCCTGTGAAAAAGGGATACAGAAACTCAAAAGGAGAAACATCACCCTGTCAGTGCTGTACACGATGTGATGTTTTATTTGCACTGCTAGTTTATTCTATTTGTTCATGAGGAAAGTAATCCTGCTCTGGGATGAATCAGAAAAAAGGCTCCTTATAAAATAAAACAAAACACAGCAGACCTCCCTGACAGGGAGTTTTAGAGGTGGTAAACTTGAGGATTGTTTTTTATCACAGGGAATTGAGATTAGTAGGGTATTCAGGCATTCATAACAGAGCCATGGCAGATGTTCCACCAACTTAAAAGGTGGCAAAACCTTGAAATAGCCTTTCTCAAAACATTGAGAAAATTACAGGGTACAACAATGAGGAATAATCATGTGCAGACCAGGAAGGAATTCACTTTTTTAAAAAATGGCTCTTAATCCACTAGTTTTTCCATTGTAACTTTTTAATTACCTATTTAAAATGAATACTTATCAAATGCAAATAAACAACTTCCCAGCTATGATTGCACAGCCCATTAAAATAACTTCAAGAAGGAACTTAAACCTGAAGGAAAATATCCGTTTCCTGCACGTATATCCAAGCTTTCCAATGCTGGGCAGGATGGCATTTCCCTTTCTCTGTGAGCCCATAGACATTAGGATGTTCAACCTCAGGCAGTTCTGTGCCCCCAGCACTTACCCCAATCCCATAATCCCAGGAGAGGCCTTTAGGTTCCAGGGGCTGGACACCAGTCCGGTGGCAGACGGTCCCACAGCTCAGGCTGTGGCTGCCCTGCACTTTGTCAGCTATCACCCACACCTCGAGGAAGCAGAGAGAGGCAGTAAAATGTGCTGCTCTTCCCAGATGTGAAATCTCTGTTTGACCCCTTTCAAAAATCAGTCTTGTTCTTCAATAGGCTGAAAATGCTCTAATTTATGCAGAGAGACACCCAAACAAACTATAGAACAATGTTGTAATTAAAACACTGCCAGATAAGACTTGGCACGAAAGAGATTAAATATATAAAAAGCCTTGTTAAAAGAAATGAAAAAAAAATTAATGGGGCTTTTTTCAGCAGACGGCTTGGCTGTATCACTATTCCATTGGTATGATTTTTTCTCTTGTTATCAGATTCCAGCATTTAGACCAACATTTTGTGCAATAACGTTAAAACTAAGGTTGAAGAACATTTAATTACTAAAGTATGTTCTATATAATTGTTAATGAACTCATGAGATACAAGGAAGCTTAATACACACCTGGTCCAGGGGCCCTACAGACATTTTACGGATGTTGTTTGAAACATGATCCCAGGTGGATCCTTGAGGGTAGCTGGGTGTGATACCCTGCCGGTACCAGAGATTGCCTGTGAAACAGAGAGTGCTGGTTACAGCCCAGCATGGCTGTTTGTCTGAAATGCTGTAATCAGCATAAATCAGGAATTCATTCTTTCTGCGTTCCGGGGAAATGCAGTTTTGGCTAATGTGTTACAGAGATGGACAAAATTAAGATCCCACTTTGGAATTTGTATTTCTATAGTTATTGCTTATAAAAAATAGCAAATACTCTGTTTTGTAAAACTTATTGGGGAAAAATGTTCATATAAGGAACTATGCACTAGAAAACAAAAGCAAATGAGATGAAGGTCTCTGAATCTGATGCTAAAGGCTTGTTTCTTGTACAAAGAGGCTTCATGATTTATCTGTCTTGGATCAGGATTCCAGACAAAACCCAGCCATGCAATTCTCTGACATTCATCTGTGTCTTCCCCCCACAGAGCACAGATGCTGGATTGTTGTTACCCAGGGCACTATCAGATACAACAACCAAGCCTCAGAAGCAGTACTTAAGTGCACTGCTACTCCAAATCCTTCAGTATGAAATATTACTCCCTTTGGAGCACCAGTATTCATCTGTCCAGTTCTCACTTAACCCTTCCCTTTAAAATCAGTCTGGTATAGACTGCTGTACTATTTGTAGCACTGACTAATACTTTTTTAAATCCTTACCATTTTTATCCAAGACAAACACAGATGTTCGTCCTACTGAGACTTGCTTTAACTTCTGTTTTTGAGGTGAAGGGATATGGTACCAACAGTCACCTAAAGGTCACAAATCTTGAGTTAAGCATTGAAAAAATACAATTAAGCATGGGAATGTCTGCAGTTGAAATACATTGCTGTGCAGGAAAGCTGTGAATGGCATCACACTTCATATATTTTTAAGAGATTGTTTTTTACAAACTAACACTTTAAATTATGCAAGTGAATAGCAAATTAGCTGCTATAATTATTGTATTATTTGTATGCACCGCTTTGCACAGCCATGGGAAAGACCTTTGTGAAACAGATTGGACTTTTTCAGACATGGCAGTGGAGTAGAGCAAAAGATAAAGTGCAAGTTCTTACCTGCAGGTTTGTTTGGAGACACTGAACCCCGGTAGAAGGCAGAACCATCTCTAGCAATAGCCCACACTTGGTAAAATGCTCCAATGGAGATGGAAATGAAGGGCTGATCTGTTCCCACATGCAGCCAGGATGTTCCCTAACAAATCATGGGAGATGAATCGTGAAGCAGTGCTTAAAACCTCCATGACAAAATATTGTTGATTATTACCAAATGAGAAAAAACCAACATAGTGAAAAATATTCTGGATTGAAATCTGAACTGAACAGAAACAAGGCTGCTGATCCTCAAAAATATCTGGTTATACAGCTCTTTGAAAATAACTCGGACAAGCTATAAATTGGACAATGAAAGACCTATTAAAATCACTGCATTTTAGGCATCTACAGGTCTCTGAACAGCTGGACTAGAGCCTTCTTTCTTTTAATTCCTCACAAAAAACAACTGATATGGGATTTCAGATTCCAGACACAGTATTCCAGTTCTCACTGCTGCACTGCCTTACTTATCAGGAAGGAAAAAAATATTAAATATTTTTAAATTTCTTGTAGTTTTTATCTAAATTCTACTAAAGTATTTTCTTAGATGTTTTTCCTGGTTTTTATCCTACTGGTATCAAGAGGCACTAGACTGGGACCATGCTTCACAGAGTCCATTCCTCAGCCATTCCTTTAAGTGGGATATACCTGTCATCAACAATTTCAAAAAAAACAAACAAAAAAAAGAAGATCTAAGCTGCCAGTGCAGAAACTGAAGTAAAATGCTTCATGAGAAAATGGCCAGGAGCTGAGAGAGGCTCCTGCAGGTGATGTGGCACAAGCTCAGGTAGATTATGCAAGAGAAGCACTATTATAAGGAACCTGGGCAGCAAACAGTGCTACAGCTGATGGACAGGGACTTGCAAATCTGGGACACAAAGGGATGAAAACAACAAGGTGCTTTGAGAGAGGGCCCTGTGTGATTGTATGCACTTGCATATTACATTAAATACATCAATAAGCAGTAAAAACAAATAGGGAGCCTTACAGCTGGATTTTGCTGTGTCACTCCAAGCCTGCAGAGCACGTCTCCTTTATCACTGATTGCCCACAGTGCTACTGTTTCTTCATCATCTGCATCTGAACTGGGAATTATGGAGATGTCCCACAGGGTAACAGGAGGCACTTCCAGCCATGGCCCGTTGGTGACTATCTTACATTTTCTGAAGCAGAAGAAACCCAAATCTGTCAGAAGGATGTACTTCCTATAACTGAATTGGTTTTCCAGTCTATTGTTGACTTCCAGTCCTAAAGTCTTTTCACTAGGCAGTGCTTTTCATTAAATATTAGTATTTTTAATTTGAAAGATGTTTTTATCAATCAATCATGTTTTGCATCAGGTTTTGAAGTATGAACTAATACTGATTTCTCAAAGCTTCTGTTGTTAGTTTTTTTTTTTTTAAAGTTACTTTATAAAACCAAGTCCACCCAAGAAGTCTAAAACTGGTGCTACACTGCTCCATAGCTCTCTCAGACTCACTGGGCAACAGCAGGATAATAAATTGCAGAGAGAACTCCACACCCAGCTCATTCCTTCCTCTCTTGGTTAAAAGAATAATTTTAAAATTCTTTTTTTATTGGTCTGTTAAAAAGGTTATGTAGCATCTTGAGGTAGGCAGAGGTAAAGCAGCTCTAAATGACAGACTTGATAAGTCATGCTGGGACTTTGTGTACTTTTTCTGTGGAAATTGCAAAGTGGTGCAGTTGATTAGGGAAATTATGTTAGACTCTTGTCATCACCACAATAATTTCATGTATAAAGAATGTCCTAAAAACCATCAGGACGTTTTTTTGTTTACCAGTTCTGAAAAACCAGCTCCAACCCTGAGTGGTTCCCTATTTGTTTTCAATTTTCAAATGGTAGTTAAATCATGAGGAAGTATTTAGACTAGAGGGTATTTCTCAAGTTGCTTATTTTATTTCAAGTCACCATTTTGATTTACTGGGTTTATTTTGCTGTATATTGTGAAATAACATTTTTGATGCTTCAGAACCTCACTTCAAAGCTTTTTGTACAAGGGGTGAAATACTTTGTAGCATCAATACTAAACCCAGCAGTGTGTTAATTCACAGCAATTACTTAGCACAGCTATTGGATGCTCTAGTATAGAAAGCACAGAAAAGTTGGAAAAACAGGGAATGCACAGAGTTCTCCAGCTTATAGAATATAGTGGCAGTTTGCTGTTTTCCAGGTTCCACCTGGACATTTCCTCTGACTGAAATGGGGTTGGACTATCTGTTGCCCAGCACTCAGTATTTGGAATTCATAATTTGAAACTATTAATATAAAAGGCCTATTACCAGCAGTTACAAGTGACCTAATACGTACTGATATACCCAGTGTCTACTATTCCTTAATCATTTACCATAAGGAAAATCAGATATAGAGAAGAACTGTCTGACTTTTATCCACAGATCTCACAAAATCCAAGAAGGTAACTACCCAAGGAGACTTAAAATTAGAGACATAATGCTAAAGGTCATCACTTTCTCTGCTGGGTTATTTATTTCAGGTTTCTTTACTTTTTCTTTTGTTGATTGGGTTTTGTTGACAAGACTCTTCACCTCATAACTAAAGTAGACTTAGTGAGGAATTGGCATTCAAGTTCAAAACTTATTTATATTGAGGTTCCTCACCTTGCCCAGCGTCTCCGTCGGACAAAGTCTTTCATTGTCTTGTGGCCATGGTAGGACCTGCCAAAACAGATTTAAACAATGTTCATGAGGATAGCAGCATCTCCAGTGTCAGTGCCAGCCTAAGAGCACGGCCTCCATCTGCCCACCAGGCACTGCTGATTTTAAAATTCTTCAAGTGACAGTTTGCCAAGTTCACCTTGCTGCCCTCCCTCCCTGCAAATATCATCATGCCCACAAAAAAGGGGGGAAATGAGGCAATGTTGTGTCCCTGTCAAAGGGCAGTTAATATGCAAACCAGAAATGAGACGAGTGAGGACTGGAGTGTGGGATTTGGTGGAAGAGGAGTTTCCTTACGCTGGGAAGTCAGCTGCATACTGCCAGCCCTCCCGGTCCGTGCCGCCCGCCGGGCTGAAGTCGATGTACCAATCTGAGACCTGTGGGCAAACAGGGACACTGGGAGTAACAATCAACACCTAATGTATCATAAATACCTCTTCTTCTATTTACCTCCTCCTTTTGGAGAGCAATGACTCGCTAGAAACCTTCTAATACGTGAAATACATACAGAGGTTCCCAAATCTTTTTAATTCAGCTGTAGAGAAAAGGATCTAAGTCACAATAAACAAAATACCCCACTCAGTGCTTAACATTATTTTGACTGTGGAAGATTATTGCTAGTTATGAATAGGGAAAACAAGGTTAAATGTTACAACAAATCCCAGAAGAAAATCTGGGCCCCTTGAACGGAAGTCTTGTATCCTACTTGCTAAGCCTGGACTTCTTTTTTAAAAAATTTGTAAGACAAAACTTACCCAAGACCACTGCGGAGAAGGAGGCTTGGTGTTGGTCTTTGTACATTCCTGCAGGCCAGAGGCATCACTCCACATGTATCTGTCTGTGGGCAGACCTCTGTGGTGGTGGAACAGTGCACAAGGAATGCAAGGTCATTTACAACAGGGAGTTTAAAAGGCGAGGGAAGAAAAGCCTTTTTGTAGCACTTCCTGCTTTCACACACAAAACACTGCCATCATTAATCTCTATTTAGAAATATCATGTGAGTGATGAGCACTGTGGGAAAGAATCTGTACAATTGCTTCAGTTATAGCAAACTTGAGGACCATGTAAATGTTTCTCTGTAGAGTGATATTCCTCACTACCATTTAAAACTGGAACGTGAATCCCATATAATTGGATATGTATTTTTATATACTTTGTTGAAATACACTATTCAAGGACCCAGTCTATTTAGCACAATATGTATAGGAATATACAGATTCTAATAACTTTTCTGTCTGGCCTTAATAGTGAAAGATACTGCAAGTGGGCATACTTTGTGCAATCACAAAGCACAAATCTGTAATGTTTTGCCATAATGACATTTTGAATGGATTATTACAAATTAGAACATTGAGAGACACTGCTCCTTCCATGACAGGTTATGAATGTTGAAGGAGACTGAAGACAGAGTAAGTGTAAGAACTCTTCCAAAAAGCTAGAACAAAGCCCTTGTTTCATTTGACAGTAGTAGTGTTAAAGTAAATAAACGCAATAAATGGAGTAAATAACCTGCTGCTGTATCCAGTGACAGGGTTCCACCGTTGGTTCTCATAGATGTAAACACATTTCACATCTGACTGTGTGTAAATGTTATCAGCACTACTGGCCAGTCCTGTGAGGAATAAACAATGTGGATTAAAGCTAAAGCTCAAAGACATGACATTTTAAATTCCATCAGCCACTGATGAGTCCATTTCTCACTGCCAAGCTGTACCTTGGATGAAGCCACCTCCATATCCACCGGTGTAAACCCAGGCCGTGTGGTCGTAGCCGACGCCCCACACCACGCCCCGGCTGTTGCTCTCGATCAGCCGCAGGTGCCCTCCCACCTGACGCCAGAACCTGCCAGGAAAGGACATTCTACTCAACACCACATCCTCTAGGGGTGTGTGCTTTCCCCACCAACAACCCAAAAACCTCCAGCACAGGCAACCTTCTCTGCTCACTTCTCCAACCACTGTGCAACCTCTAAGTTAAAGCAGCTGCCAGTTGAAAGCATTTCCTTCTGAACAGCTACCAAAAAGCAGATGGTATTGTTCTGCTTGAGGAGTTTGCAGCACCATATTGCCACAGTTGTCATAAAAACTGTCAAGAAACTGCTCCTGAACTGCAGTGTCTACGGAAGACTGAGAATTTCAGATTTCTTGACTCAGATAAAACTGAAAGCTCAAATTATATTCCAATTACAGCGATTAGATTTACTTTCAGTTTAGGCTATCTCTTATGACATTAAAAATGCAATTTAAAAAAATGGGATCTCAGTGAGAAAAGCTTTTGAAATCATAAGGATATCTCCAGCATCTAAGAATTAGAATACAATTTGGTGATACGATTCTTCATCTGCAGTCATGAGTAGGAAGGCAGACATTAACCCTGTCAGTGAGAGACATCTGCAGTGTACTACACACTCCAAGAGCCCATCAAAGCCACTGAACTGACAGGTCATTCTTTGCTGGATGGCATCCCATGCAGAAAGAACAGCTTCAGAAGCCTCTTACATTTGATCACACGGCATCAGCTGGGGTCCGGCCTCCAGCTCAGGACTTGGCTCACTAACAAAGATGTCTCCTTTACAAGTAACTGACCAAATGGCATGGTGAGAAGGAGGGCCTTGAATCCGTCTGCTTTCACAGCAAGACATGTTCAGCAAAGACAGCTACAAAACAAGAAGCAAAAAAAGCTTCCACTTACAGCGAGAACAAAAATTCCCATAGAGATGCTCAGTACTGTAAAATAAAATTTTACCTCTGTACGATCTTGCAAATCAGCAAAGTGAATTTGCAGCTTTTTCTCAAAAGGCACTAGAATTCAGTGGTTCAGAAATTATTATACAACCACTGGAACTGCTGTGGTTTGCAGGAGCTGATCAGGATGAAGCACCTCTCAGGTTTGCCCCTGCTCCAGTGTATCTATGCCTGTCTGCCTGTACAAAAGACTCTCTGCAACAGTGAAAACAGAGAATGGTTCTTCTACCAATGCAGAAGAACACAATAACTTAATTCAACTCCTAACTCATTCCTACCCTAATCTATATCCAGGGATAGGAAGAGAATGTAAAGCCATATTAGTGTTGCTGTGGATAACTGCAGCACCAGAAAGCAAGCAGACTTCAGAGGAAATAACAAGCCTCAGGTGCCTCTAAAATAAGTCTGATCAGATGGTTTAAATACCTAAACTTAAAAAACAGTTGAGCAGCCTCAAGAGTTTAAATGTAATGCTGACATTTCAGAGACTGGCTTCTATGTTTAATTGCAGATATTGCCAGCTTGAAATGAGAGATGCCCAGAATTACCCAGTCATGCATTTCTTGCTCTGTTGCGGCTGCCAGGCGGATTGGCCATCGCTGCTTCGTCCTCTCAGGTGTGTACAGTGCAAAGGAGTGCTTGGCTTCATTCAGCACTTCAACTATAATGGTCACTTCATTCAGGAACACATGGATGTACTAAGACAAGAGAAAAAAAAACTGTGACTAAGGCAAACCTTCCACAGAGCCAGCATTTTTGCACTTCAGGTCTACAAATAAGGCACTCCTGCCAAGGACAGCAAAGAATCAATTCTTGGCGCAGAGGGAATGGGACTCCACTTCCAGTCTCACCCTACCTCTGATTCCTGTTGCCTGCAGGCATTAACCCTACTTGGGAAGACCCTGTCCAGCCAAGATGGGCTCTTCACAATCAAGAACACTTTGAATTTCCAGAAGAAATCCTAATTAGTGCAGAACTGATGGTCTAAGCAGTGTGAGTGGTTTGTGACTGGTATTTCTGACACAGCATTAACATAGCTAAGAGAAGCCTTTATTTGCTGGTACCTGGGGTTACCTTTGAATTGGTTCACAAACCTCAGAACAGTAGGTGCCAGAATTTGCCTCCTTTAAAGAAAGTGTTTCCCTTTCAGAGGCTTTCCTTTGCCAAAAGCAGCTCTCCCAGGGGTCTGCAGCTGAACACACCTTTTTCTCCTCATGGTACATGTAATAGATGAAGAGGATGCTGTCACGCATCCCATCGCTCCCAGTGAACTGCTCCAGTGCAACTCGAACGTCCATCCACTTATGAGGCTTCCAGTTCCTCCACCACTGCAAGGCTCCAGTTTTAACCCAAACTGACTGCAAGGCAAACACAACAGGAATAAACTGTACAACTCTTTTTCTTTCTCCCAAATGATGTTTTGTGCCCACGAGTTGTATCTGCTGCAGGTTAGTCTGTATCACACCTCATCATACATTAGTACACCTGTATCACACATTCCCATACAGAGTGTACCAGAGTATGAAAACTCATAAAAGTGGATAAAAAGATACTGAAGTAGCACGTGTACACCAGTAGTAACAGTTTCACCCTGCAAGAGTGTAGTAGCACACAGGTAGTAATTGACTCAAGTTTGCTCTGGTTATAACACAATCTCTCTTTGGAGTTTAAAGGCTTTTGACATAATTTTTTAAAACTTGATTAAAGCCCTGGACTCCAAGTATTTTTAATCAAATAATTCCAGATGTCATTTGGCAATTAGCAATGAAGGGACCAACAATATGAATGAATCTGAAAAGTGCCAAGGAGTCATAACAAAGGGAACATCAAACAAAACTGCTGCTATTTATGTGCTGCCATTGACGTTTGCATCATTTATTTACGCAAGTTAAATTAGTCCTAATGGCCACAGAGACAGAAGCTCACCTACTTGAGTCACTGTTTCAATTAAGATGCTTCATCTTGTGGTAGAATAATTCATACAATGTTCTGCTGTTGCAACCATTTCTCTGAGGATTTGAGGCCTCACAGTACCCAAATAATGCTGACCAATGCTTTGTTTCTTCCTAAATAAAACTCTCTGATAATGCTTTTAGATGAATACTGCTGCTCCATGTTTGACAAGCTGTTAATTTCCCACAGGGAGCCCAGACATTAATAATCCAGTGAAGTTGTCATAAGCAGAAATAAGGGCAAGAATATAAAGCTGGCAGTAAGCTCAAATCAGAATGTCAGAAATGTATTACTGATTCCCAGATGTGTTTAGAAGATAAGAGAGAAATGTCCTCACTTCTTACCTGCTCAATAGCTTGCTCATAGTGCCTGAAATTCTCCAGTTCCCGCTTGGTCCTTTCACTGAGCTGCTGAAAAATCTGCTTCCTCCACGCTGCTGTCTGTGCAGGAGTGATGGACAGGGATAGAGACTGCACAGATGATGACAAACCTGGGACAGAACCAAACCAAATAAACTCCAGTAAGCTTTGAGTACAGTTCTGTGAAAGGTAAAACATGGCACCCCTTGGAACACCAGACTGGATCAACCCAGTCTAACACCATTTTTATAATGATTATAATTTGGAATCAATGTATTACAGCCAAACTTTGTAAACGATGAATAGAAATAGGATCACTAGATGATTATATAGAAGCTTTTAAAGCCATAACCTTGTAAAAATGAGAGTTTAGTTACTGAACTGCAAGATAATTAGATAATATACTGCATAATGAGTTAGACTGTTAAATACTGTGATGCCACAGTTCATGGTTTATTTTACCCACAGCAGAGTGAGGCAGTTATTGCCAGCATCTGCACCTCCCAAGAGAGCCCTTTTCACTCCTTCCTGTTACTGCTCAGTGATATTATGTGTTTTGCCCAAAGCTGCAGTTTCAGTACAATTAAAAATGAGATGTAGATCCAGAACAGATTACTTTACAAAATTGTTACAGGAACTCAAGAGAAAATATCAATTTTACATTTATTTATCTCAAGCCCAAAGTGCTCTACAGTTAAATACTGCTGCACTATGCTCAGACATGAACCCATTAACAAACTGCAGTAAGAGAAAGTGGGTTAGCACAAGTTTTGCACCATGGCTTTGCTCAGAAAAAACAAACCAGCATTTTTATTAAAGAGCATATTGAGCTGTGACTGGAACTGGGGTGTGCTGTGGTGACTGGCCAGTACCTGATGGAGCAGTGAACCACTTCAATGGGCTGTGCAGATCCACCAGACAGCCTCCCCCAGACACCCAGGCCCACAGCGGGTGCTCATCGGCTCCGTACTGGTCTTCAGCTCCCACCAAGAAGGCGCCCAGGGAAGAGAGGCTGGATGTGTCTGCAAAGCTGCTGACAGACAGCACTGGATGCTTCTGAGCCTCCTTCAAGTCAATGTTTATCCACTGCAGTTCTGCAGAAGGATTTGAGTTTCCAGGAGATTTATTCATCTCAAGGTTATCTTTCTCATGACTAGCTGAAGCAGCAGTGGCCTCTCCTTGCTCAGAGTGCAGAGGATCCACAGGCAGCTGTGCAGATGTTTCAGCCTGGCTGGCTGGGCCGTTCCCAGCAGCTGCAGCTCCCAGCAGGGCAGTGCTGGCAGGGCTCGTGGGCACGCCGGGGAGCTCTGTATCAGAGGAAGGATCTGCATCACCCTGAATGACCGCGCTTGTTTGGTTCTGAATATCATCAGTAAAGAAACAGCCAGCACTGAAGGACAAATAGATAATTAATTATCATCCAAAGCATTGTAAATCAGCACAGGCCTTAATTGCAGACACACAGAAACTGACTTAGTGTTTCACTGCAGTAGAGAAACAGCAGACTTCTCTTTTAAATGTCAAATTCTGTCATCAGAGGAACAAGTCCAACACCAACCTGGCAAACTGGTCTAGTAAATCTGAAACATAGGAAGGAATTTTACTGATCTTTTCAAACAATTCATGGTGTTGGCTGCCTACAACTCTCAGGAAAACACATCCCATTTTCTGAGTACAAAATAACAAATAGGATTTTTTAAAGCCCATTATTAGCTTTATGATTTGTTTTTGCCAAAGGGAACTTCTCAGCACACACTCTGGCTCAAATAAGTTAGATACACTGGCACGTGTGGTACAGCCCAGGGGCCAGCAGGCAGCAGGAGTAACTGATTTAACCTCCCTAGGAAAAGAAATGTACAGTGACCATCAGGAAGAACAATTCCTAAGTGGAGTTGACACTCCTTCATGGTATTTCATAAACAACATCTTCTCTTATTAGAGACTAGTTACAGACAGTGATAGTAAAGCCCAGAGAAACATGCTTTACTGCAGGCATGCAGTGAATTCCAATGTGGGAGCTTCAGATCCTTCTCTGAGTGCAACAACTGCTGCTTATTGTTAATTTTAATGGCAAAAATGCAATTGCCTTTTGGCATACATAATGATTAGAGATGTCTTCCCCACTCCTCCTCGTCTGAACCCCTTGAACGTAAAGAAATATCTCCTAGCATTAAAACCCTTGCTGTACAAAATCTTGAGCAGGTGTTTCATGAAGTACCTGAGCAGACTTGTTGAGCTCCCAGTCTGAGATCTGTCACTCTCTCTGCCAGACACAATTGCCTTCCATGTCTTCCCACTGAGCTCACTTGGTGTGACACCTTGACGAAAATAAATCGCTCTGTCATCACAGCCGATTCCCCAGACCTAGGGAGGAAAGGGCTTGGTGAAGGAAGTGGCTTGGAATGCAGTAGGTATCAGATACAAAAAAGGTGCAGTGGTGCAGAATTGAGCAAAGAAAACTGCTGGACACAGCATTTTCCTTTTGTGTTCTTCCTTAATGCTGACACTGTAGATGCAGAACAAAATTCTGTACCAAAACCAGTCTGCACCTCCCTGTGCCATACAAGACACGTGCTGGCTGTCACCTTCAGGTGCAGAACTGCTGAATTCAGCCACTTTCCCTCCCAGCAATTTAAGGCCAGGGCCCCTTTGTCCAGCCAGCCCTACTGGCACTGCTGAGAGGCATACATATGCACACGTGTGAACAGCTCCTGCACTAGAAGGAACATACCCTTAGAGGTAACATTCCCCTTCAGAGAGGAATATAAATACCCTCTCAGCTGCTCCCCAGCTCTCTTACCTGGTTGTTTAAGCCTACAGTTACCATCATCATTTCTCCAACCATTTCAATCCAACTTGTCCCACACGGATTATGTGAGTTCACTCCTCTTCTAAACCACACCTACAACAACAACAGAGTCTGAATTTTTCTCCTTCTGCTCTAGCAGGAATTTAGTTTCTTTAGTGGATTAGTCTTAATCTCTAATACTGACTTGCCACAATGTCTTAAGAAGTCAATTACTTCCTTGATTCTTTATCAGATAAAGATAAAACAATTCACTCAATAGTATCCACATTGTGTGTCCACCTGCAGCCAGAAAAGCCAAAAAAGGAGACTTTTGTAGGACTTCCTGAGACAGAGTTAGTTTTTATGTTCTTGGAAAAACACTTTCTATTCCTATCACCACGTAGGCTATTTTTGATCACTCTGAATGGGCTTCTAAATAGTGTTCTTACATTCAAACCCTAGAAGCAGAGGGAACAGGGCTGCCAGAGGGAACTGTCAGGGGGATGTCTTTAGCAGCTCAGCTCTTTAAGTTGTCTCCCCTTAGATCTGACTTTACCAATCTGAAAGTGTCTGTGGGCTGGGCACCTGGAAGAAGTTCCCTCTGTATGTAGCATATATCCACACAGCCATAGTAGCAAGCAGCTCCCTTAGAAGCTGTTGGTTGAATCCCATAACATCAGGATGCTTGACTGCCCTGTGGCTGATCTGAAGGAAAATGCACCAGCTTATCTCCATTTATTACAGTGGATTTATCTGGCAGATGGAGCAGGCTGGGCACAGCCTGTTACCATGGCTCAGAAGCACTGACTCACTACAGCAGAGAAACTCAACAGAACTGCTGCACAGCACAGAGTTCAGGCCTGGCTTTGAATTCAGTGTGAAAGAGCAGGGAGTGGGACTCCTTCTCCTTATGGGTCCCTTCCAACTTAAGACATTTCATCACTCTAAGTTAAAACTCCAGTAAGAAAGTAAGCACACATCCACATAAGAGATATCTCACCTAATTAAATACCAAAACCCCACATTAAAAGACTGATGAAGAGGGAACAGTTGCAGAAGGAAGATAAAAAAATAGCATCATGCAGTAAAGTGTAGATGAGAATACTACCCCTGCTGCTTTTGATGTAAAATTCAGTCCTTGTGGAAACCGTAGTCACTTCAATTTTGATGCTTAATATCCCTTAGAAGAGGCTCCTCATCCAATTCCCACCAACATCCCCACCCACCTGCCAAATCTGTCTGACTTGGGTTTAGAAAATTCCTTCCAAAAGAAAAGCAAAAAGCCTTCCTTAAATCCAACTCAACTATCACAAACCACAGAGCACTCCCATAACAGCAACGGGAACTAGAATTCCCCAAACCATGGGGACAGAGAGTTCAAATCACCAATGCTTCCTGTGCAAGTTACACTCCTGTTTGAGAGCAGCAGACAGGGAAAGGGAAGAAAAAAAGCAAAAGCAGAATGTGAGCCCTCTTACTTTTCTATCCTTTGTAACACACCACACCACATCAACACCCACGGAGATGTGCATGATCCCATTTTCAGAGCTTGGAGACTCCACAATACTCCAGGAAATTCCTGCAAAGACACAACCCAGAAGGCACTGTAGGTTAGTTTCTTATCCAACACTACAAATCAAAGGGGTTTCCAGCCAGATTTAACAAACTTTACCTTGAGGGTTATTCCTATCAATTCCTTCTCTCACAATAGCTTGCCCTTCCCAGAGAGTTGCCCAAAGGAGGTCATAGGGTCCACAGCTGATCTGTACAACTTCACCAGGAGTGGTGACTAAGGACCACGTGGAACCTTCTGGATTGTGATGGCAGACATTTTCTCTATACCATACCTAGGCAAGTTTAAAAAAAAACAAAACCAAATTAAATAAGAAAAAAGTAGCACTACAACAATGAAACCATTGAGACAGGAGTAAAGACAAACTGGGAAGAACAGCTCTCCTTTAACAAGAGGATTGTTTTGTGTAGTGTATGGCACTCTGACCTTTAAAGGTATGTTTTTTTAAATGTTGATTATGCAGTTGAAGCTATTTCCTTATGTACTAAGGGAGGAGGCTGTTCTACAGAGCAGCTTTTATCATGGAACTACATCTGGATTGGGTACAGTAACCTATTGCTACAAGTTCTGTGTATATTTCAACATTTAAACCACTTCAGCGTATTTCAGGGCATGTTATATAAACCAAGAGTGAACAAATACATAACACAAAAATGTTACTGTTAGCTGAGAGCCTGACCTCACTTTCACTGAACAGAGCTTGTCACAATACAGGGGAAAATTCCATTCTCTGTGCAGCCTTTGGTGACATTCAGCCTTTTGCTAGTCTTGGACTGCAATTTTCTGTAGATCACAGTCAAAATAGAAAGGTCAAACATAGAAAGCATCCTGTGGCAGTCATACAAATGCTCCACAGCATGACTGCTGAGTGCTAAATTTTCGTTTTTAGGAATACTTTATTTCCCTGGGGACTTTCACTTGGGAAATAAAAGCATTTTACAATGGCAGTCAAGTAAGCCTGTAGACTGGGATGCTTGTCATGTATTACTAGAAAGTATGAGGAATAGGGAGTTTTATTTTAAAGAATGTAAGCAAGATTGCTTGCCTCTCCAGGCAGTGCCAAATGTGACTGAAAGCTCAGGCTATCTGCTAAGTATTACATTCTGCCCTATGAGACCACAAGTTTTTCTGTCTAGACACAAAGGAGTATTAGATACATGCTGTAAGGATGAAGGAAGAAAAGCAAGAATGAAATCTTCACAGGACTGAGCAAAAGGGAGGCTTGTTGTTGGTTTTAGGTCTCCCATGGGGGAGGCATAAACCACCACCAACAACAACAACAGAGAAAGATGTATAGTTTTCAATAGAAAATAAAATTAAAATTTTTCAGAGCTGGATGCCACATTGCCAGGTCAGGAGGTGACCACTTTCCAATCAGAAAGTCTTTGAAAACCATTTTGTAAACTCTTGAATCATCCTTGTCTCTCCACCCCAAAGGCACAGCACAATGCTTCAGCAGAACTTTTGTCAGGTTTTAAGGCTCCTTCTCCTGGTTCCCAGTACCACAGTCAGCATTCTGGGCATTTTTCAAGATATAATACTGCTCAGTCCCAGTTTTTAAGATTCACCTGTTCATAGAGGTTAAAGGCTTCCATAAAACAACAACCCTAGAAGTACTAAGCCTTTCCATTTACAACACAAGTTGTTACATAATGTAGGCCCAAAGCAGCTTTCATCCTCTGCCAGATGCACAAGCAGTGCATTTCCTTACCAGTATGAGACAGTAAGAATCCTGCCTTGCTATACAAGTATTTAACTCCTTTTAACTAGTAATTTTTATTAGAAAACTTAGGGAACACACACATACCCTTCCTTGCAAAGAAACTGCCCACACTGACAGGCGGCCGAGAGGCTCGTCCGTGATCTCCCATCCTCCAATGGAGATGTCATTGAAAGGGTCTGGCAGCTGCTCTGGTTCATCATGGGACACAATCTGGAGCAAAGGGAAGGAAAGTTGAGGAGAGGAGACACTGAAAACAGATGACTTGGCTGCTGGCCTAACTTTTGTCTTGCAGACTGGTTATGTATCATTTCCTAGAGTGGCTGAGCATGGAGATTCTCCCTCTCATTCAAGGCCTCCATATGCAGAGAGGGGAAATGCTGCCAAGGCAGCATGGAGCAGTCTGTGTTTTGCACCTTAACCAAAGGAAATTCTTACTCACAGAACAGTGCATACAGAATTGGAAAGCTGAAAGATCACAAATTACAAATTTGGAATGTTCTTAGAATGGAACAACGATTATTAAAGAACAGTTATTCACACAGATAAAGGACATGGCTTGTGAATGATGCAAGGCAGGTACCACCTTGAACAAGAGTGCTTTGTCACACAACCAAAGGAAGTTAAAAATTGATCTGAAATTTGCAGAGGAGCTGAACATCCATCTCTAATTGCATCACCATGAGATTTGGCACCTTATTACCACAGGTTTTTATGGAAAATCCCAGCCTTCCATTCATCTTGCTTCCAACAAGAATAGCAAGTTGGAAGTGAAGGAATCCAAGTCTAGCTTACAGAGAAGTCATAAAAAATTAACTTCCCTGCACTGATAATTGATTATTTCAGACAATCAGTTTATTTAATATGTAAAAGAGATCCAGAACCTTTGCCCAAATGTCCCGTGATTTGTATCTCCTGTATCTGATCCATCTTCTGCGTCTGACACAAGAATTCCATCTCTTATCCTTTGTGTAGGTGCTGGGGAAGTCTATGGCGTAAGTCCAGCCCTGCAAACAGAGGTTTTCTTGTATGAAAAACAGGATCAAGGGGAAGCTTGAAGTCATAACTCAGAGCAATTCTGCACAAGAGTCACAGCACAAGTCACTCTGTGTGTCTCTAGAGCCCTGATTAACAGATCAGCTAATTCCATGAATGATTTATAAATCATGCCCAAATTCCTATGGGTGATACACACAGAACAAACAAGACACAGTAAAAGATTTTACTTTTTTCATAGTAAAGACCTTAAATAACATTGGCATTCAGTTGCCAGGATTTTGTGGCCTGATCAAAAGAAAAAAGCTTCTATGGAAGCTCCTACAGACTTCAAAAGCCTTCAAACAAGATCCTTCTTTCTGTTGTATTAGAGTTGAACTATTTCCCAGAAAGAAGTATCTATGGCAAGTTTTATTTTTACAGACTTTTTTACACTTCTATAAAAGTTCCTTCCATTTTACAGAGTAAGGATTTCCAGAATAGATCTCTTTTTGGTATTGTTCACCTACCCCTTTCTCTGTTGGTTCCCCTCCAATATTTTCATCCACATACCAGTCTGACTCCCACTCCCAGTGTGGTGAAGGCAGTGTGAAACTATCAAGCTGCTGGTGTTTTAGCCCGCTCACATCACTCCACTGCCAGCGGTCACTGGGCAGTAATTTCTCACAAAAGCCACCAACTGGATTCCAGCGCTGCCAGAAATAATAAATAAAGTATTTTGTTTGAGATCACATTATCTCATTGCACATCTACAGGGAGTCGTGAAACATTTCTTATTTTCTGCAGTAGAAGTGGAATAAATTCCTGGGGTGAATGAGAAAGTTTTCACTCCATGAGCCCCTCCCTGAGACAGCCTGTGGAGGAAGCTTTTTGAAGTATCAGAGAAGGGCTGACTGCAGAGCTTGTCCAAACCAAGTCATTTTCAGCTACATAAATAGGACCATCTGATGCTATATTTTACCAGGCACTGGGCGTTTTTCTTTGGTGATGTATGGCACCATGACACTGCAGCATTAGGGTAATGCTGAATGGATGGCCTTGGTATCTCTCATCTCCTCCCAGAGAAAGATGATTCATATCTTGTCTGCACTAGAAAAACAGCACTGCCTCTGCCAGGAATGGTGTCGAGAGAACTGCATCAGCAAATCTCCCCTAGATCTTATATTTTTTCCCTAATCTGCCTTGAATCAGTTACAGAACTGATAACCCAAGGATTTTCACCAATGCTGTCATTTTTTCCCCCCACACTCCTACATACTACAGAAATACTGTCAAAATCTGTCCTGTAATACTGTCTTACATTTTAGGGCATGAGGAAAATGAGCGGTACAAATCAGTCTATAATTTTTACACAAAATATTATTTGCTGTTACTAGAAATCTGGCTAAATTGCCTTGAACATTATCTGCAATCTACTTCAGTTTAATTTCATCGTTGCTAGCTCTTGTAGAGTATTTCTTTCTGTGCTTTCTAGTATTTTGTTTTCCATTTTCCATTACCTAGAACAAACAAAATGAAAGTTTTAAAGTAATAAATAAAATTTTATATTTTGCATTTTTAAAGAACATGCTTACACAATAAAAGGAACATTCTTAAATGGCTGAAAAACTATATCAATATTAAATAATGTATAAAATTAATTTGTTGTACTTTTGCCCATGCAGGTAAGTTAATGTCTCTTCCCAATTTATATTCATTCCATTGCCCATTAGAAATCAGAGAAATGTGCTCAAGAAAATACATCAGTTTTCTCTCCCAATTAACTTTTGGTTAACTTACAACCAAATTTGATAAATTTCCTTTAAAATACTGTTTTAAAGGCATTATTTTTAAGTGCATCAGATAGAAAAGATCACCTTAACACTTCTATGCAAAAAAGTTGGAAACATTGTACTTTAATGGAAAGTTATGCCTTTATTAGAGAAGTCTTTGTAACACTAAGAAGTAGCATTTTTTAAAGAATAATATATTTCTGATAATATATCATCAGAATATATTATCATATGTAATGTATTTCTGATCTTAGTTGCCTGGAAGTTACATGGGCCATTTTCTTAAGGGGATCATGTATTTGTCACTAAGGAAAGGAGAAATGGAAACCACTCTGTGAAAAGGGTGAATGCTCCAGTCTAAAATGGCTCACACAGAACTGGAGTTCACACTGGCATTGCTTTTGCTAGGAGCAGGGAATTTAAATACTACAAGAATAACCTGCTATTTGGCACATATATGTACTCTTCAGAAACTTCTAATCAAAAATGAAAACAAATAGAACTGATCAATCCTCCAGTGAGAAAAACACACCGAGACAGCTGATGTAGGATGTGCTGCCAGTCCAAGCAGTGGCTGTGTGAGGGGTACTGTACCTGTCATACCTGGTTCTCATAGGTTTCCTCCTGGTATCTGATGGGAACATCTCCTGAGAACACGTAGGTGTACACCTGATGGTCACAGGCTATTCCCCAGCAGCACTGTTTGACAGCAGAGACCCTCTTGAATTCCAGCTGTGCGTCCTTACAGAGCTCCCAGTACTGGCCAACAGTAGAGAGAGTGTAAACCCTCCCAAAAATGTCAACAGCCCACAAAAGGGAACTGGGCATGGCCATATCTAAAAGGCAAAAACAAGGTTATTACTGGAAATGATGGATACAAAAATGGATCTTGAACCTATTGCAGATCAGTCATGCTCTGAGCCATCATCAGTCAAATTAAATAAAGATGTAAGGGATGATTTTTTAAAAAGAGCCTGTGCAAAGCTGGCAGCCAGATCTCTCTGTCAGAGCTGTGAAGCCAACACCTCTCAGATGTCCCTAAAAAGCCATAAGAAAGACCTTTCTACCAGCCCACTACAGTCCATCCTACAAGAGCTCAGAAATAAGGACAGCTCTGGCAGGCTGGGGACAGGTGTCAGTTCTGAACTCGGATGAAGCAGCACAGACCATTTCATAGCAGGCAGCTCCACTCTCAGGATCTGGTCATGCTGGTGGTGCTACACACCCTGCTCATCTCAGCTCCACAAAGCCCTGATATCCCCTGGTCCCTCCTTCTCAGCCTCCTCCAGGTACAGCAAGGATGTGAAAGGGAGCTTCTCCAAAAGCACACATCTGGTTTCAAACCATGGACATACTGCCTGCTTCTGCCAGGAAACCTCTTTCAAAGCATTCTGGATCAGATCCAACTTTCGGATCTTTATATGTAGGTGTGATGAATTTAAGTACACACAGAGCATGGTTTGGCAGCAGAGACCTGGTTGGGTTCCATTCTGGTTCTATCACATAATAACCTGTCATTTTCTGGGCACTGCAGCCCTGCCCTTCTCAGAGGGCTGAGGCAGGTGCACTTCAGTCCTTTCAGAAGTCAAGAAAGGCCAGTGTATTTCTGTCACCTGACCTTCTAGGTGCCATCAAAACAGACAAATTTTGGTAGTTCTGTATGTTTGACAGTCAGAATTACTACTGAATGTTTTGAACTTTGCCTTCAGCTCCTTTAACTATAGGAGTAACTAAAGCAGTAGGGAACTGGGAGAGGAGAGGTAGAAAAGTGGACTCAGATCCAACACAATGAAAGAGGAATTCTTGCTTGGAGTCAGTGTGGAACACTGCTTCTTTGCTGTCAAATGGCAACTCTGCTTTTAATACAAGAGCCTAAGGAGAGCTGCCTGTCTGCTTTCTGATAAAAGGGGGGCACACAGGGACTGACTTGCACTCTGTATGTGAATGGCAGTGGTGAAACTGTGGAGAATCTCACACAGCTGGGTCAGTGTCAAAGAACAGCATGGGAAATTCCCCTGGGATCCCAGGGAGAATAGATCAGGAGTCTTTGCTTCAGAGAATTGCTGCTGCTAAGTACCTAAAAACCTGGATCCAAGAGGTGAAGAACAGGTAACAGTGATAAGAAACACATAGCAGCAGAGAATGAGTGATACCAGGGGAAGGTCATGAGCAAAATTCTCCTATTAGTTGTAGCATAACTAAGATGAATCCTCTGGTTTTGACCATTTTTCCCTCTTTGTTGGTTGAAAGCATGAATCTTTGTCTGTTCTTGGATCAGACATTTACCTTCTTTATATCCTCCTATAATGGAGTACAGAAGGACAAAACATGGAATAATGGAATAAAGTGAAGAGGAGGTGAAAATTAATCTGTGTATCACTGGGAAAATAAAGGCTGTGAAAATAACCCTTCAGTATTAGCACTTAAAATTCTCCAAAGCAGTGTTTTAAGCAGAAGAAAATATTATGCACTTCATCTTAAGTAACCAGAATACCAGAGAGTCTGGAGTGAAGGAAGCACTATAGATAATGCAACAACGACAGCTACCCAGCCAGGCAACAAAGAAAAATGATGCTTGGGTCTCTTAAAGATGGGCAAAGATATAAATGAAGGTCTGTACCTGGAATGACAGTCCAGGCAGGCAGAAAAATAGCTGGAGCAGTTCAGGAAAAGGTGATGAAAATTCCAAAGATTATGAAGTTAAGAAAAGCATAGGTGGTACAATTAAAATAACACAGGCTAATGCAACTGGTTTAAAATACTCAAGGCAGCCAAGTCAAGTAAGAGTTTCTACATATTCTTCCATCTGAACTTTGGAGACAGTGTTTGAGGAACCATGGGAAAATCCCAAATGCATTTGGGATTATAAACTTTTAAGACTTCACTTTAGGCCCCTTTGCACTGGCTGTGCTGCAGAAGATGAAGACAGATACGGCCCAGTTTTGAAGGATGCTCAGTGCTGCTGGCTTATGTGCTTTTCAGTGATGGCAGAAGTTGTCAAGTACTCTCAGGGGCCTGGAAAAAACCTGATCTGCTGAATTATTCCTCACCTGCAGCTGCCTCAGGTAATTTCGGATAAAACTAAAATGCTTAAATGAAGAAAACATATCGGTAATTAAAATTTCCAGTGGCCTGGCATATCACTGATTGCTACAGAATTCAAGAAAAATATCCCAACTCCTAGCACATAATAAAAGCAATGATGTTCCTCGGGAGAGCAAGGCCCTGTCCCCGAGTTCAGGCCGTGGCGGTGGCAGGATGTGAACCACCCCGAGACTCGACGCGTTCCAAGGCAAACCGCACACACCTTCCCCCTCCTGTCACAAGAACCGAGCGGGGACTCCTCCGGTACCCCCGCCCGGCCGCGGACGCGGCGCTCGGAGCCCGCGGGGATCCCGGAGCGCTCCACAGGCGCGCACCGCTCCCG
>WBNO01031612.1:867725-961763 GCA_013400575.1 Peucedramus taeniatus | reverse complement strand
GCGGGGAGCTCCCGGGCCGCTCCCCCGGCAGGGGCCGCGCTGGGGCTGCCGCGGCTCCCCCGCTCGAAGGCAGCGCAGGAGGCGGGTGCGCCGGGATCCAGGTGTTCCAAAGCGCCATCTCCCTTTGCCCTCCTTCCCTCGGGGCCCCCGAGGTGTTTGTGTTGTGCTCTCCCCAAAATCCCGGCCGGGATTGCGGGCATTCCTCACACGCGCGGGTTTTCTGCCTCGGAATAATGGCAGAGCGTGCTTGGCACTAACACGGACCCCAAACTTGTTCTTTGCCTGCACTTCGCTGTACTCTGGTTAATGTTTGTTTTTTTCTGATGCACTTCAGTAGTCTTAGAGAGACTTAGGCAGGTGAGTAGATGCAATGCTTTCATTACCAATTAATACTAGCATCTGCCAAATAAAGAAGTAGCCTCTCAGGAAAGAGGAATGCTTCAAAAATTATACAAGTTACACAGCAGATACAGACCCCCGTCTTTGAGATGAACCTTGAGGCTATAGATTGATTTCCCTGTTGATAACTTGAAGCTTGTTTTCCTGCAATACAGGTATTAGTGGTTATTTTCA
Source organism: Peucedramus taeniatus (assembly GCA_013400575.1). Lineage (NCBI taxonomy): Eukaryota > Metazoa > Chordata > Aves > Passeriformes > Fringillidae > Peucedramus > Peucedramus taeniatus. Next base: position 961,190 of record WBNO01031612.1, on the reverse strand, counting down.
GTTTGAATAATGAGGTTGCCAGACTTCACAGATGGATAACTTGATTGAAGAAAGTCTGAGAACTTGGGAAATAATCTCGAAATGGATTATAACTGGGCAAATTGTGCCTTTATTACACTGTGTGCATCTAACCATCCCTTTCAAAAGCTTTTTTAAAAATATAAAGTTTTTAATGTTAATAAAGCAGTTAAAGCCTTCTGTCTTCTATCTACAGCCATTAAAATTACTCAGTTTTCCTAAAAACAAGGACTTTCTGAAAGTTGGGTTTTTTTCCTATGCTCTCTCTTTCTACTTGTATCCTATCACTCCTACCTTGTTCTCCAGTTAGAAACTTAATATATGGAATTAAAGCTTGAAACTAGAGGAAGACTTATTCTGTTTCAAATTGTTTGTCTGCTGGAGTGGGACGTTCTTGATACGTAACATCCAGAAGTGAAAGCTGTGGTCATTGTTTAAACAGTTTTTCCCGGGTGCTCAGCAGCCTTGAAACAAAATCTCAAAGTTAATTATTAGCTCAGTGTCCTTTTGGGATGGTTAAATTGATACTTGGGTTTATGAAGTGGCTTTGCTATTAGATGTGCCAGGTTTTCCAGTTCTGATTTTGATAGAGCTTAAAGTGCTTAATCAAGACTACCTTCCTGTTTATTATTTTCCATGTTTTGTTGTCATACTTGTAAATTATCATTGTTCTGTGTGCTTTACGTGTGGTGATTGGGGTTTTTTTCTTATTTTAGGGTATGCTGTTCCTCCACCGACATCACAGCCGAACTATTCGAGCACGTACACCATCATTCAACAGCCTGCCACCACCACTTCTGTAGTAGTAGTTGGTGGCTGTCCTGCCTGCAGGTAAAATGCTCTTGAGGAACTAAACTCAGTCTTGGGTTTTGTTAAGATATTTGAGATAGTGGTTCCTTGGTTTTCAATAGCTTTTTTTTTTTGTGTGTGTGTATTATAATTAACTGAGAAGGCACTAAGATCTAGGAGTGAAATGCTTTGGTTTGTGTAGTGTGAGCTTGTCCTGGTGCTGTAAATAATGCAAGACACTTCAAACATGAATCTGTTCTTTAAGATGGAGGAAGATCTGTAAGTGATACTTTTAATGGAATGGCACTTCAGTAACAGATGTAACAGGTCAGTTCTTGGGGGAAAAGCATGACAGGAAGTCCTTTTTGATGTGATTATGCCTGGTGATGGTGAGTAGTGTGATTTTATTGTGAAACTCTAATCTTTGTCCACAGTCACTTCTGGTTTTCTGGCAGTACTCTGGAAGAACTTCTGCTGTTGTGGTGTGTGTTCCTATTCCCAGTCCAAACTGTGCAAAAATAGGCAGGGTGATTGTCAGTATTGGCTGAAAACATTGGTGGCTTAAAGCTTTAAAAGATCTGTAAAAGTCCTTTAACTGCAGAAGAACAGAGAAATTGATAGACCAGACCAAAAATGTCAGTCTGCTGCAGTGGTGAAAACCAGAAAAAGTGGTGAGCTGTTACATGGAGTTGCAGCAAGAGGACAACTTCCCCCTTGGAGATCACAGCCATAAAAAAGGAAGGAGACACTCAGTTTTGTCATTAGTGCTGTAAGTCAGCTGTAGTCCCTTTCACTTCTCAGTTCTTCTCTTCCTGGGATGCTGGCCATGGCTGAGGGCAGAGGGATTGCTGCTGGTGCAGTTCAGGCACTGCTCTGCCTGGCCAGCTGTGTCTCAAATGCAGGCTCATTCCCCTCTGTTAAAGTGTACAGGAGTTGCCCTTGGGGTATCTTGCAAGGAGGCACTTGATGCTCTGCAGGTCTGAGCCCTTCCTTGCCTTTCAGAACGTGTAGGAAGCAGACCTGCCTGAGCAGCTGAAGTGATTCCAGTTTGGTGTGTGATGAGTGTGACAGAGGATGTCATAGGGCAGAGGCTGTAACCCAAGTGGTAAAGTTGGTGTTTGTCTGAGAGTCAATACCTGCCTTCAAAGGTGGATTCAAATAAGAGGTGTCCTCTGGTGTTATGTAAAAGCAGGTGCCTGTTGAAATGCCACTAGTTAAGGCTGAAAAACCTGTACCAGCTAGAGCTATTGATCTAGAAGGTGTGTGTTTTAAACAGTGGGGGAAAGCAAGTGCTGAGCTGTTCAGAGGATGTGGTAGATCCTGCCCCCTGAGTGATTACATCAACATGCTGATGCTGTAGCTCAGCCAGAAGACAGGGCAGATGTGTGTGGCTTGGAGAGAGACAGGCAGTGTTCTTACACAGGTCTTCTGGCCTTGACCCCAGGACAGCTCAAAGCATTTCACTGGGAAGTGCTCTTGGAAATAGCTTAAAATGGGTAGGCTCTTGTTGTTATAATTTTTTTCTTTTTCTGGAAGTTCATAGAATATGCTGAGTTGGAAGGGACCCATCAGGATCATCTAGTCCAACTCCTGGCCCTGCACAGGACATTCCAAGAATCCCACCATGTGCCTGAGAGCGTTGTCCAAACACTTGCTGTACTCAGGCTTTAGGCTTCTGGGATGGTCTGGGGAAGACTTTTGAAAGTCTTTTGACTTTACACATATAATACATAACTTTAGCCAAGTCTTTGAAAACGAGCAGTTAGTTGTTTTTAAGTGATGTCACTTGAATAGCTTTCTTAAGTCATCAGGTATGCCCAGCTGGAAGTACCCATTGTGGACTCTTTCCTAAAGCAAAATACTCTCCACAAAATCCTAGTTTACTCTTGGATCCTCAGTTTCTGTTTTAGACTTTGAAAAAAATAAATTGTGAGGAGAACTGTGAAATATTCTGGATCAGGGAATCCCAAGGATGAGTAATGGTATCGAGTAATGGTGTGTCAGTCTGCTTTGCCCTATTACAATATTAGTTCCTAATTGTCCTTAGAACAGGAGTCAAGTGTCAAGGTAGGAGGGAAAAATCCCAGATTGCTCTTTTTTTGAGTAGTCATGGAATTGATAGTGTATTACTTCAGGAAAAAGGACAGGGAGGCTGGGTGAAAAGCATTATATTGGAAATATTCATGGGAGCCTGAAGGGCCAGGGTTCATATTCTGGAAGGTTACACTGTCTGCTACTTCTAGAAAAAATCTCAATCCTCTTCAACTTCTCAAGACCTTAAACACAGTTCTAGTTTGCTTTCATGTCCTGGAAACCTATTTTATGATAAATGCAATGTGCAGCTACACTCTGAATACTGCCCTGAACAGAAAAGCTGTTGAAGGGGCATTGAAAAATATTAAAAGCTATTAATGGTACATAAAAAACTTTGTTAAACTGCTAGGTCAGTTGTCCTTTTACTTTCCTGATTTGATGGTGCATGATTGTTAGAGAAGTCCATCTGCTTTAGATCACCAGGGAAAGCCTTGTGTGTGGCTGTGGAATGATGTAACTGATGGAGGAACCTAAAGGCCATCAAGAGGATTTCTGCCATCAGAAATGCAAAGCAGTCTGCTGCCCTGTGGCATGTATTCATGTTGCTGATGGAAATCAAAACCATTTCCAACTTAAAATACATGGTCTTGAGGAGAAATATGCAGTATCAGTCTGTTATTTGAATTGGTGTCTATTTTACTGCAGTCATGAGTGATCTTGGAGTTAATAAGCTGGCTCGAGTACAGTCCATCTTTAGGCTTTTTTTTATGGTATTTAGTCATAAAAAGTACAAAGTATGTCCAGCAGTAGCCTCTCTGAAGTTGGTAATGTGCCTGCAGTCACTGGTAATTGCATTGCTGCCCTTCTCCTCTGAAGCACTGCTGCCATCTGAGGGATGACTCTCCTGTCTCTTGCTTAGAGCTGTTCCTCACATCGAGCTCATTCATCACTGGTCAGTGCTGCTTTCTAGTTACTGACTTCAGTTTTAATGTGTTCCATCCTTCCTTGCACTCTCAGAATGTCCTTGGTAGTTGTAGTCCTCTTTTCTTGGTGTGTGTTCTTCTCCAGCCCTGATGCACAGAGAATTAAACTGAGTTGCACAGCCTTGTCAGCTCTATGGCTTCTAGTTGACATTTAAGGTTTGGCCAAGCCCTGCTTTTAAACTATTTTATGTTCCCAAGTATGTGTTGAGTCATTACAGGCACTGACTTTAGATATCCTGCTGTGGAATTATCTTTTTAGCTTGGAGAATGCAGCCTGGCTGCTTTATTTCTGGTCACTTTCATTTTCTTTTTCTCTGTCTTTTGTTGTTGGCAATAACTAACTGCTCAGGAATGTTTGCTTTCCTGTTATTTAACAGAAGAAAGTTCCTTTTAAAAACTGTAAAAACATTCTCTTGATCTGAGGATTGCAAAAACCAGTTCCTTCAAAATCTGGGTTAGGGCCTGTGATGGGCCCCGTTGGGTTTTTATTTTCCTGTTTAACTGTATTCACTTGCTTGGGAGAAAGAGCAAGGAAAAGGACCTCACACTGCTGCAGCTTTCACTTTTGACAGCTACAGTGCATCTGCTGGACCAGCACTGTAGTGGGTCTCAGATTATGCCAACACTGAAGCTTCTTCCTGAACTGGAAGATGAGACAAGTTCAATTTAAAGTGTATTTATTCTGAGATGTCTTACAGCATTCTCCCTGCCACAGGTGTGGTTTTGGTTTCTTCTTGTGGTGGGATTTTTACTAAAATTTATTGTTTTTTTTTGTTTGTTTTTTTTTTTTTTTTTTTTTTTTTTTTTTTTTTTTTTTTTTTTTTTTTGGTGGTTTTTTGGTTTTTTTTTTTGTTTTTTTTGACTTACAACAAAGTTGTAACTTCTCAGGTTTCAGTTGAAATTTTGTTTCTGTCAACTACACATATCTCCCGAGGAAATAGGCTCTAGCAAAATTGTATTTAGGTGATCGAGTCCTTCCAATTCCAGCTTTCTGCTCTTCCATTATTTCAGTCACAAATGCTGTGTGGGCTTTGATAAAAGGCTGCTCAGGATACAGGCTTTCTATATTTGTTCACTATTTAAACTTCTTATAAATATTCTTAGTATAATTTAATTATATTCACTGGTTAAATATGCAAGGAATTTTTAAAAAGGCAGCAGCAAAACACCTGTTTAGAGAGCATGTCTGAGAGTGTGAGCAAACCTGAGGATTTTTGGTTTCCAGCAGGAAGCTGGAGATCCTTTTGAACCTTGTGAGTGAAGCAAAGTCTGCAATACCTTTTAGAGAGTGCTGTGAAGGGGACAGGGAAGAAGAAAGCCTTGATGCAGCAGACTGGGGCAGAAGCCACAAGGGCTGTTTGGAATTCCTGAGCAGCTGCTGAGCAGGAAGCTGCTCTCTGAGCCCACAGAGAGGGGGAATAAGCCTGTAGCAGGGTCCCAAGTAAGAACAGCACAGCTCTGGCTGCTTCTGAAGGGTTTTGTTCCACTGCTCTGACCTGATTTGTGGACAATAATCAAAACACATTAATCTCATGAAGTCTCATTTCTTAGAAAAATAAGGCACAGCAGGAATGGATTCCCTAATGGGACTGTATAAAAATGGAAATCTGGTGTCTAATGCCTAGTCTGTCACTGGCCATGAATTATAGCAAAATTTTTTTTTCTTAAGAGTCACCATTATTCTTGAAGCATACTTGTCTGATAGCTAGGATTTCATTGCAGCAATGAGTTGTTCTGGGAGAGGGGAGGGAGCTGCCCTTGTTTGTTGGTCACCACAGCAGTAATGATTGGGCTGTGTGTGCAGACAAGGGAGGAAAAGCCCCAGCAGGGCTCAGTGGGGTTCACCCTGCTGGATGTGCACCCCACAGAGAGCTCTGGCTGCTGGGCTCAGCCTCCTTTGCCAGGCTGGGCTGTTGGTGTGAAGCCTTGAGGCTCATCTCCTGATTAGAGCTGGAATTAAAGCAGTGGTGCTCCTGCAGCAGGGAAGGCTGGTGGTTTAGGGGGATTTCAGCAAAGACAAACAGCTAGATAAAGGCTGCTCCCATTGCCAGGATTCCTCTGCTTCTGCAGCCAGGCCTCTGTATAGGAAGTGAAGCCTAAAGCATTAAGAAAATTAGATCTGTAAATCTGTAAAATCTGTAAAAACTGTTGTACCTTTTACTTGGAAATGCTTTTTAAATATAATTGCATTTACATATACATACATCTTGTGCTGAGGAGGGCAAGCCAGTGGCTGCATAGAGATTTGGGCTTCTTGTGAATATGCATCAACCACCATTCAAGATGCCATCAAGCTGAGGCTGGAGGAGCTGATACCCCTCTTCACAGAAATTAAAACTGTAAACATCCAGTGCTTACTCAGTAGTTCCACATATAATTGTCAATTATTTTTCTTCTGCAGCTGCAGGTGAGATTTAAACATTCTGAACATAGCTGCTGCTCTTGCATTAGCCAGGAGATGATAAAGAATCTCTGGTTTTGTCTGTATGTTCAAAATTAAAGATTTAGCATGTAGCTGCCATAGTCCATGCTTGTCCCTGGTCTGATGTTCCCATTCAAATCTAAACTTTGAAACTCAACCAGCCTCTGTGGCAGAAGATGGGATTTGATTTGAAAATTGCAGGTGGTTGGTCAATAATCTGTGTGGAAGATAGCAGTTTTCTCAAATGCAGTTTCTTTCCATGTCTTGCAGAGCTTGTGGTACAATCAGCCTGTCTCTGATTACCTGGGGTGACCCTTTGAATGTATTTGTAAGGTCTAAAAAATGCTGATAAGCCCACATTTAAATACTGTGATGTAGTGATAAGTCTAAAAATGCACGTGTTAAATTGTACCAATGCTGTGTTCACAGATCTCTTTATCAGCCCTCTCATCCTGAGCACTGGACCTAAGATCTTAATGTTATGAGAGTTACTTTGAAAAAGGGGGTTATCTGGAAAACCATTTGGTTTCAAGTACTTGTCAGTGGGCATAATTGACCTTACTGTATGGAGTTGGCAGCTGCAGTTATAGCTTAAATGCAAGATGCTGCTTGCAGTATAAATAAACCTTTCCACTTTATTTTTAGAGTGGGAGTGGTGCAGTTATAATCAGCTTTTATGTGGTTTATGCTGTAGAAGAAAATTTATGTTTGGTTACGTTAGTGAATCCACAGTTTGAATATGGAGTCTCTAATTTCTCCACATCTCAGGTAAGATATAAAAGCAAAAAATATTCATAGTCTCCCTTACAAAAAGTAGGTTTTTTTTCTTTTTAAATTTAGTAACTGGCTAAGCAGTGGTTGGGTAAGTGTTCATCTAAAATTAGGTGCTGACATAAATCAGCAGAAGCCAAGAAGTGTTTGTGTGGCTAATGCTGTAATCACACTGTCAGACATGATAGGAGCTCTGAAACAACAGGTATGGTGTGGAGGTCATGCAGGCACAGCTCTGCTGAGTGTCCCTGGAGCTGCCTTGCTGTGCTGCTGGCCTGGGCTGTCCTTGTTCTCCTCCAGTGCTGACCCAGCACTGCTCCCTGTGCCTTGCTTGTCCTTCTCTGGGCCTTTTCCCTGGATCTGGTGTTGAATATGGATGGCAGTTTTTAAATTTTTAGTTTAACTTGGCATTTTGCACTACCACAAAACACTTCTGAATAACTCTGTTTAGAGGGAAGGGAGTTTAAAAGAAATTCTGTTTAAAGTGTCAAGGACATGTGCTACCCAGTGGACTTGGGCCCTGCAAGCTGATTAAGAGGGTTGATTGGAATGGGCTGGGCTGTGCTCATCACTGTTGGGGCTGACCAGCAGTACCCCCATTGATCCCTCTGTGTTTGATTAGTGTGTTTATTCTTTAAGGTCACATCAATAGACTGCTTATACCCTTAACTAGGCACACTGGCTCACTTGTCACAAATGTAGGTTTCAGGGCAGAAACTGAGTATGGAATTATTAAGAGACAAGGAGAAGATTTCAAAACAGTAACGAAGCAGGAGTTGGATGCCTGCAGGAGGGAACTGCTCAGTGTGTGAAAGGAAAAGAAGGCATTAGTGTAACAGCAGAGCAGGGCAGGAAATACAACAGCTGTAATGTTATTTGTGATGTCATTGAAATGCCTGGAAAAGGGGCTTTGCCTGTCTTGGGTGGATCTGCAGTGTGAAAACTGAATCTTGAACTACTCAGAAACCTTGAGAGTGTGCCTGAGCCTCTCCATACATCCAGTGTTTTAACCTGTGGACAGGGGAGAAGGAGAGGTCTCACCTCCTGAGCTCTGCTGCTGGTTTCTGTTTGGTCTGAGGGTAGTCAGCATTTTGTGCATTTCCCAAGTGCAAACTGCCAAATCCAGCTGCTTCATCCAGACCTGACAGTTCTGGCTGAACACTCCAGTGTCCTTTTGCCCCTGTATCTGTAACTGGTCTGGTCCAAACAGTCCTGAATTTCTTTGCATTCCATCTCTAGTAGCAGAGTGTTCCCAGGAATTGGCACTTCCCCGAGCTCCAGCTCTCAGGGCAGGCACTTTGTTTTGCCACAACAATGCCAGATTACTTGAATATTGAATTGAGTATCTGTGTGCCCAGAGAGATTAGAACAGTGAGAGATGAGCTCTGAAGAAGTGTTCTGCTTCAAGACACACTTCTCAGGATTTCAGATCCAACCCTTTTTCCCAGAGCTGGACCACATTTTGTAGAGTGAGTTTCAGTAGTGCAGGTATTGCTGTTCTGTCCCCATGGCTCATGTTATTCTGAGTTTGTGGGAATAGCCACAATGGCCAGCACAGGCTGCACAAGTCTGAGCTGTGAGACACTTGTGTACTGAGACTCGAATCTGTGTGGTGATATGGACTTGGTCTACATTTTTTAGTTGCCTTGAAATGATAAAGCTACTGCTGGGATCAATGGTAAGCTGACAGTTCCTTTTTTTTATACCAGAGTTAACTTCTATCTCTGCAAACAGAAATAAAGTGCATTAAAGTGAGGGAAAGCTTAAGGGGAACATGAACTTGCGTAAGCAGCAGAATATCAAGAGCACTTGGAAAAGCCTTTGGCTTCTGATGATGGCTGAGGGGAAGGGGAATGGTTCCCAAGTTTAATGGAGTTGCAATGTTTCAGGCAGTTGCTGTAAGGAAATGGTCTCTTGAGCCTGCGCCTTCCTTCCTTTGCTCTATTTACACATCCAAGAGCTTGTCCCTGATTGCTCCCAGGGAAACAGCAGCTTGTTGGCCTTGGCACCCTGCTCACAGCCTGCACTTCAGGGTCACTCAGCTCTGTTTGCCTTGACTTTCACTGTACCAGGAGGATACATCTTGTTCCGAGTGTTTTGCTAAACTCCAAATCTTGACTATTTGATGTAACTGCACAAATTTCTAAACTCAGAATTCTCTGGTTTATTGTCTGTCTTCATTTTGGGGGATGCTCAGATACAGCACTTCAGAAAGGAGTCAGGGATTAAAATGGAGGTAAATTTCTGCTGTCATAGAACTGTGCTGAAACAAAATTTCCATGTGGTCATGGAGTAGGGAGTCAGCTGGAGCCATGTGACATCAATAATTAGTTCCTCTACAGTTGTAAAGGGAGATCAGTTTTGAGAAGTAGAAACCAGGAACAAACCCCAGACCTTGTACTTTATCTTGCTCTATAAAATGGTGTGGTTTCTCGTGACTGCCAAAGCACTGAGTGGTGACTTGGGGGCAAACTTGGTGAATGTCCTTTGACTGAGTCTGTTTTCCCTTTTTGCAGGGTTGGCGTGTTGGAGGACACCTTCACCTGTCTTGGTGTTTTGTGTGCCATTGTATTCTTTCCAATTGGGATTCTGTTCTGCCTTGCACTGAGGCAGAGAAGATGCCCCAACTGTGGGGCAGCTTTTGGCTGAGGGGCTGAACGTGGACGTGCTTACAGAAGCTACAACTGTTAGCGTACTCTTTCTAATGTAAATGTCATGTACAATCATTTTATTTGCTTCAGACCTGTTTTGTAAAGTGTGAAGGAATTTAGTCTCTTGCATGTAATTTAAACTTAATCTTTTATGAGCATGTGCATTGCAAAACATGAAAACCTACTTGTTTTCCATGTTTGGTGGCACCTGTTGAAAACTAAATAAAACTGCTTTTCCTTTTGCAATCCTCAACTTGTGGCTGGTTTATTAAGTATGTTACTGATGTGTCTGGTGTAGTCTGAAAGCAGAGTAGTAATCCTAGCTACAGTGAAGGGTATTTGCCAGAATCCTTATGATGGTGATAAACAATGTTTAAGACTGTTCATGTTTAGGGCATCAGGTATTTGAGGGAAGTGTTGTAAGTGCTGTGTGTGCTACCTCTATGGCAACAGCTCCTCTACCCCACTGCAGGCACAAGTATTGACCCACAATCAGAGCCCTGTTTTAATCAGTGAGGGTTTTGCTTCATGCAGGGGCTGGTGTTGGTTCACAGACAGCAGAACCTTCTGCCTGCAGCAGGAAGAGGTTGGGGCTCTGCCAACCATGAGCTGCCCTAAAAAGGCCTTTGCATCTTAGATTGTTGAATTCTGATGCTGAAATATTGAAAGCTCAGACAGGCTGGGTTGAGTTGCCTCTGCTGTGCTTTAGAAGATGGGCTGAGGTGTGAGTTACCCCTCTGAAAAGCTGCTGTTTCAGGTGGGCATGGTGGGTGTTTATGCAGGGTGCTCTGGCAAACTGTCCTCGGCTTGAACTTGAAAGGCAGGGTGAGAGGAGCCAGCACATGCTCATATACTATTTTTTGATATTAAGTAACTGAAAGGCATTTCACATGACTTGAATTCACTGTTTATAGTAGTAGAAGTAGGCACCACAAAACGAATGAGCCAGGGGATGCTGCAGGAAACAAGTGCATGTGTAAAACAGAATGATTTAGAGTAAGGATTAATCACAGGCACAGCTCTGCTCTGGCTGAAGTTAAAAGCTCAGTTTCACTTAACTCAGCTACTGCACTGTGCCAGCACTCAGGCCTTTGCTCAGCTCCTTAACCAAAAAAATGTTCAACTTTAACCTGTTTTTCTTTTGGGTAGGCTGCAGTAATGGAGAAATTCTAAAGGCAGCTTTTATATTGGCATTTGAGAAAAAAAAACATGGCACTGCTTTATTATGACCTTTTATCAGACTAAAGTTTGACAACAGTTTTTAAAGACAAAATTATCATTGAAGAATGTGTTGACAGTGTAACATTAGACTGCAAATGAGTTTCTGTTGACTTGAAATTTGTGTGTGAATATTAAGCAAGGCATTACAAGTTGTCTATTCTTAAGGGGATAAATATTTATTTATAACCTAAGGTATCTTTCTTACACAAAATAACATATAATCATTTATACAGGCAATTCTCTATTCTGGAATAAGGCAGTTGTTACATTCTTTTGTTTGAAAAAAAAATCACTGTTATCTTCTTTAGGGGGCATATGCAGGCTTATATTCTAGAACTTACCATTGCAGCTTCCAAGTAATGAATGCCAAAGATTCTGAGCTATTACTTACTCTGATTCATGAGAGTATCCAAACTATCTCCAATATTTTCACAATTTCTACTACAAAAAAAGGCATACTGTAAAATCAAGCCCAAGTGCTCAAACACTAGCCCAAAGCAATTACCTCATCAGAAACTACAGGTTTAAAAAACATCAGAGCTCCATTCCAGTATGTGTCTATTGTACATTAATTACATTTAAATAAATTTTTAGGGCAAGTTGAGATAGTAATTGTCATTGCTGAAAGTGGGTGTTGATGAGGAGGAAGCACAGGTGTGTGACCCCTGTATTCATCGGATAATCGGGGCTGATCTGTCATTGGTTACTGTGGGTCTGAGTTTCACCGTGGCAAAGGGGTTTTCTCCACTGAAAAGAAATGCATGAAGTTACTTTCTGCAATCCAACCCCAAATTCATTCATTCAGGTCCTTCATCATCAAACAGGAGGTTATGGCTCTGAGACTCAGGGATTCTGTGCAGCTCTTAGTTTAATGTGAATTTTTAAAACGAGGTAACATATAAGAATCAATTTTCAATGAGTCAAACATACGGGAAATTAGGGCCCAGTTATATCTGGACTTTTTGAAATAGCTCACAGTCTTCAAAGATTTTTGCTTTTAACTCTCAAAGTCACTTAAAGAAAGGTTTTAAGTCCTGTTCCTTGTCAAGCTGCTGAGAAACATGTTTTTCTGAGAAGGGCCTGTGTATTGTACTGCACTTGATACCACTCTTGAGGAAAGTGCAACTAATTTTAGGCATATTGTTCTAGCAGTGCCTGGGAAAGGTCACAGAGAAATTAATGGTAAACATCCTTATTTCCCCTTATAATCAATAGAATATAAGAAGCCAATATAAAACCACAACAAAATCAGTGTAAAAGTATTTTACCTTAGAAAAGGTGGTTTTATAATGCCATTCATGTCAGGTTTCTGTAAAAAAAAGAAAGGATATTCACATGAAATTTTAGAAATATGCTACAGGTGATCTTGCTGTCCTGCTAAGGGAAAGAGACCCTGCACTTAATCTGGCCATTTTGTAATTTGTAATTAATGGCCATTTTGGTTTTAATACTTCAAATTTCAGTGCTGGACCAAAGCCTGTCAGGCTTTCCATTCCAGGCACGCTGTGTTTCAGGACCTCAGTCAGCAGGTTCTTAACTCATGCTTGGCTTGTGATTCCAATGAAATTGCTCAAGTACACCAGCTGTAAATAGACTTAGACCTTAGAATTAGGCCTAATTAACCCTTAAAATTAAGAAAAATGAACAAATGCCTGAAATTAAATCTTAATGAACACCAACCCTCTTCAAAGCTATGTCAACTACTAAAGTCCTTTTTTTAATAGTTGATACTGTTGTGCATATTACTGTCTTGTGTAGCACAGCATGCACAGTTTAACTGTCAGGAACCATTTCTCATCTCTCCTTCTTGAAATCCTGAGCTATTTCTTCTGTGTATTCTGAAACAAAAATAAGATGCCTTGAATCATTTCCTGCTTCTGCATAGGAGGCCCAGTGAACAGACTGTTTTACATGTCTGTAAATCCTGTATGAGTGCACAAGCCAGCCCAGTATAATGTTGGGCTTATTTCCAAAGCCTATGGAGATGTGGGGGTTGGGGACTTGCACGGAAGCAGGAAAGACAAGGAAGTTCTGCAAGAATGAAAATAAATAGTGACTTTGGAACAAAACACTTGGTTGCAAGTGCAGCAGCTCTCCTCTACAGTTGTCCTAAGATGGGGTCACAGCAGCTGCTGTGAGTTAGGAGGTGCCTCAACAAAAGTGGTCATTGTTCTGTACTCCAGAAGTTCTAATTTATTTTAGTCTTGCTTTCCCTGTGGAAATTTAGATTATCAAGAAAGATGTATTTGTTTTCCACTCCTAGGAGCTATCAGTTTCCATTCTAGCTTCCAAAGAGATTGTACTACCTTAATTAGAGCTCTGCCAACTGACTGATCTGCCATTCCTCTTGGGTTTCTGGTTCAACAGGAATGTTACCACAAACCTTAAATTTATTCCTAAACCCCCTGACCTAATGCCACAAACCAAAACAGTCCTTGGGGTGGCTGTTCCTGAGAATGGAGTGCCCCCAGCAGAACAGTGCAGGTATCCTGAGACCATTTCACACATTCCATAATTCTTTAAGCTCGTTAGTCAGTCACCTGGTCCCAGGGCACAGAACTCTCCCTGCTGGACTGGCACCTCCCAAGGGCTTTAGACACAATCACACCTGAAGGCCATGTGGATCCTGCAGCCTTCAAAAGCAAGACACAGGCTAAGGGAGCCACCACAAATTCTGACATTGCACCATTACTAAGGCTCATGGCTTCTTCATTCAAAAATGAAAACCACAGATATGTCAAAATACAGATGCTGGTCTTCAGAATAATTTCAGAAGTTCCCAGATATTTGTTTTGAAAGTAACTGAACACTGAGATTTAGGTCATATTTCTTGATAATCATTTTATGCAGCAGAAAAGTTTCGTTCCTCACAGAAAACACTGTCCCAGAAACATCACTGCACAAACTACACACTTCCTACACCACAAGGTTCATTACTGAGAAATAAACCCACTTGAATGTGGATTCAAATATATATGCTAATATTAAACTGTTCTGGCTCCCCCAAAAAGTGCAAATCTTTTCTGTAGGAATATTTAGATGAAAAAAAAGGGTATCCCAAAACATGACTCATAGTGAACTGGAGTAAGATCTCTAATTGAGAGGAACTTCACAAATCTCCAGCAACAACTTTCATACTGTCTTTCACACTTTCTATATTTGTAAGGTGAGGTAACCTGTTCTTTTAAAAACTAGACACAAGTCTGTGATTTGATTACAGAAGTGTTTGTAAAGGCCACTTCAATTTCTACTGTAGAATTCACCAGATTACTTAGAAAACATCTGTCAGCAGGTCAACCCAAATTTGTTTGGATGCTATATTGAGAGAGAAAATATTTTGGTCATACCAATAAATAATACCATTTTTTAGCTACAGGCAGCCAATTCTATTATTCTTTGATTCCTGAAGTTTCCCATGGCACCAACTAATGGAACTTTGCATTTTACTTAGGTACAGTGTCTCATATTTTAGCAATGCTAACCTTATTTTAATTAATTTTGGTTTTTTGCCTTCAAAATGTGATCTCTGCTTCAAGAGGCTTTTTGGAGAAAGTCTCAAAAACATCACCCTTACATACACATCAGCAAAATACTTACTTAAAGAAGCAGCAAGAAAAAATCTCATAATTGCCTAATTTGATTAGTCTTCATTTTGAACCAGTTTGAATGCTGCCTAAATAGCAGAAATAATAGCATTGTAATACATTATCTGTTCATAAAAATGTATTTTCACTTAGCTGCAGCTTTGCTGAACACAGCCAGGATTTAGTACAGCTCTCCCTCTGCAACACCTGCAAACCAAACACTCACTTTCATGGGGTTCTTGAACACAGGGTTTATGCTGCTCTAAGTCATGTTAGAGCAGCATAAGTCTATGTTAGAGCTGTGCCCCACAGCTCTAACATCACTGGAGGTGATGGATTTGTACTGCTTTCTGTGAGAATTTCTTTTTGTTTGACAGATTCCATGGCTGAGAAACTTTGCTGTGCAGGGTAAGTCTCCTGTTACTGTCAGTTATATCCCTGAACAATTCTTCTCCCTTCCTGTTAGGATGGATGGACTGAAATGCCAAAGCTCCTCATATTCCTGGAGACAGATGTGTCAAAGGGCTGAGGTCAAGCACAGGTAGGTGAGGTAGGAGATCCCAGGGCCTCATTAAGAGCCCAGCCAAGCAGGGTGGAATATTTGGTTCCCTGCCCCGGGCACTCACCGGGCCTGCCTGCTCCGCTCGGTCGCTCGGGGTTTTCACAGCAGCACCCTTGGCAGGCTCCATCCGTCTGTCTGTCTGTGCAGCCCCCAGGTAGTCTGGTGGTGGGAGGACAACTTCCCCTTTCTCCACAAGGTTCACAGAACTAACACTTCGGATTGGTGCAGGGCTGCAAGACAGAACCCAACCAATACCATTCTCAATGCCAGAATCCATCTCACACTTCTCTTCAGCACCAGGAAAGCACAGAAGGGCAGGAGCTGGAGGTGAATAATGGGTGCAGTGTCCTGCAGCCAGGGGGACTCTTGAGTTAAGCGGTTCTAAAGCTACTCCTTGGGTCTGTGTGTAACCATTAAAACACATTAGTAGCATAATTAAGGCATTGTACTACAGACTATTAGAGAGTATTTACTGTTACTGAACTTTAATGTAATGTTCAGTATTACATGTTACTGAACTTTAAAGAACATGAGCACAAAAATAACATTTTAAATAAATGTTGGGGAAGATCTGGGCACTTCTGCAAGTGCCACCCAAAATTTTACCTTGGCACTGGGGCAAAGGCTTTTTCTTCTGCTGATTCATCCAGTGGTCTGGTGTATGATGATGGAAACCATCCTTTTCTGTAAAGGGAAAGGTATTTTATATTATATAAAATTGGAAAGATCTTTCAAAATACAACAGTAGACTCAGCAAACAGATTTAACTTTTGAAGAAACCAGTTTCTGATGATGCCAAATTAGTGTGTAAAACCAAATATGTGCAGAGATTTTCCTTAGAGGGAGACCCCAAGTCCCTAGTCAGTTACAGCCAGTAAAAAAGGTTGAAAACCATTTACTAATATCTGCTAAGATAATCTGGTGAGACACACTCTTACTTCATGTTCAGGGTGGGTAATATATTGATTATCTTACAGTCTGGTTGTGTCGTGCTCCCCATAAAGCCAGCCATCCTTTTCCTCAGCCACCAGCAGGGTGATGATATCCCCCTGGGCAAAGCTGAGCAATGTCTTGTTGCTTCCAGCAGTATGTGGGAAGATTGTCTTCACTTTTTGCCTTTTTATTATATTCAATCCCGTGGCAACAGAAGTGGAACGTGATAAACTGGCATCATCTGAATTCTCTGTCAAAAAAAGAAAAAAAATAGACACACAGAAGTAAATGCAATTAGTAATCTGAGAGGAAAAAAAGAAAGGAAAACTCAAGTGCAAATGGAGTTCTGAGACTTTGTACTTAGACACCTCTCACTGCCAATGTCTCTTATCACCATGAAGTTCTTAACTGCATATGCCTTTATATGCACACACCCAGCATAATAAAGTGGAACCAACAGGCAGAAACAGTTCTGTGAGTTTTAACTGGCTTCTTTCCTCTTTTGGCATGAAAAGTACTAAACAATCACACCTGTAAAAGGCCTTTGAAAATCTTCCCTTCTGAAAAATGGAACTGTGTATAAAATCCAACTGACACTTTCAAATGTGCCTCAGCACTCAACTTCAGCATTGAGGACACTCAGAGATACTCAGCACATTCTGGACATCAGATATTTATTAGAAAAATATAAAGGAGGGCTTAAAACTGTATGTTGTTTGACTAGTACAATATATTGTAAATGTATTTTTAAGGAAGAAATTCTGGAATTTCTATTACACATTGACGAGTTCTGCATTGCTTCTGCTGTGGTCTAGGCTAGTTATTTCCAATATCACAGAAAGTATAAACTGTTACTGAACTTACACTTGGGAAGCAAATCTTGCTAGGATTTTAAATTTCAGGAAAAGAACTACAAGACTGTGTGCATTTTGCCCCATGTGCATTTCTCCCTTACTGCTACATGCCCTTAAAGTAAGCCAGAGTGAGACTGTCAGTGTTTGTTTGTGTGCACTGAAACACTCAGATGTTCAAAAAAGATCCTGTTCAAATTCATGGAATGCCTTCTGCTGATAACATTTCAAGCCATGAGAGCTGTTAAGTTGGGTTAATCAGTGACACACAGAAAGTAATTAAAATAGAAATTACTTACCCTGACCTGCATTTTACTGCAAACAATTGTCTTATAACACATATCCCTTCTGTTACGTAAATTATATAAATCCTTTATAAATACCATTTCTTACTCCTCTATACATCCTGAAATTCATGTCATTGTAGCAGCAGAGCAGTCCTGAGGTAATTTTGAACACTGCAGGATGTCATTCACACTTACCCAGTTTGCAGGGAAGGGACACTCACCTGCTGAGTGATTCAGTTTCTCAGAAGGTGCTTTGGGAGCTGTTGCAGGATTGTTGAACATATCCACGAGTGGGCTCGTGTACGCCCTGCCCGTGGGAGCTGGGGGCACTTTGGATGCATTTTCTTGAGGATAAAAATCATTTCCAATCTGGAGCCACAAAAACAACAACCATATCACAATACTGAGGGAACAGCAAGAACTTTTTTGCAAGATTAAATACTAGACAGCAATGCTTGAATACTAAAGGATAACATGACATAAAGCCCACATGTTCCTATGGAATTGCTGATCGAAGGTTTGTAAGAGGCTTGATAAACACTTGCTAGTGGGAAGGCTACAATAGCCTTTTTTTCTGCAAATAGCATGATGATCTCCAGATTTTTTTTGTTTAGAAGTTTACTATAATCATTTAGAAATTCAACAACTAATGATGACACAACATACGAACCAGGAGAAATGAGAATTTCACCTGTACTCCAATAAGCTAATAATCATTAAAGGAAGAAGGAAAGAAAATAGAAGATAACATTTTTCTTAAGCTTACATTGAACTACTGAGTATGTAATTGCTATTATTTAGAGACAAGAATGTAGGAAATGGAATGGCTGGACCAAAAGTAGCCCTGAGGCTGAGTTCTACAGGAGAAGCCCTGGGCACCCAGCTGAGAACTGAGCCTTGCTTGGACATGTGCTCCTCCCTTCTCTGCTGTGTATTTTCCCCACGGCAGAGCTTCAGCTTAATGATCTTGGTTCCAGAGCCAAGCCCAGTATATTCCAGCTGAGATACACCATGGAGTCCATCCCAAATGCTGAGGTCCAGCAGAACTGAAGAGCCCACGACCACGAGGAACAACGTACCAGGGTGTTTCTCTTCGCCATCGGCGACGGCTGCGGCGTTCCCGACACCGGCGTGGAACCCGGGGTCCTGATTTCATCTATCATCATTCTGACCTTCTCAGGCACTTTGGTGGCATCACTACAGATCTCCTCCCATGCAGGCAGCTTGGATTTTAGGAAGTCTGCACACTGCATCCAAGTTAAAAGATACTTGTGAAAGAGAGGCTTTTTCATAAAATTGCACAAACCTACTGGTTAACTTTTATTATGCCAAAATGTTTACACCACCAAAATGGAAGTATTTTCTAAGATTTTTCTAAGGAATACCTCTTTGAAACAACTAAGATGTTGTAAAAACAACTCTTGCAGGGTCAGATATTGGAAGTACCTGATCAGTCCATGCAATATTTTTCTAAATACATGATTAAAAAAATTCATCCTTGATTTTTGCTACAATACATTTCATAGAATAGTGTATTTTAAACATTTTCTGTGAAGTGGGCACAACACTTGTCTGGCACTTCAGTTCTTCTTAGCTATTTCTGGCAGTCTGATCTACATGCTGCAGGAAATACCTGGATTGCAGGAGTTTCATTTCTGTTTATGCTCACAGCACTGACCTGAACGTGGTAGAAGTGCATATGCTGGGTAAAGCTGCAGTGCTTGTCAACCAGAAAACAGAACCTTCTTTTTTCTTCAAGGAGAGCTTCTCTGCAGCCTTCTGCAATAAATCTCTGAATATCACTTTGTCGAGAGCTCACGGTTTCCAAATACTGAGGGAGAAAGAGAAAAAAAGAATCACATAGAGCCTCTGAGTTTTATTTGATGCTATATCCAATTACTTAAGTAAGCTCTAAAAGCCTTTGAAAAAGCTTTGGAAAGGCAGGGTGGGATAGGGTGGCTCCACTTCTAAGTCCCTCTCTTTTGCTGCCCAGATCTGACTTCCCATATCTCATCAGGTGAATGTATATTGTCCCTAGAGGCAATTAACATCCTATTTAGGGGTTGTGAGGGGGGTGTGTGGTGTGTGTTCAAATTAGACTAATGACCTTTGTCTGCACCACTGCAGCTGCATTTATTCACACAAAGCTGTGATGAATCTCTGCTTCATTTAGGAGGGGGGTTTGATATGAGTTACTAAAAAGACTGAACTATATTTATCTGAGATTATGAGGATTCATTAAATGCTAATCCTTGCACTCAGACCCAGAACCTTCAAAAAACTCTCAACTCTTATGAAAGCAGGTTAAAAGGCAGTAAGAACAGGAGCTACTGTTACCTACACTTACTGTACTGCGTTATACATGAAGATTTCTTTGAAAATTAAAATAGATATGGAGAAAAAATACATAAGCTAGCAGGAAGTACAAGTGTCATGCAAATAAAAATGTCAATGGCAAGTATTTTCAGAGAGACACATGACAATGAGAATCTGATTTACTAATTTTAAAATAGTTTCTCTTCAGTGTCTTGCCATTTCAGATTTCACCTCAAGATGGCAATGCTGGATTAAGGGCAGTAGGAAAGGCAGTAACACAAGTTGGCACTGCCTACTTAGGGAAATTACTCTATAGCAAATTACTACTGAATTTGCATAGTTTAGCTGGCTCCCTGTGTAGAGCTCTGCATAAAGGTGTAGTTACAGATCAATTATTGGTCCTAGATGAAATCTAGGAACCAGAAATCTCTGAATATGTACACTGGAGCAGTGAGAGCTCAATTGCAGCTGCAGTACAAACTCAAAGAGTGCCTTTAATACACACCAGCTTTGAGGAACCATTAACTTTTTCTGTTGACCAGCTCTCATACAGAGAAAGAAACAAATAAGAGACAATGCACTGACCTCCATTTCCTTGTGCTCATACTTCATTACATTTCGAGCTCCTTGGCTTTTCCTTCTGATCTTTTTCAGCTCAGCTTGAGACTTCTCTAAAGAATCCAGTTTGCTTCTGTGTTCAGTTTGGTACCTTTTTAAAGTTGCCTGCAATCAAAGCATTTCCATCATCTCATAATGCACTCAGCCATGTATGTGGGACTGAAAAGCATTACTGTGATCTCAGAGATAATTGCTCACACACCCCAAATGACTTCAGCAACTGCTGTAGTTTTATAAGGAGCTATGAAGTCATACAGGGGTTCCCTTTTTAACTTAAATTAAGCATCTTGGTAATTTTTTTATATATAAAGTGCATTTCTATTAAAGTTTGTATCAATTAATTAAACCTTGGGGAACAACATCTAAAAAAATTCTTTGACTAGCAATAGACAAATAAAATAGGAGTTTTAGAATTGAATGTACTTACAGTCATATATTTTACATCCAGGTCTGTTTTCTTCTCCAGTTCAGATATAATTTCTTTATGAAACTTTTTGAACTTTAAAAACAAATGAATTAAGAGTTATTAAAAATGGGCAAAAGTAATTTATAATTTCACAAGCAAAATTAATTAGAAGAAATTATTTAACTTACACTCTCCTCTAGACTGTCATTAAGTTTCTTGTGTGTTCTTGAGATTTCTACCAGAACTTGGCCTGTTGATAAACATACAACTATGTTGGTTTCTTTCTTAGACTTCTGAAGTTAGTTAACAAAGAGCAGTAATAAAATACATTTAACTAATATACTCATTAATGGTTATATTTAAGAGGGGTAGGAAATTTCTTGCTGTTGCTCTTCACAGCAGCTGAAATGAATAATTCACTCTGGCCACAGACAAACCAAGCAGTTCATAAGTGATAGAAGAATAACTAATCATGCATTGTTAAGCAAAAGGGACCTGGAGTGCCAGGAAATACTTCCTTCTCTCCAGAACAGCTCGTGTTGGTTTAGTTAACAGCCTCTTTTTGTGCCAAGTCACAGAATAGCACACAAGTTGTTACTACCCAAATAGCTGCTATCCATTTCACAGTCTGAAAAATAAACTTCAGTGTTTATTAAGTTTCTGCACCTTCAGAGCCAACAAAGCAACCTTTCAGTTCCCTCACTGCACACCTGCTAAAACAGACCTGATCGACACAGGAATTCCCACCTGTGCAACATTAACCAACAGCCAAGGCAAAGCAGATTCCTCAGCATCCTCCCAACAGACCCTGAATATCCCATTCTGCTCTGCTGCCTCCCAGCACAAACTTACACAGCCCAGTCAGCACTGTGAGCAGCTGAAAGCTGAACTGTTCCATTTTGCTTCAGGAGGATACAGAGGAAGCATCCCTCCATGTCTGGGTGTGGCTGTACGTGCAAAGCAGTGCGAGCTGCGGGCTGGTGCTGCCCTGCCTGCAGCCAGCCACATCACCCTGCCTGCTGCTCATGGCCACGTCAGCCCCACGCCCTTCTGTGCCCTGGCACAGGCACAGAGAGTGCCAGCCCTGTCTGGGAGATGAGCACTGCTGAGGAGAGCAGCTGGAAGGGCCCAGTTTGATTGCACCCAAATCAGAGCAGCCCACTGGTACCAGCTCCTGAGCAGGAGCCGCCACCAGGACTGGAAGTGCTGGGACCGTGATCAGATCCACAAACTGGACTGCATGTGGAAGCCTTGACTAGAGATGTGTTTTCCTGGCACTGCATTTGCATGGCAGGACTGGCAGGTTCAGTTTGACAGCTGGTTCCCTGGCACACCTTCTCCAGTGATCCTTGTATCCCTCAATCGCCCTTGCAGCTGTCCCATCTGGATTTGCCAGAGGTACCTGCAGTTGTGCTGTCCCCATGCACAGGCAGGGCTGCAGAGTGACCACAGTTCTGTAATTCCTGCACATCACTGCCATGGGACTGTGTGCCCCTCCTATTTGCCATCTTATGCAATTCTAGTTTCCTTTTTTTGAGTTGAAATTGAAAGGATGCATTAAGTGCTCAACACGCTGCTGTATGAATTTTGTTTTCTACCATCCATATTCTTTGAGAGCCCCTGAGCAAAAACTTATCATCCCATAATGCTTCAGGTTGTTCAGCTGTTCGGAAAAGCTCCCAAAAGATGCCAGTAATTTAAAAAATTGGCTCAATAAATGAATGACAGAAATCTTCATTCAAGAGAACCTTCTTATCTGCACAGACATCCAAGCCTGTCTCTCCACAGTGCAGGTTGGTGACTCGGTAATCTTCTCTCATCAGGCAGAAGCATCCCCATGTCCATGGATATGTTACCACCTTTCTCCCTTCTGACTTGTCATTCTCCAGTTAAAGCATCTCAAAATCTTAGCTTCTTTGAAATGAAAACCACATCTCTTGTGAAGCAGTATGACACAGCAGATTTTCACCTAAATCTTATAAAATGTGGGTCTGTATTGTTTATGGGGAAACATCAGGTGGTACAGGAGGAAACACTCATGTCTCTCCTGGCTTTTCAGGAATCCCTCTTCCTGCTCCACTGCCTACCCCCACTTCTCTTTGCACAACAGACTGCAGGACACTTAGAGGAAAGAATTGGAATGCTGTGAGAACAGACAACCCCTTGACTAGCAAGAAAAGGAATTCACAGTCACAGAGGAGTGTTTTTTTAAAAAGTATATATGGTTTTTCTGAGTTCTGTGCAGCCCACAGAGTGCTGTGGTTTTTTGGTTCGTATTTAAAGTTGCTGGTGACTACAGCAATATAAATACAAGGAGAAGTGAGAGGTGCTGTAGTAATTAGTTGCTCACATGCAATAGAAAAGTAAATACAATTAGTTACACAAACACTTGAAGTAACGGAGGTGAGCAGTGTTATTTTAAGGCTCCAGAAGTGAATGCACTTTAGTTCCTACTGTTTCTGTTTCACCAACTCAACTCAATAAATACTTTTTAGACTGCAATGGGCTTTTAAAGTTAGAAGAGCTTTGTGAAAACTTTCTTTAAAAGGAAAATGCTGATAAAAGAAAGCAGGAAAAATTATCAAGAAATACAAACAAAATTTAAAATTTTGTTTGGTTTTACATACACAGACTATAAAGCTGTTTGGGAAGTTACAGAAATTCAGGGCAAGAACTGGAATGGCCCTCAAAATAATTACCCTTACAGATTTCTGTGCTTTTAAAACAAACTTATTCCCCCTCTGTGTAAAAACCCCACTCCGGGCAGCGGCTTCAAGGCAGAGCACTGAGCTAATCCTTGGCAAGGCCAGGTTCCAGCACAGACAGACATCCAACAAGGTGGGGCATTGACTCAGCTCAGGGCTGCCACCCTCTGTGCCACCCTCTGTGCCACCCTCCCTTCCCAACGCCTCCACCTGCAGCGGTGCAATGGAAAACCTGAGTGTGCACGGGGTCATTTCTGTCTGCAGCCTTTTGGCTCTGAGTGCTTGCTTGGAAAGGGGCTTTTCATCTCTGTTTCAGAAAAATACTGCCAAAACATGTCCTGAAGAGAACTTTGAAAGCTGCACTTCCTTCTAAATGGTCTGTGCTGGGTTATTTGACAGGTTTATTTTAGAGTGTCCCGGAACACTTTTGAACAGTGGGTTTAGTTGTCAGTGACTCTGCCCCTAATTGCATTTTTCTTTTGCTCTCAACCAGAGACTTCCTGTACTGTGCATCAGTCAAAAGTCATATCTATACTTCATGTATACATATATATATTTAATTCTGGGATCTCCTCCCTGCCACCAGGAATCCACAGGCACTGCATGTACTGGCTCACCCATTTCATTTCCCCTTTCAAAATGTTGATTCAAAACATGAAAAGAACCCATCCACAGTAACCACACTCTGATCTATTAAGATTTAAATTATATATCAGATTCTGCACTTTGAATAAATAGAGAGCATTTTTGCAATGGACATATATAATGTTTCTTTATTGACAGTTTAAGATAATGGGTTAGTCACTTTTAGATGGTGTTCTCCTGAATTAATTTATACAAGGAGACAAGTTTTTGTAGAAGACTAATTCAGGAGAGACAAAATAACCCCTAGACTACACAGAACAGTGTCCAAGTAGAATGGAAATGGAACAACTTCAATATGATATTTGAATTTTAATCACCATGGTGAATTACAGAATAGCTCTAAGAAAGACAGTGGATTACTCTGGATTAATGGCAGCATAACCTTAGGCCAGGCTCTTGTAAAAAGGTGCAAAAGACTACTTAAGGTGAAGACAAACATGTATTTCTCACATCAGTTAAAATATTCTGCTCTATATTAAAGCTGCTCAAGATCAGGTTCTGCATATGAGCGCTCATAATACCTGATAACCAAATATTAACCTCGTCATCATTTACTGGCAACCCCCAAACCTATCAAACAAAACAGCATGACCAGAGCACATGACACCAGGCCACTAAAGTCCAATTTGTGGCAGCCATCCTGTAAACTTGAACCAGTTTCAGGCATCTTATTATGCAATTAATTAATAAACCCAAAACACTGGCCTTGTAGTGTTTTAACATAACTATTAAAATACTTGTCTTTCGATTATACTTTGCACCCATAGAAAGACCTTTTAAGCTGAAACTTCAGGAATTTGTGGAATATTTTTAGGTTTAACCAAGGATGTTGGTTGTATTTATATTTTCTATTGAGAAAGTAATAGAGATTAGAATTCCATTAATGACGTTGGGTTTGTTACAAAAAAACAAAAAAACAATCAACCATGAGCCCAAAAGGTGCAACAGTAATTTCTCCATATACAGCATCCCCTGAGCAAGAAAACATCCTTGAAAGGCTGTCTTGCCCAGGAGATGAAAACCAAGGAAAGCAATTTCTCTCAGAAATACTCATTGTAAGGCCAGGACTTCTGCAGAAGTTACACTTCAACCTCACTGTTTGCACTGGCTGATTGTTCAGGTTATTTACCTTTTCACCTTGTGTTGACTGTTCTTCTGAAGTCTAAAAGAATTTGTTCAAGTTAGAAACAAAAATGGAACTCAATCAATAGAGTTCTGTTGTGGAAACAAGTATCAACAGCTACCTACAAAATCACTTAAACTTTTAAAATACCAAACAGCTACATTAGAATCAATAAAAGTATTAATTACTTTTAATTAATTAATTCAAGTATCAGCTTACTTGAAATATACTTCAATTTTGTTTTATTTAGAGGAGGTTGCTCTTGAAAAATTTCAAGTCTCTTAATAGGCTTTTTTAGATGTCTGGGAACAGGCAAAATGCTTAATTATATCACTCATTTACCTCCTGTTGTCCTGTTTTGTATTCAGGGCAGGTTGATTAACTTTGTGACTTAGAGATGAAGCCACATAATTATTTCTATTAAACAAGAGACTGGAAGGCTGAGTCAAAGCTGCACATGGAGACAGCACAGTCCAAGTGTGTCATTAGATGCTATTGCTGGCAAGATGCTCTTTTCTCCAGGTCACCCTCTGCCCAGAAAAAAGGCATTTATGACATGGGAAAGTTAGAAACAAAGTCCTTTGAAAACAGTAGCCCCCAGGAGGTAGTAAAACAGGAAGTTTCAAAGGAATACAGTGCAACAAATAAATATGATTGAACAAAACATCTGCGAAGCTTCAAACACATTAAATTATCATTCTGTGATAGGAAGGATTTAACTATGCAAGAGATGCTTTAATGAAACCAAAAAGCTTTAATGGAATTTAATATATGAAGAAAGAAAATCATAAAGAAGGATAAAATAATGTAAAACTTGCCCAGCTCTAACTGCACTTTTCTTCTGATACAATTTGTCCAGAATGCTTTAACACAGTCCCCCCATCTGTAGAATTAATAGTAATATGCACATAAATCAATAGGACTAGGTCAAGTCTACCTTTCCTTACTGCATGAGCAAACATGGAACAGGAATTCAGGAGTGAATCTCCCTGTAATTCATTTTACAAAATGGCATTGACACATGACCATTCAGTGCCATTTTGTGAAGGTGACTGCAGAAGGTGAAGGGGAGGAGAAAAAAAAAAGAATAACCAAGAAAAGGGGAAGAGATTTTAAAGTAAAGTATTTTAAGTCCACTCTACATACTAGCTATAATACACTGAGTCAGCTAGAACCATAATAAATAAAATCTGTAAATAAAATAGAAGTAAGGAGAACTTCACATTCTAATTGGCAATTTGAGATTAATTTTAAAATATGCAGCGTTCTCATTAAGGCTGTGAACAACACAAATATTTCTGCGATATAACAAGCAAATAAGTTAGTTAATTTAAAACAGATTAAGGGTTAAGGGAAATGAGTAATTACTTTCCAGTCTCATTGATACAGAAGAGATAAACAGTCCTGCAAGATGCCTATGTCAGAGTAGTCTAAGTTTCGTGCCTCCACGTCCAGACAAACCAGTAAGCAATAAATAGGATTGTGCAGGACACTGTTGCTAATTTTGTGAGCTGGGCACTGATGGTGTTTGAACTGATGAACTCCCAGTGCTCCACTTGCTCCTTCCCACAGGACTTCACTGCTGTGCTCCTCATGGGGCTCCAGAGGGAAAAATTTATTCTAGCCATGCTGACTTCTTCAGTGTCTTTGACCACAATCACATTTTCATTTGATTCAAGTGAAATAAACCAAAACAATCCAACCCAAAAAAAGTCTAAAACTTGGGCCTCTGGTTTTATCCAGTCAAATTAATTCTTTCAAGCTATATCACAGCCAACACACTTGGCCAGGAGTCCACAGCTGCTTTACCTAGCACAGAGAACTTTCTAGGCACAAGATGCATCTGTTGGTCCAAAGAGAACTTTTAGCATTTTACTTTTACAGCAAATGCTGTACACTAAGTTCTGTCCTTCCCAAATATTAGCTTTATTTTGCAATGTACACATTTGCCTGTACATATATAACCTACCCATACAAGTGCCTGTCTGTTTCTCACTGACACATACTTGGCAATACCCTCCTGAGCACTTCCCTGTCATTAGGTTACACATTGCTCTCAGCATGGGAAATAGAATCAAAGAATCCTCTTATTCAAAGATCCTTTTCCCATTTCATAATTAGGCAAACAATGAAGGGATAGGGCACAGTTCACTTCTATTCTAGTAGCCTAGCACCTCTTATGATATCATTTCCTTTTGTAGCCCAGGATCATAACTATATATAGTCACCCTTTTCTTGTCCTGAAACTTCATTGATGATCATGTGAAATAGTTTAGGACCACATAACAAAGTACTTTCCCAGTACAGAAGACAGAATTTTAATTACTTGAATTAAAATTATTATTTTTCTTTAAAACTTTGGGATGTTTAAATATTAAAAGAGACAGAATACTGCTCAGCTCTTTATACCTTAGAAAGTCTTTGCCTGTTTATAAGCTATATTCAGTTAAACCCAAGGATCAACTTGCTTTTTAAATATACTTTACTAAGACTAAAATTAATGCCAAAATCTTTCAGCTGAACACAGGTGATTTTAGAAAGTATTACACAGTTCATACCCTGCTATAAAGTGGGCAATGAACTGCTAATCCATGACTTATTCCCACATAAGGCTAGACAAGAGTGAATACTTATGAGATTAACAAGAGCATTTAGATTTCCAGTTACTCGGAGTTTGTTCTTGGGGTGATGCTCCTATTTTCCTGTTTTAAATGGAACAAAAACATTAGCTCACATTGAATTCTAAAGAGGAATGTGACTTTACTGCAGATTCAGCAAAGTTCAGCCTGCACTCTAGTTCCCCCATTTCTCACAAGATGTTTTGATCTCTCAGTCAAAAAAAATTTCAGAGATTAGAATTTTTTTAAACATACTATATCATTGAAATGACGATAATCAACATGAAATATTCAGCTTGTCTCAGATGATTGGTAAGCACAGAAACTAAATCTTAATGTGAAAAAAAAGAAAGGAAAAGTATATGCCATGAAAATAATGCATGAAAAATTACAAACTTGTTTTTCCACCTGATACTCCATTACTAATATATGTGAAGTCTGCTGCAGGCATTTAGATTATTATTATTTTTTTTACCCGAACGTATAAACCCACAATAAGGTTTGTATGTCAGAGACTCATCTTTCATAGGGCCTTGGAAGCCCTGTATACCACAGCTTTTCATTCCCTGAGCTGCAGTGGTGTGCAGTGACTGGTAATCTTCACACAAGTCAGGTGAAAAGAAAAAAAATTACAATACAGCCACAAGCCTGAACTTGCCTGGATGAAACCCTGCTGGTTTGAGGCAGATTAGTTAAGGAAGATCATACAAGAGAGCTAATCTCTGTTTTACAGCAGGAATGGAACAAACAAATCATGCTAACCAGCAAAAAACTGAAGGTTTTATGGTTTTCCAGTACCAGAGAGGGTAAATATTTAAGTCATCATAATAAATGTTACATGAAATGCAATAAACCATAAGGAATCACTGCAACTTTCATTACAGCATTTTGGAACTGCCACTGAGTTTCACAGTCTTAGCAGCGTCCAAAAAACCCCCGAACCAAAAAATCCCACATCTAAATTGAGTCAAAAATTTTGATAAAATTCTCTTACTCAGAAGTCCAAGACAATTGGTCTGGGTTCCCTGCCCTGCCCCGTGGGACTGTTAGTGACATCTACAATGGATACTGGATTATTTCTTTTTGTTGGGAAATAATTCAGCAGGAAGAGCTGACTGTACAGACTAAATATATCCTTTCACTAGAGGATTTACAAGCTAGTTACAAATATGATGTTATTTTCCTCACAAAGTTGTATTTTACTTTCCATTTTTTCTCTCACTGAGAGCACAAGAAGTACATTTTTTTGACAGAGACTTACGTGGTGGTGAGGAAAGGCTGTGATTGCTCAGCATCCTTATCTTAGAGATGTGAGAGAGAACAACCCCCTGCCCTGCAAGAGCCCCCGGTGATGGAGCTGTGTTTGGGGGGTTCAGGCTGGGGGAGAACACACCTGTGTGCTCTCCTCACAGAGGGCCAGGAGCCACTCTGGGCTAGCCAGACCTGGCCACCCAGGTAACATGGCATGGACACACAGGTGAGGTCCAGGGCATCCTGCCCAGGGCTCTCACTGCAGGATGAGAGATGCATGTGAGGCTCACATGGAATTTACATGTTCCAGAACAGTGGGAAATGCTTCAAGGACTCCCTTCACTATTTCCTCAGGCCTTTGAGGCACAGCACGAAGACATCAAGTCTCACTCACTGCAGGTGTTTTGAATTTGTATTTTTCCCTGGAGGGTGTGTGCTCACGAGCATCATTAGGAGTTTCTGAGCTGAAGCCCAGAGCCAGGGCACACAGGCAGGTGCTCTGAGAGCTGCAGGTGCCCAGACACCAGTGCTGGTGCCAGCACCACCACACTGCATCACAACCACCCTGAGCAGCTCAGGGCTACAGGCTGCAGCAGTGTTACACCCCAGCTATCACTGACTAAAAACAGGAGAATCAGCTTTGGTTTATAGAGTGCAGTAAGACTGGGGCAGGTGGGGAATAAAATTTCTGACTGAAAAATGTACCCTATTATCTAACTTAACATGAAAAAATAGCTGGAAAATATCACTGAAATCCTGTGAATATCTGTCATTTCTTTCCTCTGGTGCTACTGCAATCATTACCAAAGGCCTTGTTTATTTTCATATTCTGCTTCCTCCCATCAGCCATTTCTAGAACCTGAAAATGTGTAACTTATCTGGAAGTCTTCATAACAAAATTTACAATGATATAATTGTATACAGAACAAACTTTTTTTGGGCAGTTCTGTAAGAACAAACTGCAGTATCTGTTTCTAGACATATTCTTTCTGTTCAGTAACAAACCCACCTCTCGTTCACTGTGCTTCTTGAAAGTATCATTTCTAGTTTATATTCTAGTCAGGGAAATATTACAGACCTTACACTCAAGACTGGCTCATCTCCTTCCACCTTTCTTTTAGCAGACTAGAGGTCTGTATAGCACAAGCCTGGAATGTTACTGTGTAACTGGAAGATACAAGGCCTTATTCCTGTAAAACCCCACAAATACTCTGTATTTCCCTTTCAAGACAGCTCTCTGTGTAGTTTCCTTTTATAGCACAGGAATGGAGTGGCTTCTTCACATGAGATTCCATTATAAATATAGCAGAAGACTCTTTTATTAATGCTCCACAGGAAGAGCTGGCCTGGTTCTAACCACTTAAACTGCAGCCTCTAAGCTGGTTTCTCAGAAGTTTCCACCAGATGAGGTGCTAAAGGTTCTGCAGCTCCTGGCACTCTTCACTCTCCTTTCTGTCCAACACAATCCATTCCAAAGGCAGCACGTTGGGATATAGGGAGGGCATGGATGCAGTGAGGTGGACAAGGTGTCAGAGCTCTCCTCCCCAGCTGAAATGAGCCAGGGAAGGGAAGAGCACGGAGTCATCTTTCTAAGTGAAACAGGATTCCAGCTGGCAGGGTCAATGTATATCTGTTAAAGTAAGCCAACAACTCTCATCCCTCGTGACCTTATTTTAATGGAAGAAGAGCTAGCTACATTCATCCTAAACCATGGAATTTTTTCTTTTTTTCTGCTTGGTTTTCTCACTAGTGAGAGTGACACAAGTTGACAGTTGTGGACAAAGTTGTGGTGACCTTTAAAATTACACCACTGGACAGGCAAAAGTGTTTTGTGAATGTGTTCAAATCCTGTCTTTTAACCTGAAAAACAGTCAGCTCTTTTGTGCTTGAGAGGAACATCAAGTTCAGGGCTCACCCTCTGTCAGAAAGGAATTCCACTTCCTCTGTGCACCGTGAGAAGTTTTGGGGTTTCATGAGACGTTTTGGGGTTTTTTCCCCTCCTCTCTCTATCTTGTGACTGCCACAACAAAGAGCAATCTTTTACTTCAACACTTGCTTTTCTAGATCATTTGTAGTGGTTTTTAACCAAAAGAATTCTTCTGAAAGGAATCCAAATTTCCCCAAATTCTTACATTTTAGACTGCAGGTGAGCATAATCTCTTGCATACCTGTTTCCAATTAAGTTTTAACACAATGCAACTATAAAAACCAAGCCTGTAAACCAGAGTAATCTTTAAATAAATTATCAGTCTTGGTTAGATTAGGAGAGACTTTCATCTCCTCTGATTGTTCTATTAACATATTGATCTTCTGCAATTTAGTTCCATTGATCAAAACCATGCAATGTAATATTTTTCTTTCTTTTTCTATTGAACAAGCAATTAATAGTTTACACTCCTTAATTCTTGAGCAACAAGCTCTGGGTACAGACCCATAAGGTAATTGTGGGTGACTGCTGTAGATACTGTTGCTACACAACAAACTGACTGGGACTTTACACCCACAATATAAAATGAGATGTAGCTACAATAACTGGCTGGAGAAGATAGTTGGGAAGATATGGGAAGCAGAATTCCATAGGCAAGCAAGAAATAACTTCCCAATTCCTTGTGCAAGTGAAGCCTACAAAGACAGCCTGTGTTACTAGAGTAGATTTTATTTAAATTATAAGCACTAAAAATCAACACGACAAAGCCTCACAAGCCTTTGTGTTTTGGGCAAGACAAAAACATCAGCAACACATAAAAGTTGCTATTTTAACACTGTGGTGAAGTGTCTATGTGAAATTGGTTTCACTGCATTATTGAAACACAGCATTTTGTGCTGGTGTGGTATGCTGAAATTTGAATAGTATGAAATCTTAACATTTTTAAACATGCAGTTTCTTGTTCTCTATCTTTTCTTCCTAGAGGGATTTCCAAAAGGTGCCTAGGAAAAAAGGTATGCAAATTCCACATTGCAGAATAGCTTGAAGCACATAAATTCAGATTCTGTTCTTTTAATGCTCATAGCCAAGTCTGAGGGACTACAAGCTCAGAAATTTAGGGAAATACAAAATTAGAAAGAATGTTGACTCAATCAACTCATCACTTATTCATAAGAATTGTGTTATGACTGCAGTACATTCTTCTACTTCCTCAATTTGCTTAAATTATGCTGTATTAAAATAATGCAGAGAGCTTCAACCAGACTTGAAAGATAGAGATACTTAGTACAAAAGCTCTGAATCAGCTGGAATATCCAGATTTCCTTTTCATTCTCATTTCCCTCCTCTGCTCCAATCTCATTCAAGAGAAGAAAGGATTTCTGGCATTTTTTCCGTGATTTTTTCCCCATGACTTCTCCAGCCTCTCTGCTTTCTACCTTCTGCTTCAAAAAAAAATCTCCTTTATTTCTATTCTGTTTCTGTTTGTCCCCTGCTGTGGGGCTGGTGTCCCTTTCACTCTCCCATCCCAGAAGCCCACAGTCTGTGTTTCCTTGTGGGGAGGAAGGATTGGCTGTGGTTTGATACCAATCTTTACATCACATTGGCAGTGAATACGCTCTAGGTCACCCAGCAGGTTTGGGTTTGAACTGTGAAACCACCTCTAATTTGGCAGAGATAACAGAAGTATTATGCATGACAGAGCTGCTAGTGGTCAACCACTTGTCTTTTGGCAAGTCTAAAGGAACTCCTGGATGAGATTTGCACAGGGGCCTGGCAGAGCTCCCCTGGAGTTAGAATGGGCAAAGTTTGATTTGTCCTTATGCACCCCATACTGCTCAGCATGCACTGCAATATTATTAAAACACCAAAGTGTACAGTAAATACTTTTCTTTTCAAGCAGATACTTTTATAGACACCTGGGTGTATCATATTTCTTTGGTAAATAGTCTAATATTGTAGCCCAGCTTCAGAACTTGTAAGACTTTTTCTTGAAAATGCAAATGATGTGTCACAGATTCCTAACCACATTATCCTGCCTTTTCCAGCATTCATTGACTTTCCTTATCTCTAAATTAAGTATTCCATCAGAGAGTATGTTGGAAGAAATCCAGAGTTACTCTTTGCCTTAAAAAGAATGGATTTTTCTGCAGTAACAGTTGAAGCAGAAGGTGAAGAGAAAGCAGGGAACAAGGCCGTATTTTCTCAATATGGTCTATCTTGAAAAAGATTTGTAATTGCAGGATGGAATTCATAGCTAAACAAAAATATGTTTTCAATCACAATTCTGTATTGTCCCAAATAATAGGGAAAGCCAGCTATTTTCAGAAGTCAGCAGAAGATTACCCAATAATAATAATATTTCCAAATAAGCAGACAATGTCCCACAGCGACAAGTCATAGATCAGTTACTTCCATGCATCTGACCAACTGCTTGATTGCAAAAACTGTAACTGTGCCTTTTCTGCTATTTCATAAGACTCTGCACAGCCATTTCTTTTAACTGTTCTATAGTTTGACAGCAGCAGCTCTGCTTTCTGTAAACAGCCTGCAAAGCAAACAGAGGAGCTGCTGTTGGCTCTGTTTGCTCTGCCCTGTTTGCTGTTCCGCCACTCCCGGCCCTCAACACTCACCCACAAGTGCTGTCAGAGCAAACCATAAAAATGCAGGCAGCCACACAGAAACCAGTGCCCACCTTTCAACAGGGGCCTGTCCCCTCAATTCTACTTCTCCAGAGCTATGAAAAAAATTGCTAAACTCATCCATGGTAATCAGCTGAATTAACAAACTATGGTGAGTTACAGGAGGAGATGTAAGTTACATCACTGGAAGGGTCCTACATTGCCCAAAATCAAAAGTTCAGAGGCAAGACACATCATCAAGTTATTTTTGTCAAACAGCAAATGAAGGCATTAAACAAATATTTCCTCCTTGCAGTATAGATCCCAGTTCTTTGCTTTGCAGTGACATGAGAATCTTTTGTCAGAAATATCAAATACTTTGTGCTCCCTTGCCCAGCATTGCAATTATACTGCTCAGCCTACAGAAGTGAACTTGTCAAGGTCAAGTGCTGCTGCTGATCTTTCAAATGTTCAGAAATTATTTTCAGGAGAGTACAGAACTTGAAGTGGATTTATATTAATGTAAAATTAATCTGTCTTTGAGTCTACAGTTTCTCTTTCAAAAGCTCAAGTAGAAAATAAATATAAATGCACCTGAGAACTTTTAGTGATACACTTGATCAAACGTAGTGAAGTAAAACTGAACCCTTCACAATGACACTCAACCAGAAAATTGTTTTAGTTTAGAACTGCTTTTGTACATGAGGACTCCTCAAACCAATATTCTGTTGCAAAAGTATTTCAACCTTCATCTCTGCGTTAAAAATCAAGATACATGTTTTTTGGTACTTACTTTAGAATTATATGAGCTTAAAAATAGATGCTTTTGAATGCATAGGAAGATATACTCACCAGAGGAGAGAAAAAAGAGCTAAATTTGTCAAAACATTTTAAGTGTGTTGAGAAATAATATGCCTTAAAGGCATCTAATCCCTTCCATCAGTGTTATATAAGAGTAGAACACACTTTAACTGATCCTTATCTACTTCACATTTGTTCTGTGAGCTGCCATCAGGAAAGCAAAAATAAAAGTTATACTTTGGAGTAATTTAAAAAATGATTTTTCACTTACCTAATTCTTTAGAAACTGGAGAATCTGCTGATATGTCCCCAATCTTTGCAAGGCTATCATAATATGCTCTTCCAGCCACTACCATAACTGGGGGTGAGTGAAAAAAACACAACTGTTAAAAAACATCAACATATCTTCAATTGTTATTAATGTATGATCCTATGAAGTCTTGTCATCCAGAGCACAGAGTAAGAGAGGGGTATATGGCAACAAGGAACTCCTTCTGTCAGAGAAAGTTACCAAAGTCCCTGTGCTCCCTGCTGATCTGTGAAACCAGGAAACAAAGCCAGAACTCCAGAATACATTAATGAAATTTCAGCCTGTTATTTAGCTCCAGCTCCTGTGCATACCCAGAGGCAATTAGCATCTAGTGGGAAGGCTTAGCCACAAGCCATTGGTCAGGACATAGCAAAGTTCCTTGGTACAGAGAAAACTGCTGGAAAAATCCAAACTGCAATACCAAACTTCCTAAAAGTGCTGAGGTCTCTCGTGGTGACCAGCCAGACCAGGGAGCTGGGAAATGGCAACTGGCCACCACACAAGGGACCTGCAGCTGCCCCAGGGAGATGTGGAGCCCCTCAAAAACAAATCATCCTTTCTCTCTAAAGCTGGCTGTTACAGGAACCAATAATATATACCACGAAGTTTCAGTTATTTCCAGTTAATCATTTCCTGCTTAGGGCTGATTTAAACAGCAGAGCCAGTTTCGCTGGAATGAACACGGAAATGTTGGGATTGAAGCTGCAGGGAGGCCAGTGGGGAGAAACATCTTACACAGGGAATAGATCCACAGTGGCTGCCGTGCATCTTCAGTGCCTAGAACTGATCTGCACACCACAAAGCAAAGAAATAACAAGGACAAACTGGCAAGCTTTAATTTGAAAAATAATTTATTGAAGTTATTTGTCAAAATTTTTTTGTAGTAGTACATTCTTGACCTAAAGTGAAAGTCAAGCAGAGCCTTGCTGTTGACTGAATGCTTTTTTTTTTTTTCTGACAGGAATATAATTGCCAATTACAGGTGTGCATTTTATAGTTTTTACTAGTAAGGTGACATCTTTTGTTGCATAACAGTCTATTACTGAGAAGCCTGAAAATTTTCCAAATCAAACACAGATTCTCTTTGAGGCTCTGTTGCATTAGAAAGGGTGATTTCTGCCTAAGCTGTCTCACAGGTGCTCTGTATTCAAACTTTCTGAGCAGAAGAATTATACTGGTGCTACTGGTGGAGCAGTGTGCCACCTGCACAAGAGGATTTGATGCCAGTCCAACTCTTCCTATCTGTGTTTTATCAAGACAGCCCCAAGCCACTCTTTCCCTCCTAATACAAGCACTGAAAAAGGAAGGAAATGTGTGATTTTCCCTGTGCTAACCAAAGTAAATCAAGAACCCTGCTTGTATAGTCCCTTCACTAGTACTATGAAATATAAATGATTACTGCAGAAAGGGAGGTTTTTTTGACCTTTTGTCCTCAAAGTGTAGAAAAATACATCATAAACATATCTGGAGTTCTTTTAAGTTTTATGTTCTCTGTCAGCATACTCCAACTTTTTTGGAAAGCTGCAAAGTGTTTGATTAGCAACAGAGTATTTACTCCTTGTTACAGATCTATTTACACCACTCAGAGCTGATGGTGGAGATTACCAATTTATGAGAGTCCAAAGATGACTTTGCAACAGTTGTTGCAACACTGTAAATATTCATTTGAAATTAAGCATTCATGCTAGATATGCCTTATCAGCTAGGCTTGAAAGCAAATGTAACAAGAGCCCAAATGTAACATATCAACAGCAAAGTGTGTGAAAAGCAGAACCCTCAGAAACCAGTATAGAAATATTTCAAATGAATATGAAAACACTTGTTATTCCTTCTGGTACTACCTGTAATTCCTAAGGTCAGGTACTAGGTAACCACATGTTAATCCATCAAGTTAGGCACTGCCACAATTAAGTCAACATTTCCCTATTTTCATCTCCAGCAGGTTTTGGTTTTATCTTTTTCTCAAGCCAGGTCTAAAATTTGCATGAAGAGAGATTTCAATGTCTGTTTGGCTAAGCACTACTTCTGCAGGATCCCATTTCTCAGAGGACTGCATTACACAGAGGGGAAAGATGTGCCATAGGCTTGAGTGAGGCAAAATTAGAGAGATTTTACATGGCTTTAATATGGTATCAAGCAGTTTGACAGGTCTGCATGGGGAAATGGAGCAGGCTCTGACAGGTCCCACAGTGCAGGCTCTGGGAGTCTGGAGCCCAGTCCTGGAAAGCCCTACTTAGATTGTTCCTGTGAAGTCAATAATGGAAGCAGGCAATTATATTCTAAAATGTTTGAGAGACTAGTCCTTAGATTCAAATTCAAATTCATTCTGATTTGGAGTCAATGAAAAAGATACCATCAGGATTAGTATGGACAACAACAAGAAATCAATCCACTCCTGCAACTTGAACTAATTCACATTGTTCTGTACTCAGGGTTGCTGAAGTAGTGACGTGTGTAGGTGAGCAGGAACAGACCTAAGAATGTGAAATATCTCTGGAAGGTATTTTTAAAGAAAAAAACCAGTAACACCTAATTTACATAACTTTGGTTTTTTTCACTTATTATTTCCATGTGGGTTACTTAAACCCACTTTCAGTTTATTTTGCAGGAGCTCTGTGCCTAAGTGTTTGTGATGCAACTTTTCCAGGACAGTGGAAAAACCCCAAAAGACTGAAGAGAAGGTACATGTATTTGTATATTTGAGCTTGTTAGTTGAGGATTTTTTCCTCTTAATTAAACACATCCAAAGTTCAACTTGGGAATTAAGCCTACAAACAAAACCCTCATATCCAATATGTATATTTCAATAAGAATTAAACATTCTTTCTAAATGTAGCACCTGGAAAACTTACCATTAACAGCTTTTTCATAATTCTTCCCCAGATTTATTAAATTCCTCAGTCCGGGATTGAACTGTTCCATAACATTCTAGTGAAAGAAAACAAAAGTTGTGTTATAACCAAGGCAATTCCACAGTGGGTGTCAGTATTAATCTCAGTGTCACTCAGGCCTAGTTTTCAACTGAGAAGTCCATGGATGGATGAAAATTGGAAGATTTGAGAGACACAGGAAAACAAAGGATGGAAAGGAGGAGAAACTGAGCATTTAAGATCAACAAATGGGAAGAAAAAGTTAAACTATTGCAACAGGGGGTAAAAAGGAGTCTGGCTGTTTATAATACAAAAGGATATCAAATGTGTGATCAAAGTTTGTGCAAGACCATCTTTTATGGCAGGTGATGTTGGAATGAGAGAAAAACCTTTATCCACTAATTGTTTTATAAATTCAGACAACTTTCTGGCAATGGTTCGTGATTTGAGTTCTAAATTTAAGAAAATGACAGAAAAGAAAAGAAGAAAAAATTCACCAGATCTCTGGTTCATATTCTTTGTGGTTTCTGTGTTACAGATGCATTTAGGGAAATTAGCCATTTGGGGATTTTTTGCTGTGTTTTTTATTTGTTTGAAATTTGTGCAAAGCCATGTTTTTTTCAGAAAGAAAATGAAAATGATGACCTTATTTAAATAGAAGGGAAAAAAAAAAATCCACTGCAGCTGTTTCACTGTCAAATACAATTACTGGCTGAAACAGCCAGAATCCGAAATCCAGCAGCTCCAGGCAGGACTGTTCTCATTCCTAGCAAATTCTACAACCTGCAGATTCTGGACCTCCTTTCCCCAGAGTCTTCCTAACAAAACTATAGCTCTGACATTACTCTGTGAAGTTACACTGTCAGGAAAAGAAAATCATAAGATAGCTGTAGATACCATTCTGTTATTCTTACTATTTTGATGGCAATACTTTTATGACACCACTCACTACTGTTCACACAGCAGAACTGTCAGGATCAAGGAATTCAAAACAGATGCTTTCTGTTTACAAGAAATACAAGACTAAAGACAAGAGAAATACTATCAAGCTTTTGTCTGTTGTACTAACAGAATGAAAATATTTATGTTTAGTACACAGGTGGACCCAAAAAGAACAGTAATACTATCACATTTGTCTGATTTTCAGGCAAGGTCATGCAGACAGAATTCTGTTCTTTTTCAAAGACAGCAATATACCTGAATTCTGCTAAATATTAAAAGTGAAGGATTAAGTCCAATAATACTTTACCAGTCCTAGTGAGTAAAAATATATGAAACTATTAAATTCCAATACTAGTATAGCATAAAATACATCAAAAGCAGCCACAGAACAACAATACCTGGCCTCACTGCCTTTGTGTTCAAATTAAATGCAACTGGGATTGTTTTCTGGTCTGTCCCATTAAACTCTCACCCACCCAAATGCAATCACTGCAAACAAACCAGCTATTGTCCCCAGGCCCTTGATTTGTGTTAACTCACAAACCACATCCAGAAATCATTTGGGAAAGCGTGTTTCAGGTGGAGCCAACAATGCCAAGGGCTATTCTAACAACTTAACAGGATGGATATTCAGGCTCTGGTGTCTGGGAACATCCCTCCTCCTGCCCCAGCTCTGGAATCTGCTGCTGTCAGTGTTGCTTCTGTGGCTGTTGCTCTCCTCCTGGCTGAGGCACTCTTACTGTGAGACACTTGTTCCAAGGAGCAAGTTGTTTCTTCCTATTCCAATTTTTTGCTATTTCTTCCCAGCTGTTACTAAAGACGGTGTCTGTTGACTTACATGGAGTCAGTGAATCACAAGGGAAAAAAAAAGGATGAATTAGGGGATTGTTTCAGGATAAAGAGTCCTGTATGTTCAAGGATATGGGGAAAAAAAGATGTACCATGATGGTGTGTGTCCATGGCAAGAAAGAATCTCAACGCCACCTTGAATTGCCACTCTATACTGAAAATAATCTTGAAAGATTCTGCCTATGCTAACCCTGTTCCTCAAAACAAAAAGTTACAGAGTAAAATCCCTTATTGCCACCTACCCCAAAATTCTGAGAATAATGTGATAATTATTGGCCTTGAAGTACTGATTTTTGGAATGACTGTCTAAAACATTCGGGGTACAGACTGCAGTTTCCCTGACATCTTCTAATTCAGATTTCAAACCAATGATTGCACTTGTATCAGTGGTTTTCATTCAGGAGGAAGTGAACAAACCCCAATAAAATTACCCTTAACAGCTCCCCTCTCTGAAGCCAGCCCTTACAGCTCTTGCTTTGCACTAGACCTCTTGACCCAGAGCAGGTATTTGTGTACAGCAGACACAGACCAAGCTCTGCAGACACAGCAGGTCCAGTGGAACACACGGGACTCAGAGGAAGAGCTCCAGGGCATCCCATCTGCTCAAGGTACTCATAAAACCACTGGGAAAGGTGTGGAAACAACTTAGAGCCAGTGCCTGCAGCAGCTGGAAGGAGCACAACTAATGGATCTTTCCTCCATCAGCCCAGGCAGTGTCTGGAAGGGTTTCAGGCCACAGTGGTTGGTTGTTAGCAGAACCAGTCCCTGCCCGAGAAACGGCAAAAACCTCGGCAATGGAAATTCCCCTTTGGAATCTTGGTTTCACAGTTTGGTTTATGGGTATCAGCTGATCCTCCCAGCACTGGGTAAGGCTCATCTCAATCAAGGGTTTGTGTTCAATAGAAAAACTTAACTCTCCCTGACCCCCCTGCCACGTCTCCAAGACGTGATGAAATAATTCTCAGATTATTTCCCTTTCATCCATTAGCAATAAAGCATAATATGTGATCTTTTTCCTTTCTACTGAACACTAGATTCTCAAAGCAAAAAACCTGGCCATGCTTCTAGTGGTCTTTGTATACAGTTAACCACAGGTAACCACTGGCTGTCTTTGAAGTTCAGGAGAAGTATCTAGAGCACTTTATCAAAAAGGGAAACTGTCACAGGCAATTCCCTCTTCAGAATGAGCTATAGATTTGATATTACCAAGACATTTCAGATAAATTAAAATTATTGTAGTATTTTATTCAGCTTCAGAAGTTATAGGGGACAAGTGCAACTCAAATAAATTTGTACAGCTATTTTTTCTTACTATGTCTTACAGTTTTATAGCTTCTCTTACTTTTACTCCAAAGAGAAGGTCACAAAAATGAGTGGGACTGAATACCAGTGCAAAATTTCAAGTCCTACAATAAAGTCAGATCTCAAAACTTCTCAAAAAAGAGGACAGAGGAACAAAGAAAAATTTCTGATCAGGAGAACAATGAATTTAAAATTGTCAAATGTCTCGGAAACAGAAACAGCATTTTTATCTGCCTTGGTGTACAAGGACATAGAAATAAAAACTATCTTAATCCAAATAAACATCATAAAGTGAGAGAGAGCTTGGGAGGGATAAAGTGGTTCACAACACATCATTTGCCTGTACAGTGAGGCACACAAACAGGGCCTCCTAATTGTCAATCGTGTGTCCTATATTCTAGTGACACACTACCTCTCATGAACAGAATAATTAACGAGAAGAGGAGGCACATGATCAGATCCTACAGCTTTCTATTATTTAGGATGAATGGAAAAAAAGGGAAACATTTTCAAAACAGGCAACTGGAAACATCTTTTATGCAGAGACCTTTAGAGCTGGCAAAAGCGACCTTCCAAGGGAAAAAAGCAAAGAGAAACCTATTCTGGTCGTTTGAGTCATTAAATCCTCATGGAATCTCTTATAGGAGAGTTGCTGTGTTCCTTTCACCACATGAAACCAGAGTGAGTTATCCAGCCTGGTAGCAGGGAGCAGGCTGAAGAGGAAGAAGCCCTGAATTCCCACTTGTGGTGCGTGGGTATTAAACCTTCCGCAGTTCCTGATGGTCACATAAACAACGCTAATCTTCAAAACAAATGACAGCCATTGTAAAAGTGCCTTCCTGTAAATGCTCAGCTTTGCTTTTTACTTAAAGACACACCTCACTGAACAATAGCTCAGCAGGTATGAACACAACTAAACAATGCATAGACTCCCTGCAGTTTCAAGTTTACATCCTGCAGGCACTCTTGCAAGAGTGAATAACAATGTATTTGGGTAGAATTCTGAAATTAGAAAACTACCAGAGAAAAGTAGATCTTGATGTCTATTATCACTCCTATTACCATCACTATTGCTGTTCATAGCTGAGCTCTGTATAGCTACTAGTGATTTAGTTTAAATTGTTATTTCTCAATTTGAAAATTAGGAATTTTTTAACCAGTCTCTAGTGTTGCCACACTATGTCTGAGACCCACCTTGAGAAGATACAAATGGTGTACAAAAAGGAAATTATACTGTGCTCTTCTGTACTTAAAGCATTTTATACATTAGTGCATTTCATCTCCTCCTTTAGCTCCTGAAATCCATAATACAGTTTTCAGAAGGGCACAGTTGAGCCCTCAGCAC
Source organism: Peucedramus taeniatus (assembly GCA_013400575.1). Taxonomy (NCBI): domain Eukaryota; kingdom Metazoa; phylum Chordata; class Aves; order Passeriformes; family Fringillidae; genus Peucedramus; species Peucedramus taeniatus. The sequence goes on along the minus strand of WBNO01031612.1, from coordinate 919,438 downwards.
ATCTCATGTTAAGATATCTCATTTGTATGTTAGCTTAATAATATTTTAAAACAGGTTTAACAGAACGGAAAAGACTAAATCAAGATGCCAGTGTTTATTCAAAAAGACTAATTCTTATGACAAATTATTAGTCGTCTTGATGGAACATTTCTTAAGAGAAACATTAATACATCATCCACCAGTGTGTTTCAAATACAAACCTTTTCAGGTTATGAACACATGGCCAAGGATAGATCTCAAGTAGTCATAACTCTAAATAAGGGCAGAAGAGATCATTTGTACTGAGGAAGAACTGGATTTTATACAAACTCCCAAAGGCAGGCTCCTCTTCCCCCAAGTTAGATGTATAATGCAGGGATGCAAAGCAACAGCCTGACTGCAGCTTGTGCTGGGACCATGGGTGAATTTGAAGTTTGATACATAAATCCAGTAGCTTAATATAATCGTGAGTCTTTTTAAAATACAGAAACATGGAATTTAGGACATTAAACTGAATTTATCAGATCTATTTCTGTGATAAAACAATATAGACTACCAAAATAATTTTCAATGCCTCTGGTATTGAGAGTACAAAGGTTTTTTTTTTTTTTAAGGGGGGAGGTGTTTTGAGTTTTTAAACTGTGCTTTGGTTGATAATCAAAATTTCAGGGTAAGATTCACTTGAATACAGAGAGATAAATCCAAGATGAGCAACACAAATCATGCCATTATCAAGAGCTCTAGAAACCTCACCCCACAGGAACACTCTGAGCTGCCTGCCCAGCCCTTGGCCCATCCAGGCAGAAGGACAGGTCTGTACCTCAGCACTTTCCTGTCCTGTCCCTTTTCCCCTGCACTCTGTGTCACAGCTGGATGCTGAGCAGTTCTCCCCACTCAGAGCAGAAAACCTGTGCAGGCTGCAGGGACCCAGCCACACAAAACCACTTTGCTGGGGGGACCATCTGCGAGTCAGGGGGTCCCACAGTGTCCCCAAACCAGCCCACGTCCCCACAGGGAGCTGGCAGGGCAGGGCACTGTCATACCAGGGAAGCTCTCAGCAGTTCCTTGGCAGGAGGGAGGCTGTGGCCCTCTTTAGTCACAGGCTCCCACACCCTTGGGCTTCATTGTGCACGTGCCATTCCTATCATGCGTTAAAGCGATTCTTCAGGTCTTACATAAAGGGTAAATGTCAGCCCTGGCTTTGGTGTGTGCACACACATTGGTGAATTATGCTGTTTATTTAGTCAGGTTAGCTGAAAAACACTGAGGTATTCACTTTCTGGTGTTGTTGCCAGAAGAAAGGAAGAACAAGATAAAAATAAAACGGCATTACTCAGCCACCTGATGACTTCTGTAAATATATTCTGAAGCTTTCTATAATACAGGTTACTATGTATTTAATAAATCCAATGGATTAGCACTGTAAGAAAGAAAGAAAAAAAAAATAATCACACAACACTTACCCCACCCCCCTGAAAATAGCAGGTCAGCAAGGTATCCAATTTAATTTTCTATTTTTTTCCAGGTCACCCAAAACTTGATTTTTTTTGGTAAGTCTTAAGCCTGTATTTGGTCCTGCAGCACAGATGCCATCACTGCACTGAACTGGCTTTTCCCCAGATCAAGGCTTTCTTACAAGTAGGAGAAGCAGCAGCAGTCCTATGGGATTTACCCATCCCAGCACAGTGTTTCAGGCAGAGCACTGCTGGGATGGCACAAGCAAGGGCAGAAGTGCCATGAGCACTGCTGAACAAAGGAGAGCACACTCTCCACACAGGCTGGAACACAGCACAAAGAGGTGTTCATTTGTTTTACATGGGAGAGCTGTGATTACAGTCCCAGCCAATGCTGAATACACAGGCTCCTGCTCTCTGCCCCTAAAGGGTAACCAACTGTTTTCAAGATTTCAACTTTGATGTAGAAATAACTGCTTTAAAGTGGACCCCGAATCCATTCTCTATCTGAAGCAGCCTTTATACCTTATCTGGATAAAGTTTCAATTTTTAATGAGGGCAGGGCAGGAGGGTTTCCAGCCCTGTGAGTACGAGCTATGTGATGCAACATGCCAGACCTCTCAAAATACCTACAGAGGAGACATTTCATCACACTGTCAACATTAACTTTGTATTCCTTTGTGGTTTTCCTGGTTATTTCAATCTTAAAGATCCCTTTGAATTAGTCCAGAAAACAAAACTAAATCTCAAACTTTTTCAGGAAAGAAGTACTGAATAACAGGGGAGGTTTTGCTATTTAGAGATCTCTAGTTCCTTTAAAGCCTGTTTTAAATTGTATCCATTAAAACACACAGGAGATCTTCTCCCCTCTCCTCTGTAAAACTGTTTTGACTGCGTTCTGGAAGTCTATAGACAGAGCAGAGCATTCCTTTGTTGGCACAGCCCTGAACAGTCAACTTCCCAGGTTTCTCCTCTGTGAGCCTGTATTTACAGGGTGCTCTTCTGAGAGGGAAATTTATGTTTGCTTATGGCCTTGCCACAAACGTAACTGATACCAAAAAGCACCAGACTATTTAAGATTATCTGCTCTGGTTCTAGAGGACAAAATTTATACCCAGATAATCTCTTTTTTTTTTTTTTCAGTAGTTTTGCATGAATTTGATCTCTAAGTCCAAAGAAAGTACACAGCATGACCCCAATATAACTGGACTACTTAAAGGGAGGGGTAAAGTTGACTTAAATGTGTTTTGAAGAAGAACAAAAGTAACAGCAAAATTTACTCTTGGTAAATGTTTTTGGAAACCTTTAAATGCTGATGACAACATCTTCAGAAATATGAAAACATTTGATAATAAACCAGAGAAATTTACTAAATAGTGAAATTGAACAATCCACCAGAAAGCTTTCCTTAGGGCTCAAAGCTACAAGTGCAGTGCAGCTGTAAGTTAAATTTGCAAATGCATTCAATCATGCAAATTTGAGTGCTTTCTCTGGTACAACACACTGTACAGAATGAGGATTACAGATACAGCTATGGATTACTTCACTACCCAACCAAAAGTATGATTCTCAAGGGAATTTTTCCCAATTAGAGTTGCTGTGTTTTGGAAAGAGTGTGTTTATAGGGAGAAAGAGTTCAGAACAAGTGTCTGGCGCCCATAAACAAAATATTTTTAATTCTACAAATAACAAGGCATTTTGGAAAGTTTAAAAGCCTCCCGACATGAATTGAGCTACCCACAGCAGTCGGTACTTTGAGGCTTTGCTAGGGTGCACCATCATAAATCTGATTATCAGCTCGGGATGCTGGCAAGCAACTTAATTCAGCATTTTTAGGCTCTGGCCCGTGTGAAGAAACGGTTCAAGCAGAGGACCACAACCACCAGGATCTCCAAACCACCTTATCACCAAAACACACCGAGGGAATTAGGGCTGGCTGTTGAACCGAGCCTGCTGGAGAGGCAGAAACCGGTCTGGAAGCCGCCTTGTCCCGGGGGTGCCGCGGCCGTGCCCGCCCGGGGCTGCGGCGGAGCCCAGGCCGGACACACCGGGGCGGGGGGATCCCTGCCGGGGAGCGGGGGAAAAAGGAGAAGGGGGAAAAAGAAAAACAAGAAAAGAAGAAAAAAAGTTAAGAGTAAAAAAAAAAAAGTAAAGAGAAAAAAAAAAAGTAAAGTGAAAAAAAAAAAAGATAAAAGTTTGCCGCGTTTCCGCGTGAGGAGCCGCGGCTGCCCCGCGCCTCCCGCGGCCCCCGGTGCCGGGGCAAAGGTGGCCGCGGGCAGCCCCTCCCCGCTCCGCACTCACTTTGTACGTGTTCTCCGTCAGCTTGTTCACCTCCTCAGGGTCCCGGGACATGGTGCCGGCGGGGAGACCTCGGTCCTGCGGAGCGCCCCGGCCCCAGCCCAGCGCANCGGCTCGGCTCGGCTCGGCCCGGCCGGGCGGAGCGCTCGGACCGCCCCTACCTGAGCCGCCGCCGCCCGCTCCGAGCGCCGCCTCCCTCCTCATGTCCATCCTCCTCCCGCTCCCCTCCCCGCAGCCCCTGCCCCGCTGCCAAAGCCCGACCCGGGCCGTGGGGAAATCCTCTCAGGAGGCAGCTCTTCTCTGAGGGCCCCGCGAAGTCGGAGGTAAACTTTTCCTCCCAGCAATTAAGTGAGGGTTCTGTCGGAATTAATTAGTCAGAATGAATTAGCGTAGCCCCGGTGATGGTAGTGCGGTGAGGGGTGATCTCCCTGCTTCCTTCCACAGCTACCCCGCATGAGGGAGGGCAGAGGGGGGAGACCCCCTCAGGAATGGACACAAAGGTTTTCCTCCCGAGTCCTGCGCTAGCGCCCTGCCCGAGCTTCCTGCTCCACGCTGAAATTTTCTATTTGTTTTAAATACCCAATAAAACACTGCCCTCAGTCATCTTTCCTCTGTGAACTGACTTACAAGTCCTTCATGGAGAGGGTGGTGAGGAAGGCTGCGGGAAGCTGTAAATTTTTGTGGATGATAAATTGTCCAGATTGTGAGATTAAAGTATGCCAGTTGGAATATCTTTCTGATAAAGTAAAACTGGCACTGTCTTGAAGGGCTTTGTGGGAATTTCATAACCATGGGTATTTAAAACTAGGTTATGGTGCTGGGTATCAAGGGTGTGAGGTGTAATCACCCTCCTCACACGCTGGCTGCCCTTCTCTTGGTCGCTGTCTTTACCTCTGTTTCCCTCACTTTATCACAGCAATAAAAATCTGGACTTGGATCAGAATCCTAGATATTGGACTCTGGTGAGGGAGGAAGTTGTTACGGGGTTTCAAGAGCTGCAAAAGTGTTTTTGAGCACGTGGAGGTGCCTTTAGAATTAAAATTACAATTTACCATCTGGGGAAAAAGGGGGCACTTAAGGTGTTATCTTGAATGCAGCTAAAATGCAGGGCAGAAAGGGGGTTTCAGGAGACTTCATACTCCCAGGTGAGATCTTTACAGACTTCTGGTGTGTATGGTGTCAATTGCTTTTCACTGTAACTGATAATGTTATCCTATGGCCATAATGGATTGTTTTGGGCCCAAGTCTACAACTGATGTTCCCTCTAAGCCGTGTTTGCTTGTTCAAACAGTCCTGTCAAATGTGATGTGGCTGCTTGCCTGAGCATGGCAGGAGGAGTCACACTGTTTATTCCCAAGTCTTTTGTCTGCAGAGTTTGTTACAACTCTGAAAACAAACTGGGTGCTACCAACTTTTGTGTTACCATGTGCCAGTGCCTGGAAAGGATGTTACTCCCTAACAGGCTGGTGTTCAAACTTGAGGGAGCAGGTACCCAAAGGAAGATGCAGAAAAGGACTTTTCCTTCCCTGATTCCTGCTAAAGTAGCTGGGAGTGGAGTGTATGGCAGGGAGTGTTTTATTCCTGTTGGGGCATAGCATTTCTCTTTCCTCTGAGCACTGTGGAGCTCTGGGAGCTCACCCAGGATCCAGGGTGTTTGTTTCCAGTTGGCTTGCTAAGTTCAGTCACATTGGATTACAATGTGAGTGTAAATGGAGTATGCATATCAGACAGAAACATTATGGATAATTTATTTTGGCAGAAGTGTTTAAGTTGTTACAACACTTAACACGTTGTGGGAATGCTCAGCATTTCAAAATGTACATTTGTAAAGGTCTTTATTTTTACCTTGGAAGCAGATGTAAATATTTTAAAGTTCTACTGAATTTCCTACTTCTGTGTATGACCTTTGGTCTTTGGTATGATCTTTGGTATTTGTTTCTGTAGTCTTTCTGTGCATATATTTTTTTAGAGTTTTTAGGTATTATTTTTTGTGTTTTTAGTTCTGCTGGTTATTAAAAAAAAGGAAAATAAAGATGGAAATAAATAATATGGTATTATACCAATTGTAAAGCTATGGAGAAAAGAAAAATAAACTTAGAAAAAACAGTCTTTAAGGAATACCTAAGTGGGAAATGAAGCTAGCAAGGCAGAATCCTTAATTTGGGGTAACGATTAAATCTATAATTTCATCTACCTTCAGATAAAAATAAAAATAACCATAAATAGTTCAGATATTTAACATTACTCTGTGACAGCAAAACTTGAAACTTGACAGCCAAATCCAGTTCTTTGAGTATCCAGGCCTTTGCTATTTATCATAAATTTTCAAATTCACTAGGAAAAGATTCTGCTTGAGCTTGTCATTCAAATGCAAAGGCTTTGTTCTCTTAATAGGGGATTTTAATCTTACATTGTGTAAAGATTAATGTTGTGTTACTGACTTAACTGGAGTCAATCCTGATGTGTGCAAACAAGAGGAATTTGGAATGGTTGAATGAGGTTTCATTTTTGCAAGTTGCTTAAGGATGCTCTTACATTTCAACATGAGTGCAGAAGTCTGCTAGTAACACACCAAAGTGTTTGGTGGGATCAGGACAGAATGTTTAATACCTTGCAAAGCTGAAACTTTAATGAATACCTCTTCATGCTCCATTGCCTACATACTCCTGTAGGCATTTGTAATAAACATACTATTGTGAGATGTACTGTTTTATGTAGACATTTCTGGTTTATCATATTCACCAATTACACTGAAGTTTGGGTGTTTGAGTTCTCAGGTTTTGCATTTTGGTATTGTTTCTTAGGGACTCTGAAGAGTACTTCCTAACTTTGCTCTGGAGAGGAGTTCAGAGCAGGAGTCTAGTTCTGATCACAAATCATATCTGCTGTCTGAACTGATTGGAATTAAAATCAATCTGATTACCTTTTTTGATGCTTACTTTTAACAGATATGGATCTGTTGGCCAGAAGAGATGAAGGAGGAAATATTTTTTTTTTTGGGTGGTGAACCCATCCTGTGGTATAACTTCATCTGTTCTTTGTCTCAAGCACAAACTGCATCTCAAGAATAGTTCAGGGAACTTGCCAGGTTAGTAGCTTAGCTGGTCCAGTCCTCATTAAAGTAGGGCTAAATTCAGTATTAGGTTGCTCAGGGCTTCATCCAGTTGAATTTTGAAGGAAATGTTGAGGAACAGAACTGAAAGTTTTATTTGAAAGAGCCTGTAACTTGACAAGTAAAGAAAATCCTCCACAGTGTTATAGGAGACAGTGTTTAACATTTTGTGTTGGTCTATGTCACCCTTCCAACTGAGCTGCCTGTGCTCAACAGGCATCCTCTGGCTTGTAAGGAGAGTTCTGACTGTAATGTTGCCTATTGAGAAAACAAAACTCCTTCCTCATTACCTGCCATTCTGCCTCACTTTACACTTCCCTGGTGTTAAACTGAAATGTTTGAAGGACTGTAATTATGCATAATTCCAACAGTTAGCCCTGATACCAGCTGTTTATAAGTGATAGCTTGGATTTCAGCTGTCCTGCTGTTCCCCTTGCAGTGGTCAAGGTGCTCCTGCCCCTGGCAGGCAGGGACTGAACAGGAGCAGCCAGGCACGGGCTGGCCTGGGGCTGAGGCTGCCAGCACCTGAACCTGCCTTCCTGCAGCTGCTGCTGGCAAGAGCCTCTCTGGGCCCCAGTCCAGCAGCTCATTCCACGCTGGCCAAAGGCAGAATCACAAAGATTTAGCAAAACTGCTGTCCAGGGACTCACTCAAAATAAGTGCTTGTATTTATTCCCGCCAGAAGGCCAGCTCTCCCTTGTAGGGTTTAAGCTTTGGAGCATGGATAGCCACAATAAAAATTTCCTTATGTGTTGCCAGCCCTATGTAACTGAGATTGTAAAGAGAAAAGGGTGTTGTTGTTGATACATCTTTTGAAAATGTACATGCTCAGAAATATTCCCTTGAGTAAATACATGTGTTTCTTTAAAAGCAGTACTATCATTTTCTGCATGTCAAATATGTCAGAGACATATTCAAACATTCTTTGGGAAGTATTTAAGAGTACTGTAAAGACCTATTAAGATCAGCTCATCATTAGATCTTTAACATGTATTTTAAGTAGCTTAGTAGACTGTAACTAATTACACAAATTGTGGCTAAGCAGTAATCACACGTGCATGATCTAGCCAGCTGTGCCCTATTTTATTCCCCGTGGTCATTAGCAGATGTTTAACTTGATTAAGGAAAAAAAATGTAAACAGCATGTTATTTGATGATTTCAAACTATGTTCAGAGTCAGGATATAATTTTCTGAACAGGAAATTAGAGGGACTCTACAAGCTCTCTTTTCTGATTGATAGATTTTTTTTGCCCTCTGTTGACTCTTATAAGGAATTTTTCAAGTATTTTAATCCCCTTAAAATTGACAATGCAAAAGCACACCGAAACTTACACAAAGTGTAGTTTGAAAGAATTATACAAAACTTTGGAGTGGTTACTGACCCTTTCAGTCTGATTCAGCTCTGGATCATTTAAAGGATTGACTCCATTTTTAAATTGATGCAAGCAAGCACAAAATCATTTTGTTCCCTGCTGTTCATTGTCCTGGGCTGGTTTCAAAGCAAATGAGCTGTAACTCATACTCACAGGTCAATAAGATACTGAGCACTCTGGTCAAGGAAGACACTTAATCAAATGCTTAATTTAAACATGTAATTAATTGACTGTACTTTGGGGAGTTGAATCAAGGAAGTGCAAAATGCTTTTTATTAACTCTGCTTTCTCCAGGCTAAAAATTAGATTATGTTTTTGTCTTGAAGATGAAGGCTTTGGATGCTTGTGTTTTGTGTCTCAATAGTCTTGTGTTGCAAATTATCTTGGCAGTATTGTAAGATGAACTATAATCTGATTTTGTCACTGTGGCTTATTTTTTTGAGACTAAAAAGAACATATGGTATGAAATAAAGTGTTTTTTAAGAGGTTTCCTTCATGAGGTTGCCTAGGACTTGGACAAAATTTAGCGTTCAAGGGAATCTAATAGGCAGTCCTGCTAGCTATGCTGGTAATTTTCTGCTGCTAGTTGAAACATTTAATTCAAAGCTGTTATGCTCACACATTTTGTGACTGCTCATTTCTTGCCGAGAGGAGCTGTGCTTTAATTCACTTGCCGTGCCCACTAGATGGCAAGCGAGCAATGCACGATGGGGGGACAGAAACAGACATTATCTGTATGCATAAGGCTTTTTTCAAGTGCTTTATAATGAAACAAGATAGATATTAGTGGTAAGCGAATGAAACAGCCTTTATATTGCTCAGAAACAGCCCTGGAATTTTTTCTCAAGAGTGTAAGTGCAGTTAGTATGTTCATGCTATTGAAATCTAAATATGCCTTGGGATCTGTAACTTTATTTTGGAAGGCAGCCCCAGTAGCGAGCCAACATCCTGATGAAATTCCTGTTATGAACTTCTAATCCATTTAGGTTCCAGGGGTTTATGAGGTGAGTCATGCTGAAAACACATTATTTTAAATACCTACGTGTTTGTTATTCTCCCTTTTGTAATTTGTCATCTGGGGATTAACTAACAACAGGTGTGCACTGTCCCAAATGGATAAACTGGTTTGCCTGGGGCTGAGTGTGGAGTTGTGCAGCCAAACAGAGATCTGCTCCTTGCTGGTCTTAGTAATGTCAAGAGATTCTGTATTAGAACCAGAGTAGGAGTTATCTGTGTTTATTATGGGGTAGAGCATAAAGACCTCAATTGTGATGCTGTTGCTGGGCTGGGAACAAAATGTGCGCCAGGTGTAAAGCAGTGCTGCTGTGAGGATTTTCAGAGAGTTTTGGTGCTGTTCTTAGCTCTTCCTTTTCACAGTAAGAAAAAGAAAGACCAAGTACATAATATTGGTAATTTGATTGTACTTAAAATTGGCAAAACTCCTAGAACTGCACTTCTATTGCAAAGAAACTTGTAGCTCATTAACCCCTCTCTTTTATGCAGACTTACTGTCTTGGAGAACTACTAGAAAGGTGGTCAGGATAGACTGTATTATTAATAAACTATTAAAAAAATACAGTTACCTTCTTCCCGTGTTGCCATTTAATTGTGAACATTTTTTAGAAGTGCTACTGATACCAAAAAAGCAATCCGTGTCTATTTGTTGGTAATAAAAATATGATTCCAAACGCATACATGGATATTCTTGGATTGAGCCATACTGAAGTTTCTTTGTGTGGACACGAGCCTGCCTTCTCCTCTTATGTTCAGTTGCTGTTCCAGGAATGGAACTCTGCTGTGCCTGCCCACTCCTCGTTTCTAGACACCCACTGGCCAGTGACAGCACCAGCAATGCTTTCCAGAAAATGCAGGGGCAGGGATGGTTGATGCTGAGCAGCGCAGATCTTGGGAGCAGCCTGTGGTGGGTATTTATAATCCTGCCTGGGCAGCCTGGCAGTGTGTTCTGAGGGTGTCTCCCCAGCAGACCCAAAGCAGCTGCTGACAGTCCCTGTCCCCGCTTGGGGTCCAGCCCCTGGCTTCCAAAAACGCCTGAGGAAGGAGGTGGTTGGGGGCTGTGACTGGTCTGCAAAGATGGGAAGATGATTATTAGACTGGATTGGCAAAAGGCAGTCTTGGAGGTTTGGATGAAAAGGATGATTGATTAATCGCAGGTTTTCTGAAAGATGATAGCTCTAGGGTCAAAATACCTCACTTCCAGTCCCATTGAGATTGGGAAAATAGCATGCTTAGGGAAATTAGAGTGATTACGAGTGGTTCTCAGCTTCTAATTAACTGGCTTCATTGAAGTCAGCTCAGTTCCTATGAATTTCCTGAAAGTTTGGCTTGCCATTCCTTATTTCTGCTCAGCTTTCTCATTTGAAAATCAAATATGTGGGCTGTATCACAGGGAGCGCTCCGTAGCCTCGGGCAAAGAGGTGTGGGATGGCTCAAATCCACCCGGTTCTGGGCGGGTTTGCTCCGGGGCTTTCAGCCTTGGTTTGGGTCACTGCTGGGCGCCACCCGTGGGCTGTAAACCCTTAACCATTACTTTATTTCGCGTTTTTCGGTTCAAAGTGTCCGAGCTAAGCTGAGGGCTGTGCTGTAGCTTGCCAGAGTGGCATTTGCACGGAGTGGGAGCGCGGGTAGCGGAGCGTGCCCTGGGGCTGGGCTGGCAGGGTTACAGCGGGCTCGGGCTCCATGGACACGTCTGGCCTTTAAGGTGGGTCCTTGCAATGGATTGTCCTCGGGGTGCAGCTCCGCTTTCTGTTGGAAGGTGAGGTGGCAGCAATGGGGATCCCGCATGTGAAGTGGCAGGGGTTGTGGTGATGGAGAGCCCCGGCATCCAGGAGTGACCTCAGGAGCTTGTTTGTCATCCTTACCTGACGTGTGATGAGAAGGAGGCACTCGACTTCTGACAACAGCGCCGAGGGCACTGACCTTCCATAGGGCAAAATCCTTCCATGTTATAGAGCCAGTGAATTACCAGAGTTACAGGTAATTTACTAGGTAAGAATAGTTTGTCATTCAATACTGACATTGCAGCTGCTCAGTTGTTTGGCTTCTGAGGAAAAAGCATTTTAGTGTTTCTTTTGTCCTTTTCACATAAGGGCTATAGTTTCAGCTGTTCCTGGAGGTATTTTGAAACTAACTGTTCTGGAACCGGAGAATCCAGTTTCTGGATACAGGAGATAAATCTAGTTGCTTCTATGTTGCATATTACTGCTGGTCCACCCTAGAATTCACTGAATTAGATATCAAGAATTTAATTAACTTCAGGGTTTCTAAACGTGTTCTAAATATGTTAAATTTTGAAGCTCTTGTCCAGCTTGTAGAAAGCCTGTATGTTACTGCTGTTCCAAACTAGGAGAAAAGGGATGTAGTGGACCTCCTTTTGATCATGAAATTCATGTCTTTGTCTTAAATTTAGGACAAAATTTTGGTTGAACTAGAATTGATGGGAGCTTTTGATTTAGTTTAGAAAGCCCAGCTTTCTTTTTTATGCTCTTGATTTTTTGTTAAACTTCAAGTAACGTGAATTTTTAGAGAGAAAGCAGTTATTCAGAAAACTCTTACACTGATAGGATTTGTGAAACAATTTGATAATACTTCCTTCTTCTTTGGCCCCTAAAATGCTGGGAGCTTGTTGTTGTACATGCCACGTTTTTATTACCTGCTCTTCATCAGTCAGTTGGTTGTGCTGTGTAGATGTTTTTTGTTATTATCATGGAATACACGTACTTGCAGCTAAACATTACATAAAGTTTCATATCTCTACCCACATTTGTTACTCTTGTAACCCTACTTAGCAGCAAAAAGTAAATGAAAAGATCAGAAATGAAGAAAACACCTCTCAATTTCCCTCTTTATAATAGAGAGGAGGGTCTAAGCTGCAAAATTCAGATATTAGTTTAGCTCTGAAATTTTCAGAAGATCAGGGATCTGACACTGGTTTTATATTTTGAAATGTGAAAAGTCATTAGAATTATCTGGTTCTGCTTTTGGGTGTTCTGTATCTAGTATTAACAGACCAAGACACAAGGCTGAACTAAAAGTATTACCATACATAGTAATGAATTAAAGAAAAAGACAATTATGTTTGTCTCCTTTTTTGGGATATCCAGAAAAGATGTAATACTGTGCTGTGAGTTTATTCTAGAACAGTATCCTAGATCCCCTTCCTCCCCCAGCTGACAGAACAGATGGTTCATCTCTCTTCTACAATTTCTGCATCCTCCAAAATCCCACTGTGAGGAGCTGGGGATAGGTCTTTCTTTAAGAAGTCCTGTCCCTCTAGTGTATTTTAATTCTTAATTCCATGGCTAACTCTTCAAATAACACTTCAAGTATCACCCTGTTATGCTGATTTTTCTGGAAATTACTAAGGGCTGAGATGGTGTGTAGAATTAATACTGCTGATGAAAATATCAATACAAGTAGTACTTCAGCACGATGGGAGGAATGTAAAGGGAGAATGTCTACAACCTTTTTCCCAAACTTTTTTTTTTATATAAGCATGTGGTCTTTGAGCAGTCTGTGAGAGCTGTGGGCAGTGTAAACAGTTTAGGTCTGTTTATACCCATGAGTGGCACTTCAGGCAAAAAAGGATTTGCAAATTATACAGGTGAGATAAGAGCTGTGACAGTGTCATGATAACAGCATTAGCAGCACTGCTGAGGGGAAGGCTGAAATCTTGGGTCTATTATGAGTGACTCTGTATTCAGAGTGGAATAATGCCTATACAAAGAATGAAAACATCCTTGACAGTCAAGGACCAAAATCTGCACTCATGGGAAACAGAAAGGTGAAAGATAGACAGAGCTGCAGCAAATGGACAAGGAGATCTTGAACACCTCCATGAGCAGCAAAAATTAAATCAGTTACTGCAATAACTGCAGGCAAGGGGGGTGGGGAGGTTGTGCAGAAAGGCACTAAATTTCTTATGATTTTCTTTCATTGTTGGGAACTTTCCATGACTTCAAGAGAGCTATGGCAATTACATAGCACCGAGTCAGGAATGACATCAAAGTGACCAAGTCAAGTGGGCTGTGTAACTGGGAATTTAAACCCATGAATTACTTACATTGATGGATAACTCTTTAGGGGAATGAGCATTTTGTTATGGTGATTCACCAGCTAGCAGCTGGATGCTTTTCCCAAAATATTCAGAAATATTCATCTTGCTAAGTGCAGCCAACAGTTCGTGCTGTTTGGGTAATATTAATGAATTAATGTAAAAAAGTGTGTTATATTTTGTTAGTTCTTAGTTTCTAGACAATGTGGGCCAAAGCCACATCCTTTTTTGAACAGCACAAAGTAGTTGAAAAGGCAGAGAGTGGCTAGGTAGGAATTCCACTTACACAGGAGGAATCCCTTGGTAGCAGACAACTACCACAGCAGCTCGATTTCAACTTTTCTCCAGTGCCAAATCAGTTGAAATTTCTGAGAAAAACAAGAGTTGGAAATTGGTTTTTGCTTCTGAGTTACTCCCAGCTGTCAACAGTCCACAAAGAAAGTGGGTAGCAGCATATGAATTAGGGCAGTGCTGCAGCTTGAATTCTCTTTGATGTTCAGGCTGCTCTGACTCAGTGTGATCTGGATTTCACCACAGCTGAGGTGGAGTTTGAGGTCTGAAGAAGAAACTCCCTGGCTGCCACCCACCTGTAGCAGCAGCTACAGCTGAGATCAGGTACAACTCAAATTCAGACCTTTTTCATTGCCAATTTTGTGTCAGTCTCTTATTCTATTCCTTTAATTTCCAATTTGTCCTGCCCCACCTATGGGTACTATTTGCCAATACAATAAAAAGAAAATACTGTATAAAACAAAGCACATACACACAAAGTAACAGAAGTCCTGTTTTCCATTTTCAGATCTCTAATGTAATGTTCCCTTTCTCCTTGCCTTTCTTGCTCATTTTATGACTCTTTCCCATCTCAATTTCTCTCTGCAGTCATTGATTACTGATGTAATATTTCCCATATCAAATTCAGAGCTGTAAAAATAAGCCACAGTGCAGAAAATATTTTAGACAGAGGCTGGTTGAGTTGAGTTAGTGAGGTTATGTGTTGGAGAATAGTGACACATTCATTTATTTATCTGCAGGGAATTGTTACTGAAGTTTCTTGTTTATGCCCTCTCAGTCTTTCTACTGATTCATTCTTACCTGTTTCCTGAGACTGCCGTGACCGTGGAGAAATATAATGTGACCTAAGCAGCTCAAAGTCATTAGAACATGATTATCATGAAGCAAGAGGTCTAGCAGAGACATTTTAAATGAGGATGTAATATAAGTAGCTTTTTACTTTTACGAAAGTGTGAAAGTATGAGTTACATTTTCATTAAGTTAAGGCAGCGAGGTCTTCAGCATGATTGGTGTACCTGCTGTACAGACAGTGCTGTGAAATAAGCCAGAAGCAGCATTCTTCCCACTGCTTCCTCCTGCTTTTATTGATTTAAGTGAGGCTCTGGGGTATCTGATCCTACCCTGATGCCTGAAGATTTATTCATATAACTCCCCATGCATCAGTGTGATATTATACCACTTGTTCTCTGGAGAAAATAATTAAGTGAATTACTAACGCATAAAATGCTCAAGTTAAAATGCTTAAATATTCCATTTGATGCAGTTATATATAGTTTAATGTAATAAGTGCAGTATCCTCTTAGAGTGCCATGGCTTTCATCTCCATTAAATGGAATATTAATTACCAGCTGATTCCAATTTTGTCAAGGTTGCTTTGTTGTTATATTCTTCAACAAGACCAGAAGGTGAAAAAGGACTAACCTGTATATAAATTAAAAGTAATCAACAGAGGTCAGAGCAACAGTGTCATTACTTTGGGGTTGCAGTTATAAATACTTTGCTATCACAGAGTTTTTAAAATGAGACAGAAACTTAATCTACTGACTGACTTGTAAGAGAAGTTGGTCATGGGGGTGGCAAGGTAATTCATCCTATGTGCAGGTATTGCAGAGAAAGGGAGAATAACCAAATACAGCCAATGATGGAGCAGGTGATGGAATTCAACCTTTCACTGAAGGAACTGGTGTGAAAATGTAATTCCAGGGCAGCTCCATGGAACCCTCAGCAATGAGTGGATGCACATGAAGATCCCAGTATCCTGCTCAAAAAGCCATCAAATAGCTTCTAACTGTGTGTAAGCTGCTGAGAGCTGCAACAGTTAATTCTTTTTCCAATTACCTTTTTTTTTTGCTTTGTGTGTTAGAAAGCCTAATCCATTGACATTGAACATGAAAGATTATTTAATTTTTGGGGGAAAAAAAAAGAAATTTTTTTTTGTCCTAAAGTTGCTTAGATTTCACTTATAGTGAAAAAAATGCGTGGGTTTCTCTATATTGTTTAAAAGAAAACAAAAATCTGTACTATTTTGCAGCATTTTGTGTTATTTACATCAAATGTGTTCTTTTGCAGGTACAGTTTTGTTCGCCTGGGAATAGAGCTATCAGTCTAAGATTTTAAGCATGTTTTATTTTTTTCGAAATGTTTGCCTTTTTGTCTTGTTTCACTATGGAAACAAGCATTTTAGTCCAACAAATTCATAGTGAAAATACAGCTGAAATTCACCTTTTTTTCCAAATCATATAAATGTGTATTTGTGTATTCTGGTTGTTTTAAAATCAGCCGCCTCTGAACGCAAAAGCCACTTTAAGGGCCAGATCCTAATATTCATCCACCTTCATGATTCCTGCTATATCCATTTCCTTGGATACAGCTGTTATATAAATGTCTGTGTATTGTACTGGAAATTGAACACTGGCAGTGTAGGAGAGGCACATGAAGAAGAGGAGGAGGAATTGTTCCAGCAGAGTGGTGTGTGTGTGTTTGGGTGGTGCAGGTGCCCACTTCATTCACTGCATCCTTTCAGCACCAAGAGTTCAGCTCAGTGCTGGCTAATTCCAGGAACTGAAGCTGTATCTAAATGCAAATCTCATCCTTTGAAATCAACTTTCCTTTGGGTCCTGTTAAGGAAATTCAGTGTATGCTGGCTCTGTTTCTGTGTATTGTTAGCTGGGAGCTTGCCCACCCATAGCCCATCAATGCCTGGGCACTTACTCCAACATCTCACATTTTTATACTTTGGCTCAGAGTGCAAAATGAAAAATAGATTAAGCTCTGCTATTGTTGATTCACACTTCCACTTTACCTGCTCTCCATGTAACAGAGGTTTTGAACAGGATCTCTGTTACAGCAGTTTTACAGCCCCACTCAATTTAGCAGTTCTGCACCAAGAACAAGAAGCTATGAAGTTTGGTTCATCTTTCAAGTAGCTTTTGCATCATTCTGCCTGTCCCCCTCCCTGATATTTTTCTCACTTTGATGCTAATGAGGGGCCAGAGAATCCAAAAGCTAATTAACATTTCTGGTCATAGATGTGCAAACGTAAGAAGAAAATTGATCTGCCAATGTTGACCTAAGTGTAGAAAGCAGAGATGCATTGCTAAGGTATCTTTCATCTGAATAAAAAGGAGGACTTATTTCAGGAGCTGCTGCTGCTGCTTTTTCCTGCACTATTTCTCATCAGCATATTAAACCTCTTCTTCACAGGCTTTGTTTAGCTGTTGCTGAATAGCATTCCAGGTTGTATAAATTCATGGGAGTGTGGTTTGGGGAAAAGTTGGCAAAATGAAGCTGTAAATTGTTGGGAAGTGTTTAAATTGAGAACAGTCTTGCAAGTTTCCCATGGAGATTTAAGTCTGATTAACTTAACAGAACTGAAATATATTTTTCAATTTATATTCAAATAATGTTCATTGTTATTTTCTTTAATATGAACTTTTAAGATCTCCAAGGGGAACATTTCTCCACAGATAGCTGTCTTCTTTACAATAAACCCCAGTGTTGCCATTGACCTTGAGTATTTTCAAGAGAGAAGAGGAGGCAAATAAGTGCAATTTCAGCCCTTGTTTACCAGTCATCTCTGAATGTGCCAAATTCACAGATGCCACTGACTTGGAGGAACCCCAGGCTTTGAATGGTATGAAGTCCAGATATAACATTTATTTTGATGGTATTAGAAAATGACAGCTAATGTGTTTCAGTTATTCAGGAATATAATGTCATAGTACAAAAATTATTCAAGGGTGAGTAAATTTAGCTGTAGTGTAGATTCTCCTGTCTAGAATCCTGATCTTAAAACTTCCCACGGCCTCAACTTTGGGATGCTTCAAGTAGCAGTTCTTGTGGTCAGGAATGTGTTCCTATCCATGAAAATGATTTCATAGAATCAAAGAACATCCTGAGTTGGAAGGGGCTCAC
Organism: Peucedramus taeniatus; assembly: GCA_013400575.1. NCBI lineage: Eukaryota > Metazoa > Chordata > Aves > Passeriformes > Fringillidae > Peucedramus > Peucedramus taeniatus. The sequence continues at coordinate 901,944 of WBNO01031612.1, read as the reverse complement.
CAGGATTATAAAAGTCCAATATTTTTGGAAGATTGTATGTAGCTGTTTTTTCTAATTCTTATTGGAAGAAAAACAGCAGGATTCAGGAGATGGGACTTTGGAAGGATTAGTAACTCATTCAAAGTTGTTAAGGAAAATTGGAGCAAGGGCAAGGGGAGAGTCAGGACAGTCCTGCTTGTTCATGAATTGGTAGGGAATTTAAAGAACAAGTCCTGTGACTGGGAAGGACTAGAAAGAAGTCAAATATTGGAGTAATTTGGGGCTTTGTACACTGACTGATACATGATTATATTATCTGCCTAGAGTAATGGTGAAAAGCAGGGTGTCAATACATGGTAATGCCATAAATTTATATAAATTAGTCAATTTTAGAAAAGACTACTAAGAGCTCCAGGAGAATGTAATAGAACTTGGTAATAAGATGTCAGATTAAATTCAATTTAGATAAGTGCATGGGAATTAAAGTATAAATCACTTCAGCACATGCAGTTCTAAATCAGTCCTTAAGAAAATTGCTTGATATTATATTGGAATATTTGAAAAACACTGCTTTGATTATGTAAGTAAAGATTATAGTAAAAAGTGCAATAAAAGCATAGATATTTTAAAATGGTATGGGCTCTTTTATTGCACTTTTTGATTCTTGATCATTGATTATAATGGTTCTATAAAGTGTTCCAGGTGTATGAGGTTGTGCCAGATTCCAGTGGCTTGGTAAAAGCACACAAATCCCATTCACAGTGGGTGGCTCTGGTATCTGGCATGTAGATTTAAAACTAGAGGTTTAGATAGTAATGTGAATTTCTTTGTTTTTCCCCCAAAAGAAGAAGGTTCTTGTCTTTTTTAAGTTCTGCTGGAGACTGGGTTTTTGAGTTGTGTTGGATCTAATCAAACTTGGGAGGTTATTTCCATAAAGGTGTGCAAGATCCAAAGTGTCAAATTCTATGAGCAGGGTGTACCCTTACAAGTAAATGGTAATCCTGTGAGCATTGTTTTTCACTTTCCATAATGAAATGCTGGCTGAATTAATCTCTCTGAATGCTTAAAAATAACAGCCCTAAACAGAAACCTAGTCTGGGAAATCTGATGAAAATCAGCATTTTCCAGCCTTTTTTAATTCTGCTGTTTTCCTGAAAGCACTGGAAACTCTGGTTGAGATGGTGAGAGCAGGATACCACCTGCAAGGCTGAGACCTGTGTGTTTGAATAATGAAAATTCTGATGAAAACTGATCATTGTGGCTGCAATCTGCAGTAAGACCACTTATAACAAAATAATTGCAGATTTGACCATAAGTCTTTTCTCAATTCTCTACTAATCTATAGAAGAGCTGATTGCATGTTGAATTTTTGCTGACACTTTCTTCATTGTTTTATCAATCCCTGCCCACTGTGTAGAAGTCTTGAAGAGAGCTTGTGCTCTCTGTAACTTTGCAGCAGACTTCGTGTTGTCCTTGTAGTTCTTGTTCAATGTGAAATATTCCCTTTCAGAATTGGTTTATAATTGAGCTCCAGTAAGATCACTCACCTTGTCACCTGTTAATATGAAAAGTTCTGTATTTTAGAGAGAGGACATTGATCACTTTATTTCTGTGTTAATAATAACAACTACTGTCAAATTATCATTAATAAAGGATGTATCTTTTTTTTATTTTTTATTTTTTTATTACTGGCAAGAGAAGTATGCTTAGTCACTGCAGTTAATTTTGGTTATGGTTCCAGAACCTTATAGTGAGTAATTTCAGTCTCTATTTTTGGTTGTCTCTGGAGATTTAAAAAAATTTGGAACAGTTTTTAAAGCAAGGTTTTGATGTCATCTTAAATTATATTGGTTGCCTTTTCATATAATTTTGATGAAATCCTTTGCTTTTGTACTTTGTTTCACCAGTACAGCTAAATCTGTCATTCACTTCCAAATAATCCAAGCCCAACTTGCTTTGCAGCTCAGAGGATTAATATAGACTGCTCAGTGTTACATGCTTTAATACTATCTGGGGAAAAACCCTGTTTCCTCACTATCTGTTTTCAGCAGCATTAAAATGTTTTACAATTTCAGTCCTTATACTTTGTCTTCCATAGCTCTGTTGTAAAACTGTGGAAGCAATAAATCCTTTCTATCTTTAATTGAATCCTTTGATATCACTCTTTAGGGCAGTCTGGGCTTTGCAGTTATTTGCACTTATTCAGTAGGAAACATCTGTTCTTGTAGCTTTTATTCTTTGTCCTTCAACATTGTGAATCTCATGGCCACAAATGTTTTCCATCCTGTGTGGTCCCTGTTTATGCCCTTTCTCTTTGCTGCACAGAGCTCATGTTGGCTCCTTTTTGCCTTTAGACTCCATGGAAATAGTATTGGGGCTGTTCAAACCAGTTGAGTTCCTCTCTTTGCCAGCTCTAGCATTTAGCCCTAGCTCTGTGCAAATGAAACCAGCCTTAGTCCTGATGGCCAGAGCCCTGCCCTGAGTCCTGCTCTGGCTGGGCAGTCCCACAGGGAGGCTGGGCAGGGAGGAATGAGCTCCAAGGAGGCTGCAGAAGGAGCAGAGCTGCTGCCAGGGGCTGCACCTTCATCTTTGCAGTGTGCTGCTTCCACTGTTGGTCCTCCACACTCACTGGCTGTGGGTCAAGGAATTCCTTTTTTTTTTTTTTTTTTCAGATTCAGACAGATTCAGGCTGTTCTGTAGGGAAATATTGACAGTTCAGTGTCTAGAAAAAAAGGAGCATTTTTCTGAGTTTTTTAGGAAAACCCTGTTTTTTAGAGATGGAATAGTTCAACTTTTGCACCCAAAAAGTATTTGCAAATGGCAACAGTTATCTGAAAGATTAGGCTTAAGAAGTTTCTCTTTTGTGTTGTTTCTTTTTTTAAAAATGAATCTAGGGCTGCTATAGAAGATATGGCATGTGCATGATATCCTGCTTTGGAGACTTTATAACACTACTGTGTAGGCAGGAAAGGGATTTCTTTCCATTTGCAGTCTCTTTTAGTTTGATTTTTTAGGTAGCAGAGAAATGTAGCTCTATTCCTAACCAAAACACTCTGTTGTACCAACATTGTTCATACAGTTATTGAATGTTTTATATTGTATAAAAACATGAGCAATGTCTTTGCTATTCACATGCTGCTTATTCTTTGCAAATTTTTTCCTTGTAAAAAACAAAAAGCCTACACAAAAACCTCTTCTAGAACACTGTAAGAAATAAAGTATAGTAAAGTAAAGTAGCCAGTAACTGGGATGGATATGACTGCACTGAGAAAAGGATGCCACACTCCTTTAGGAATTATCTTGTTTATATTGCTTTTAAGTCACTGAACATGTCCATGGTGAAATATAGACTTATATTTACAGAACTCTGAACAGTGTCTAACTGAGTTTCAGACTTATGTAGTTAATAAAAGAACCTATTCTCTTCAGACAGCCTTGAATTCTTATTAAATGTATAAGTTTCATTTTAGACAGCAGGTTTCTACATACTGGAAGCCTCAGGCTAAAGCAAAAAGCAAAGGGAACTTGTATATGTTTGTAAGTACAGTGCAGAAGGGAAAATTCCTGTTTCTGCTGCCAGGGCTCCAACTAGTTTATTTGTAAGTTGAGTCTTTTTCTTTTTAAGAAGGGCAGGTGAAAAATACAATTTTTAGAGAAAGTAATTTAATTTCTGTTGCTCTCAAGGAGCTAATGTACTTTTAATTAGAAAAAGGCATTGAAGGCAGGTGGGAAAGGGGAAAAACTGTTGTTTCTTAATGAAAAATTTTCTCTGTCCTGTAGAAAGAGCAATAGATATCCTGCTGAGAATTTTTACTAGAATTAATGGAACTAGTGGTAGAAATGATGCTGTAAGGAATGAGAAAACAAGGCCTGAATTAATAAAGCCTTACAGTACAGTACCATGCAGTAAATGCAGAAACTTCTTGTTTTTCACAGTCTGAAAACAAAGGCAAAGAGAAGTCATACAACTTGAATATGGCAAACTTTCTCTATCACAGCAAGAAAGTGAATCCAAATTGTTCATTCTTGACAGTTTTACACCTCAATTAGAAAACAGCTTTTTTTAAGGCTTAGAGGTGTCATTGACATATTTGGGATAAAAGGCCACGTAGATAACATTGTCTGATTTGAAAAGCAGACCTGAATCAAATGAAATAGCACAATAACAGCTGCATTTGAAGTATAGTGATCTTCAAAACCATGCCACTGTGCTTGTAAGACCTACAAAAATCAGACATCTTTTTCTTTCACTTGATTTCAGTGTTTCTCTGAAAAGATATTTTCATAACTGAATGGGCTTTGGCATCCAACTTAATTGCTTCCATTTCCAGGCAAAATGTCTCTCCTGAATTCTGCCTTAGGTTTTGTTTTTTTTTTTTTGCCTAGTGGAAGGCCAAAAATGCTTCCTCATGGAGGCAATCCCATACAGCAGAAGGTGAGAGGGCATTTGGAAATGGATGTTTGAAAACTGCTGATCTCACCTGCTGAGGGGTGGTAGAAGTGGCAGCAAATTCCACATCAAGTTGTAGGAAATGCATGTGTGTCACTGGCACTTCTGCCTGAGGCTGGATCCTTCCAGGTGCCCAACACAACTTGGATTCTTGAGGCAGCTGCTGCTGTGAATAAACATGTGTGAGAGCATTTATCTAGAATGCAAAGCTTAAAAAGCGCTTTGGAACCATACCACTGACATATGGCACAGCAGTTGAAATGAGTGGAATCATTGTTCTGGTGCAGACTTTACAGATAACAGTAGGAGAAGTAAAACTCAGGGAAGGTGCAGAGCCTTTTGGGGTGATTTACAGAGGAACTGGATGTGACAACGCGAGTCAGTCTAAAAAAAAAGTAACAGCCCACAAGTTAAAACAGTGGAACAGCTTTTCCTCAGAGTGAAATGATGAAGACAAACAGACGAATGTAGGAGGAATAAAATAAATCAGCTGTTAACACTCTCTTTGAAATCACTTTTTAAAGGGAATAAAGTTGCTTTTTAGTGCTTTTTAGATTTTTCATCCTTTTAAAGAAGAAATTAAGGTGTCTGTTGATTCTGTACTTATTAAAAATGAAGCGTTGCCTGATTCTGTGAGCACCTTCACATTGTGAAATGTGTTATGTGAAAATGACAACTGATAGTTGTGAGAACAGGTATCCTTCAACCCTATTTTTAACAAGTGCAACAAGATGACTTAACTGCTGTCAGCTCTCATGACTTTGGCCTCCAGTCCAACTCCATTTCATGCAAAATTCTGGGGAGGAAATGGACTTCATCCTGGGAACAGAAAATTAGGAAATATGGGTTAGAGTGTGATGGTTCTGTGTCAAAAACATCTGCAGCTTTCTGCCTAGACTTCACAAATTGAAAGCAGCATCTGTATTTGGATTCTGAAGCAAAAATGAGCACAACATAAATAGTCCTGGTATAAGATGCTTAATATGTCAGTTCACCTAAGCAAATGATCCCATAATCTCTTCCAAATCCTCACAGAATGTTTCTGACCTTATCTCCTCCCTATTTCTACAAAAACTAGTGTTCTTTTTGGTTTTGAATTGCAAACCTGGTTTCCTGGGTGTTAAGCAATTGCAGTAAGTGTGAAATTTTCTGTGTCTGCCTTGCCATCAAGAGACTGTTTGCAGGACTCAAATTTATAGTAATGGAACTGAAATTGTGATCTAGACTGTGTAGTTCTGGATAAATGTAGAACAAATTAAGTACCTGCAGTGGCTCAAGGCAGACTCAAAACTTCCTCAAGGTTCAGAATGAGTTTATTGCTAAGGTCTCATTTACTCCAGGAGTAATGAGAGTACAGCTCTAGTTTTGAAACAGAAAATGCCATTGCAGATGTCTTGAAACAAAACACTGAAAATTGAGTATTGAGCAGTAATCTGCTTTTTTTGTTCTATCTTCTAATCTCACAAGTTGATAGTTACTTTGTAATAGCTGCCAAATCATTAAGGAGTGGAATATGTTTTCCTACCTGTGCAGATAAAAGGGATAATCTTTTTATTTTCAGTTTTTATCCATCTCAGCAGATGTATAACTGCATAAAGGATTCTGTTGCTATAGCCTACTGGATGCTTAAAAAACTTGAGCAGATTAAAATTAATTTTTGTGTCTTATTCATGTTTGGGTTTTTTGGGGGGGTAAATGTCTCTTATCTCAGTTTGTTTTCAGTGCAGTGTAAGACATCTTGCAGAATTGTTTTACAGTCTTGGGTATTTTAGAGAGTATTTCTCCCTGCATCCATTTCATTCTCAGAATAATTAAAAGAAGGAAGAGATACCAATACTAAGAATATGATTGAATGATATTGTGACTTAGTTTTCAAACTAAGGAAAATACTTAGGCATACATGAAAAAAAAATTGATTTTTATCATCAGATAAGCTGTGGAAATGGCAGTGGATATTACAGAGGATGGCCCTCACATGCTCAGCTCCATTAGTATGGACAACTCAAGGGGATCCCAGCTGGGTTTCCAGGCCACAGGTCACACAGGTAAGAGCAGAACTGCTTCTACAGCCACTTCTTAGCAGTCATTCCCTCTCTTAATCTGCCTGAGACTGCAGTAAAACTTGACAGCACTGTGCTCTCAGTCTCTAGTATTTGTTTATTCTATTTAAACATCCACATTTGAAAATTACCGGACTTTGTACTTTCTGGTTTGTTTTTTTTTTCTTTCTTTTTTTTTCTTTTTTTTTTTTTTTTTTTTTTTTTTTTTTTTTTTTCCTTTTTTTTTTTTTTTTTTTTTTTTTTTCCTTTTTTTTTCCCCTGCAATTTTCCATTTTAATGTTGACTTTCAAATCTAGGGGTATATTCTGGTAATTTCAGCATAATATATTGCTGACTAGCTAAAATGATGGATTTTTGATTATTGCATGGTGGATGAGGTAAAATAAAATGCTGTTGTCGTATAGAATCTAAATATTTGTGTAGATGTTTTATTTGATAACTGCCATTCTGCTTCAGCTGTTTATGGGGTTTTATTGCTTGTTTTGCAATCCAATATAGGGACCCAGGTGTACCAGGGGAGGCTGAGTTATGTTGCATGTGGTTTCACAGAACCATATTAGTGTTCCTTAATCATTAAAGCAACGTGAATTGTGGCCATATATCTTTCAAAACAGCACATGATTATAGCCCAGGAATGCATAAAGAAACTTAAATGTGAATTAAGTACATGAAAAGATTGCTTAGATCTTGCAGACTCCACTGCATTGTGAACACTTAGTGGTGGGAAAGGATAATTCTTACAATGCTTTCTGTCTGTGGGTTTTAAAAAGGCTTTATTGTACCTGTCTGCAGGTGAGAAGATTGAAACAGAGAGAAAAGAAAAATTTTTCCAAGGTCTCTTGGGAAGCAAATGGTGCTGCTGGAGGGAAAACCAATCAATTCAGAGGTCTGGGCCAGTTCTCTGTTCAAGTGCTCTACTGCCTCCTTTGCTTCCAACTGTTCCTGTTTCCCAAGAAAACAAAAATCTCCACTACAGCTTCCAAGTAGAATGTGGTAAGTATTCTGAGAAACCTCTGCTAGGAATTTCTACTTTTATTATTTGCTTCTAGCAGCATTACACTCATAACCACAAGCCTAATTTTTTTAATAGTTGATGCCACTATACTTCCAATGTTCCTTCTTTTGAAATTGAGTTATTCTGTATTTTTGTATACAAAAATGAAGGTAGTTTACCTGAATTTTCTACATTATATTTCCTAATGTTCTGCTTTTAAAGAGAGAGATCCTCCTGCTGCAATATAGCTCATAATCTGTTTATATGAATAGAAATTGCATCAAATGCAACATTAGAGGAATGGCATTAACTTTACGTTAAGTAAAGTCCTTATTCATATACAAGTTATTAAAAAAAGGGAGGAAAAAAAGGGAAAAGGGAATTATTTCTCTTTTATTTCTTGACTATACAGGAAACTGTTTAGTTTATTTCTGTGAATCCTAGTCTTTGGCCAGTTCCTAGAAGTGCCATCATACAAATCTTAGCTTCACCAGGCCTGTCTCCTCAAGACCACGCTGCTCTTGGTCTGACATTAACAAAGCCTGAGTTTACATCTAAACTTTCTGATGGACACTTTGCTGGTTAGAGTTGGTTGAAAATCTTTAGACAAAAGATTTCCCCCTATCTGGTGCAGCTGATAACCTCCTTTATTTGGACTGGTTTCAGTCTGCTGAGGCTCTTCAGGTGTGTCCCTGTGAGACCTGAGCACACATCAGGGGCTGCAGATGGCTTTCCTAGGAGTAAGGGAAGCTTATCCCTCCACACCAACCCCTCTGCTGTTGTAAGCAGTATTAGTAAGGCACAAAGATCTGTAGAATTTCAAGCAGGATTTAATATGACTAATCATCATCCCACAGGATTTGACTGACATTTTGGTACTGGCTTCTGTGCAGCAGAAATAAGCCTTTAAGAATAAAACATTTTCTGTATTAAAAGGATACCCTTCGTATAACTGCAGCAAACCTACCATGAAGAATGACTCTTGTGCACTAAAATTAGAGATTCTGTGGCAGACAAGGTAAGAGCCCAGGGTTGAAGTTCTACACAAGGATTTGCTAAATTGAATAAACACAAACAGATATAATTCTGATGTTTTCTAACTTGTGCATGCTCAACTTTAGAAGTCAATAACACTTTTCAAGACAGACTATGTGAGCATTATCTGAAATTGAATAGGTGCCTTTGCCTGCCTAGGAGGTTTTTTTTTTAATAAGACAATGCAATAATATACACAGAGTATCTGGAGTTGTTAAAATGTCTACTCTTCCCTGAAAATGACAAGTTAAGTATTGCATATACTTTGAAAATACTAATGCTACATTTTTCTATGAAAACATAACATGGTTTTTACTGACATCCAGATGTGACCTTTGCTGTCATTGAAAAACAGATTTTCAACGTCAGGGCTCTGATGGAGTGAGTCCTGCTTGTTAGTTGAGGGCATCTTACTCTGTTTTTATTTCTGAAATCCAAGTATCTTCATACAAATTCAAATCCATAAAATTGATGTAATCCATAAAATTGAACTTTGGTTCCAAGATTACAGTTAGTTACATGTGCGCAGACTCATAATTTTTTTCATCATAATTTTTGGTATTCTGTTCCTTGTAATTTCTGGCTAAATCTGTCATTCCACATCATTGTGTGTGGCCTTTTCAGGGCTGCTGGTTGCTCTGTCTCAAACTTTCCCTTTCATTTTATTCAGTGCTGTATATTATCCTGAGACCTGCTCCCCACAGCAAATTTCATTTTTAACATTCTGGTGCAATAAACAGCAATAAAATGGGGTGAGTTTTCTAACTGTGCAAGAAAACCATGCCATTGATGTTTTTTATTGAAGAGAACATTTAAATACTTTTTAAAGGTGTTTTAGTCATCTTGGCAATGTGCAATGTGTAGAAGCTAAGGATATGTGACTCAGGAGAAAATGTGTTGGTACTCATTTAGGGAAAAAACTTGGTTTGTATTCATACAGAGCCTGAGCTGAGACCCAGGGGAACAAACAGAATGCTCTTCATCACATATGGGAGGAAAGCTGAAGCTGAAGTAAATTTTTATAACTCAGTTGATTTCAGAAGAGCAATGCTGATTTTATAGGAGATGAAGTTTTTTGCACAGTGGTGGTATTTTCTTTGTTTACTTAAAAAACCACTGTGCTTAATATTGGGCAGAGAAGCAAAATCAAGTTCCCTGACCTACACCCCTGTCCTCAGCAAAGGTATTTTGGATTTACATTAGCCAGACTAGCATCAGTATCTGCTTCCATACATGCCAAATACCAAGAGGCATTTCTGTAGTTTTTGTTCTCTTACTGCTTTGAGCCATTTCGTTGGATCAGAGCAAGTTGAAACCTGGGCTAGCCAGATGGTTTGGGATTTCTGTGAGGAAGACTATCCTGGGGAGGCATAGAACCAGAGCAAGGGATTGCTTGCTTGGAGAGTTCCTGAGCAGCAGTTGGTTTGAGTTTGGGTGGGCACAGGTGACTGTAAGCTGAAGAAAGGCTGGCACGATGTAGAGCAGCCCTAAAGCTGCCCTTCACTGCACCAGGTCTGAGATGGCTGTGGGAGAGTGGACAGAGGAAGGAATGTGTCCCCTCTTCTCCCAGCTGTACAGGGTGCATCTCAGCTTCAACAAAAAATCCAGTCTGTGAGTTATAATTTTTACTCAAGGAGCCAGATTTATGTTTCCATTTGAGTGGTTTTTTTTGTATGCAAACCTTCCCAAGCATCAGGATGAGAGTATTCTCGAGGGTGTGTTCCTGCTGCTTCAGCTACATGGGTTTGCAATTCATTAAACCCTGCTGTCTTGCATGGCAATATCAGTTCCTACCAAACCCTGGGATGTTCATTTACAAAATGGCAAGTGTAGCCACGTGACAGACCAGCTCCATGAAATATATCTCAGTTACTGTGCAGTTTGCAGGCTTTAGAGGTGTTACACAGCAAAGTGTCCTTTGAGGGGAAGGTCCCTGCTCATGGCAGGGGGCTTGGAACTACATCATCTCCAATGCCCCTTCAACCCAAACCATCCTGTGATTCCATTAAGAATTTTAGGAGTTCTTCACAGTATTTTTCAATAGTTAAACTGCTTTACCTGATAAAACTCTAAGCCACAGCATGAGTTTACTTTATAATGACCTGAAATTCTTGACTGTATCTAACCCAGACACCACCTTGCTCTCCAGGGAACATCATGACAGCTGAAATTAGTTCAGAGTTTGGGCAAGCAGTTACCATGTGCAAATGGCTGGCAGGTAACTTTTCAGTCAGAATCCCATCACAGCTGAGTGGATAATGTGTGTAACATTGGGGGATGATATAGGCAAATATATCAAATACAAATTTGACATATTTGCAAATTTTTTTTTCTCATGCCATTTGTATTGTAAAAAACTCTGTCTCAATTTAGATGCACTCAGCCTGTACTTCTGTTGTTTATATGAGTGTGAATTGGCACAGTTGGGGTATCTCTACCCCATGTACAATTAACAGAAGAAGGAATTGGGTTTTTTGCAATTTGAATAAATTAACCCATGAAGGTTATACAGAAATGTAATTCTTTGGCTGCTGCAAATATTTAGAGACAATTCTGGCCAAGTATCTCCTTTGGTGGTGGAAGATCACCCTTAGAATAAGGATTAATGTACATTTCAATATTTATTCATTTGGAGTTTTAATTTTTAGTTTCAGCTCACATCCATAGTTGCTCTCAGTCAAAACATCTGTCTTCATATTAACTCAGAGTACTTCTGATTGTTAAAAAAAACAATGTTATGAGATGTGGGGGTAGAATAATTATCTCTCTAATACAGCATTAAGAAATTCTCTGCACGGAGAAAGACAGATTTACACTTGCTTTGTCTTATGTGGGTGTAAGAGATAATGGGAGTATAAATCTCTGTAGGATAATAAAATGTATAATTTAGAATCTCTGCATAAGATTAATGCCACACAGTTTTTTCTTCTTCCCCCCCTCTTTAGGTAATGAGATTAGTATTTTCACCAGTTACAGTTTTATCAACCAAAATAATCAACTGACCATAACATTATGGGATTTTTGATTTAAAAAAAATTCTTAGGGTCACTGTTTTTAGGAATAAAATAGTCTCTTAATAATTTCGGTGTAGACTTTTAAAACTCAGTTTTTATTTAGTTGCCAAGACTTTTTATTAGGTATATTTTATGATAGTTTTTTTTTAGTTTAGGAATTGATCCTTTTTTGAAATATGGTACCTTGTGATAATGAAGAAGGGGAAATACAAGAAGAAAAACTAATATGTAAAGAGGGAATAGGTTTTTTTGTATCAACGTTAGCACTGGTTCCCAGCATGTAATAAAATACAATAATTTTGTGAGATACTTTGCATTATCAAGCCTATTACCAGGTGTTCATACTTCTAAAAATAAAAGTTATTGTGTTAGTGAACTCTGTCCAGAGAGGCTGAACATCAGCAGCCTCTTAGAGCCCTTTGTTGTTGCTTTGTAAGAAATGTTGGAAGGCAGTGGAATTAAGGGGCTGCCTCCTAGTCTGGGTCATCTTGAGTGCTTTGGCATTTCACCTCATTTTCTGTGTTTCAGTTTACCCAGTGAACATAAGGGTCATGGTGCAAAGCTGCTTGAGATCCCAGGTGATTTGGCAAAAATGTGTGTGATGGGATGCTGTTCCCTAATTTTGCTGCTAGTTCATGTTCAGCATACTTGTTCCAGTAAAACCTCATCCTGTTCTTATTTATCAGCTTCCAGACATTGCTTCTCATTGCATGAGACTTCCCCCAGACAAATGGTTCCTGTGAACATTTTGTCTTTTGAATCTTTGGATTGCTTACTGTCTAATTTCATTTTAATGCTTAGCAATTGGATTAGGTCCATTTTCTTTCTTTTTTTTTTTTTTTCTTTTCTCTTTGAGGCTAAACTTTCCCATTCAATCTATAATTAAGCCTAATCTGGAATTTAGGTTTTATTTTGGAGCTGAAGATGATTTCCTTTGCCAGGAAACCATTTAAGGATACCCCTTATTTACTTTTTACATGCCTTTTATGTGTTCATTTAAACTACTCAAATGAAAGAAATGCTTCAGTATTCTCTGGAATTCAATGGGATTTAAACATTTCTTGTTGATACCATGTGATGTGTACTGTAGTGCCCTTTCCTTAAAATCTTTTCCCATAAACTCAGACTTCATGCTCTTTATTTTTAGAACTTATTAGAGAAGTGCTTCTTAAATATCCTTCAGCAGGGGTGGATCTGTGAAACATGCTGCAGAACCTCAGTGATTCCAGCAGTTGGGAAACACATTTTGGTCTGTCCAAGAAAGAATTACTCAATTATTTTTCATGTTTCCAAGCAGTGTGATAATGTCACTATTTTAGGAATCAGTTCTTAACAAAATTAGTCATTATAATCCAGTTACAGGGAAAAGAAATGCTTTGAAGATACCTGGTGTGCTGTGTTTGCTGAATTATTCCAAAGACAAATGTTTACACCTCTTAAGTGAGTTTATGAGTGTATAATCTCTGGCAGAGCCCAGTTAATAGAATTAGAAAAAGTGGAGATGCCATCAGAGGCAAACAAATTACTTTATCTTTTTCCTAAAATGTAACCTGAGAGTACTCTGATCTGCTTTTTAAACATTTTTACTGCACATTGTATCCTATTTCCAGGAAAAAGAACAGACTCATTTTGTTCCAAATATCTGCCATAATAGGAAACATTACCACAAAGATGCTTCCAAACCACACTCTTCAAGGTTTGAAAGTGCTTTTTTTTTTTCTCTAATTCCATCTCTGTTTTAAGATTTCAAATTGCAGAGCTAGGTCTCTTAATCCATTTTCTTTCTATTTATGCCATTAATGTGCCAGAAAATAGCTGTACATACTTTCTTTAATTTGATACAAATTCTGCAGCATTTTCTTCTTTGGTAAAATTTAAATTGAATAATATTAATAGTTTTATTTAGCTTTTAGGTTGTGCTTTATTGGGTTAAAAAAGACTGTGTAAAAAAATCAATTAGGAAAGGTTTAATGAATAGCATTGTTTTTCTTTACTTATGCCTCTCATTGTGATAATTAAAAACGCTTTTGTTTTTCTACTGTGAGAAGCTGCACTGCATCAAGGCCAGCAGAGTGTTTACAAAGAAGTGATGTATGAGCTCTGTGAAGCCATAAAATAAAGTGCAGCAAACTGACATTGGGTTGGCTTCTCTAAGTTTCAATTATTACAGGTTTGTAATTTTACTTGGGACATGGTGAAAGTTTATTTATATAAATGCTAGTGATGTTGTTAATAATTGTGTCCAGGATCAGCATAGAACATCATTGATCAAACCCACTGAGGCTTTGTTTTAAATCAAGTGTGAGAAATTTGACAAGCCCATAGTTGTCTAATATGGATTTTTTTTTCTGATATGCTTCAGGTATCAGAGTTAGAATTGCAGAAACATCAAAGAATGAACTCCAATTTACAGATCTGTCAATATAGGCAGCCAGCAGCATTATGATTGATGTAATTTATTATAAGATTACGTGGGGGAAGCTCAACACAAATTATTTCTGCAGCAGTTGTTACTCATAGATTTTACAAGCAGTAAAATTTAGAATAATGACCATCTAATATACTTCTCTGCAAACCACAGATAATAAATTTCAGTTATTGATTCAACTTGTGAATTGGTAGCTCATATTGAGATAGTTACTGTTGACAATTCTTTAGGTCCCTTAGTCAGAGATTACAATGTTTAATTTTGACATCACACACCTTGTATTTGGCTGTTTAGAAGAGCCTTTGAGTTCAGTTTACCAAGCAAACTTTGTAGTTATTGTTCACTCTTTTCCATTCTATCCATCCTTATCCTTTTGGAAACATTATCAGCTTTAATTGTATGTTTGTATTAAAAGAATACATTATGTCATGGGCTGAGTCAGTCTCTCGGTAGCTTTTCACCCTAAGTAATTGATATTGACTTACTAAGAAGTGTAGTGTGAGGAAAGTATTTTCCAGTTTGATGTTGCCCTCTAGCTTCTGGGTATTCCTGTCTCTTAGAATCAGCAAATTGTGTGGAATCGAGTTCAAAGCTTAAAACATGCTCAGAAATATGTTGTTAACAATTTCTGCCACTCTGTTAGTGGGAGTATTTGATCTGACAAGACTTATGTTCTCCCAAAAGCTGTTGAGTACTATAAAAGAGAATTAATCCTCTAAGAGTAATTAATAATCTTTAATCAGATATTGTATGATTTTCCCTGAAATCAATATCCAGGTGGATGACTCAGAGCAGTGTGACTCACAATTTACTCTTTTGAAATATTGACAAAACAATTTGTTTTAGGGGAAGTATATAATTTTTCTGAAATTGAATAAACATGAAAAAATGGTAAGACTGTGTATGTCTAAGATGCAGTCTGTCTCCTGTTGGCATTCTACAGGAATAAGGAGAATTGAATTAGGTTTGACATCAGTAAGTTTGACTCAGGATTATTGGTGGGGGTTTGCTTTAGGACTCAGAACTTGTTGCTCCCTTGGAGGTGCCATAACAACCTCGTGGCTTCCCTGACATCCAGCAAAGCACTCAGAGCTGCTGCCTTCCCTTGGGAATAGATCTGAATGTTAGTAGATTTACACATTTTTAATACTGATGTTGGAGGTTTGTGGTGCCAGTCTTAACAGTCAGGGTGCCTTTTAGTGGGCAATGAAGACAAAATCTGGAGAAGAAGGGGAAGAAACCTGGCATTAGATATTTGTGCTTCTGGATTGCCAACAGTGGTTGAAGCTGAAGTGTGAAACAGGTAGAGGCACAGACCTCCCACCCCATGTCAGACACCTATTATTTCCTACAGATGAGTAAAAAAATCCTTGAGCTGGAAAATCAACCACTTTCCTTCACTGTGAGAGATATTCCACACAGATCTAAGAGCTTGGCATGTGTTATTGTGGCAGAGTTGAGCGTGGCTGCAGTGGGACCCTCAGCAGCTGAGCTGTGACCTCTGCTCCTCACTCCTGGGAGAGCACAGGAGGAAGCTTTAAATTTCAGTGACAGCCCATGATCCTGCAACAATTCCAGTCCTGAACCTTTTGTCCCCTGACAAGAAGATTTGTTGTAACTTGCAGTAGTGTCAGCAGTACCATAGAGGGGTTGCAGGTTTTAGGAATACTTTTCACAGCTCTGCTCCACATCTAACGTTGAAGAGATCTTCCTCTGCATGGGGACTGCTTTTGGGTTTGTACCATAGCAATTCTTAGTAAATTTGGAAGCACGGTGTTTTTCTCAAAGATATAATAAAATTGGATTGTTGAAAACCTATGATCAGCATCTATCATTAATATTTTGATTTAACATTAGTGAATACATATCTTTGCTCATAGCCACACTACATTGCTTTGAATTATTTTAATGCTATAGTCATTTGAATAGTAGAAAATAATATTTTGAATGACCTCAGTTTCAGCTTGAGGAGTGCTTAGAAACATTTAATCAGAATTGTCAGATCAATGGAAAGAAGTTTGCATAATGAGGAATAAAGAACTTGCAGTAGTATTACTTAAATCAGACAGGGAGTTTAAATTGATTCTTATTTGTTGTTCTCTGTTTCAGCTTTGTTAAGCTCCAATCTCGTCTTTAACATTATTTGAAGTGTTCTGGCTTGTTGGTGTCCTGTTTTTATGCAGTTATTTCCAATTCTAAGCATTATTTTAACTTGTCTAGAGTCTTCTAACCTGGGTGCTTCCCTCCACTGATTATATTTTAGAAAACTTTGGCTCGCAATTTATTCCCCAGGTTCAAAGTTGACTCTGAACAGCCCCCATCAGCCCTGTCTCCTTCCCCCCCCCTCAGGACCCCTATACATTGATGTGCATTAATCATCCAGCATCTGTCACAACTCTTACATCAGCTGATGTAGAGGTGAGGTAGGTGTGGGTGATGTAGGTGTGTGAGAGAAAGGTGACACCTTCCTCGAGAATATTTAGAACATTCTCTAGAATTAGAGCTTTGTCCTCACACCCTGGGCTGGAGACCAGGGAGCCCACGTCAGTGAATTTCAGTGAAATTTGTGGCTGTACATCCACAGGCAGGGTGTGAGGAAGGAATCCATGTGCAGGGACAGGAGCAGGTGCCCCAGTGAGAGCATTCCAGGCACCACTGGCCCCCCCAGCTCTGTCACACACAGGTTTGCTGTGCCAGGGCAGGCTGGGGCTGCCAGATTGCCTCTCCCAGTTGCAGCTCTGTTCTAGCTGAGTTCTTCCTGCAGAGCAAACCTGTGTGCCCTGGGTCACCTCGAGCTCCAGATCACTTCTGAGACCATGTTATATAGGATATACAGTATATAAATATATTATATTTGGAGGCAGAATTTTTCATGCACTGTTCGTGTGATGGAGGGATAAAAGAGGTAATTGTTTCTGAGCACAAATTAAGCCAGACATTGAGTGTTCTCTCTTTATAATGCATCTTTCATTTTTTTTTATTTTTTCCTTTCTTTTTCCTAAGTTAGTCCCTGATGCCCAGTGCAGATTTGCTTTCCAGCTAAGTGTAATTTGGTATTTTTTCAGAAGCATAGTTATCTGTAAAGTACAGGCTCTGACTTTCTGAAGAGATGCTTTGGGATTGTGTTTATCAGATTTGGGGAAACCATACCTTATTAAGTGTTCTTTTTTTCCCCTGCCTGGAGGTTGAATTTTTTTTTCTGAAATACATCAAAGCTAGAAAATGACAGGGCAATTACTTCTTTTAAAATTTATTCAATAGTAATCAGTAAACAGATACTGTCTCATACCCACTCAGCATATTTTGTGTATGCAGTTTGGTTTTGTGGAGGCAGATGGTTGTCAAGTTAGAAGCTTCAACACCATGAGATTCTATTGACAGGAATTTGATCCCATAGTATTAGCTGAATCTGGGACCAAGTTTTGGCTCTGGGAATGGTATTAGCTGTGAAATAGTTGCTTTTTTCCTTTAGCTGATACCAACTGGCATATAGTTTGTGCATGATAAATAGCCAATGGTGAAATAGTTTTATGTTTCTATTTCAGAATTTGTATGAGTAATAGTATTATGTTTGCTTTTCCCCTTTACTCTGTGAGTCCTGTGTGCTTTCTGTGCTGCAGAGCAGTTGCTGTGCAGGAAAGGAGGCAGCTGCCTGCCCTCCAAATAGGCACAGGCTGGGAGATTCCCTGGGATGGTGGGAGATGAGGTTTGCAGCCTTCCAGGATAATGAGGAAATAGAATCTGGGTGTCCCACTACTGGGAAGAGTTTTCTGATCTCCAGGCTGTTATTCAGATACCCATATCAACATGAGCACCCCCTTTTTGGAAAAAAAAAAAAAACCCTTAGCAACTCTGTATTGCTGTGGCCCCGGGATATTTTGAACACACCCTGAGAATAAACCCCTCAGCAATCTGGATTTTAGGTGTGCTCAGAGTGGGGAAATTGGAGCCAAGCACAGAGGAGAAGCTCTCAGCATTCAGGGAGCTTTAGGGGCAAAAGTGAAGTGCCTGGGAAGCAGAGGCTCATCACTGGTTGGGAGGCAACTCTGTATATACTGATATATATATATATATGTATATATACAGAAATTGTTCCAAATGGTATAACCTTCTTTTATGGAAGTGTGGGTATTCCACTATTGTCTTTGTCTTAAGGGTCACAGGACAATTTGCATTTTTGCAGTGTGAAATAAGTGAAGGCTGGCTAGTTGAGATGACAAGTGCTTTCAGCAGCTTTCTCCACTGGCACAGGGTTGAATGGCTCTCAACAGTGACTTGAAATATTTTTTCCTGTGCATCTGAGTCCATCCATAATTGCAGTGCAGGTATTTTATTGCTGTGACTGATAAAAGCAAAACATAACACGGATTATGCAGTCAGATTTTAAAATGACTGTGTGGCTTCATGCAAGTTTGTTAACTTTTTATACTGTTGGCTTAGGATGATGTCCTGAACAGTCACTTGTCGTGTACCCACAGCCCAAAAACCCCAGACAGGTTTTTGTGTGAAAAATTCATGCTCTGTATATTGGATCAGAAGTTAAAAGGATAGCTATAAAAGCCTCTATGGTGGGTTCTCTGTTGTAGCATGCAATGCATTATTCATGACACCAACCTGTCTTGGCAAGCTTAAATGTGTTTCCAGCATTAACTCAGATATGTATCCAAATCCAGAAACTATATGTGACATAGCATCTACCACTTTGATCCAAGCCTATCTTACTAAGCCTCTCACATCTCTGTCAGTCACTTGGGAGGAAGGATGGGAATGGTTCACCTGAGTGTTACTGGATTTGAAATTTATTGTGGAAAAAAAATGGTCTTTGGCTGTTGCCTTGCTAATTTATCTTCATTCCAAATGGCAAACATGTTGGTAAATGTGAATGAAAAGCCTCCAGAGTATAAATAATAAATGCTTCTTCCAGCTGTACTGAGTGCTTTACGTTTCTGAAATGATGCCAGTATTTTTTCTTTTGCTTTTAAATGGATTACATTGTTACACAGTACTCTGCTCTCTGCTAGGCTCTGTGAAGGCCTTTATCTGTGTTCATAAGTGTTGATTTTATATAATTACTAGCATAAAGCATCATATGCTGCAAATTAAACACAAACAAATGAAATGAATATTCAGGCAATCCTTAGCAATTTGTAGTATTTTTTACAAGCTCAGTGCAGATGTTTAGGAGTTTCTCAGTTCTTGACAAGCAATAGATGATTTTGTTTAAAATGTCTGAATTATGAATATATTTATGTGTTTCCTTACTAGGATAATGGTAGTGAATTTATCTCACCCAATTTATAATTATGACATTAAATCCACACAAATTATCATAGTAAGTGAAATCAAAATGTGCCATTTCCTTGCACTCTGTTCCCCATTTCCAACCCTAAAATTGAAGGCACTGACTTAGATTGCTTCAGGAGGAAGGAATTCCTTTACTCCCTCCAGTTTGGCTTCCTGAATGTGTAAGATTCATCTAAGTGTATCTTAGGCACAAGACAAAGGTATAAATTAGCTATCCTTCATAATTCCTTTGAAAATCACAGTATGACTATCAGGTTCCAGCAATCACTTAGGGGACAGACACTGACTTTTCTAACAGTGGAAAAGGTGATGCCTATCAGAAAAAAACACCACGTGAAATCTTAGGAGCAAAGATTTAGTTAGCTCTGGGTTTTCTTGGCAACTGCTGTTTTGTATTTGCTTTGTGAAGATCTGAGCAGAAATAACTCCTGTTAACAGTGAATTTACAGAGCATTCACATACATGGTAGGGTGGGTCTGCAGTGCATCAACATAAAACTCTGGGCACTGCACATTGTAATAAAGGGTGAACACAGAATTATTTGCCCAATGTAGTCAATTTGTATGATTCCTCTTTTCAGAAGTAACTTCCAGTTGAGGACTAGAAAATAGGTTTTATTGTCTGTCAGCATCCTGTTGAGATAGAGTTCAAAGCAAAGCATATAAAACCAGGGATAGGTTTCTCTGCTGAAATGGTGTTTATTCTTTAGATGAAGTGAAATTGTGTAAGAGAAATGTGCTGTGTTGGAGAATATTTTGTGGGAGTTACAAAGAAACCAAGGTGTACCAGTCTTTATTTTTTGCATGGTTTTCCTTTTATAATATGAATAAATCTATTGCTAAACCACTGTCTACAATTTCTTTCCTGAACTGCCTCTGCTTTAACATGGATGAAATTCCAGTCAGTCGTCTTCTTTTTCTGAATGCATGATCATTTAATATGACTCTGCATTAAATAGTTTCTGCAGATAGAAATTTGATAATGGCACGTTAAAGATTATGATCCCATGGAAGTAAATGAGTATTTCAGCCATCTGTATCTTGGGAAGTGTGATGAGGGCAAAAGTGCAAGAAGTTTTTTCAAAGAAGTCAAAGCTTCAGTGATGAATGGAGAATCTTAGCTGTCATAAGGCATCTGACATGGAACTGTACAGTGAATTTAGAGCAGAGATTTGATCACATTTCCCTTAGAAGAAATTTTCTCTCTCTTTTTTAGGTACAGGAAAATCTCATGAGGAATTGGTCATACTTAGACTGCAGAATGAGGTACTTAGCTGCTGTTTTGCTGTATTTGCTGCTCTCTGGACATGTATTGCCTCAGGCTGTTCATTCTCAGCTCGCCTAGGCATTGAAGCTCACAATTTCTTATGCTCCTTTTGAGGGCAAATGTATTTGATCTCTACTTTGTGCAGTGCAGTGTTCTGGCCCTGTTTCATCATCATGAGTTAAATCCTCTTCAGAACCCTTCAAAACCTCAAAGAGTCTTGACACAGCAGAGCTTTTGGAGCTGAACTCCATTGTGCACCAGGAGCATGTCCCTGGCTGTCCACAGCAGTTTTCTGTTTTCCAGCATGGGGAGGGCTGAGGAGCAGACAGCTCCCAAGCTGTATCTCAAGAGACCTCAAGACTAAATGCAGGAATCACTGGAACCAAGTGGTAATTGTGGAATAAAACCGCGCAGTCAATAGACACAGACACGAAACAAATAAGTCACCAAATCTGTGAACTCATTTAGGGTTTGGCTCAACAACTGCAGTAAACGGGAGCAGATGATAATCAGCTTGTGCACTGCTGCTGCAGAGGGTAATGAATGAACACTGACTGCTGCTGCTCTGAGGAGCCCTGCGGAGGGAGCAGCAGCATTTGGCCAGCTTGGCTTTGATTTCATTACAAGTGTCAGGCGCTTGTGTCTAGACTGGTGCTTTGGCAGCTAATTGATCTCTAGCATTTGATATGCTAATTATTCCTTTCATAATATGCTAATATGTGTACAGTGAAAAAAACAGCTTTTAAATGCTACGAGGATCTCAGAGGCATATTTGGAACTGGGAAGTAAGAGGTGGAAATCTTGATTTATGTCAGTACAATATACAAGTGACTGAAGGGTTCTAGTTGTGGGAATTTAGCTGGAAAATGAGAATGTTAAGACAAATTGTTTAGTCAGACAGTGACTGTACAGGGTATGTAGCAGGATATCCTGCACAGCCCAAAGAGAGAAAATTGGTGTGGATTAGGAAATATACTCCTCTGTCCAACATACTTTTTTTTTGCTGCTGCTATATGGATATTCTTTTTTTGTCATGATTTGGATGTCATAGTTTTTATCATACTTCTTGCAGTGAGAGAAGGAAAAAACAAATAGTAGAGAAGTGTAGTTGAGTCACCTCCCAGTTCTCCTCCAGGGTAGTACCTCTCTAAATTACAACTACTTCTCCAGGCAACTGTTACTTTCTGGCTCTCTAAATTCCTATCACTTGACCATTCAAAATCTGATGTTAATTAACTGTTTTATGTTCATTTCCAATTTTTTTTTTTGTTCCTTTCCTCTCTGGATTTGTTTTACCCTCTGGGTACTTTAAAATAGAGTCTGATGAGTCTCAGTCATTACCTCTGTGAAGCTCCGTGTGGAATTTTAATTGTATGTGTTCTTCAGGCTGTGACAGAGAGGAGCCATCAGGGAGACTTTTCATACACATTTACTTTTGTCCATGTCCACTCAGATATTCTGAAAAATACTTTTATTAAGTATGTATTTGATAGGTTTGAAAGCTATCAAAGAAAGTTTGCTGAAAGATAACTACTGAGGAACCCTCCAAGGACCTGGGATAGAGCTGGAAGCACACATTATTCATGTAGGGCAGAGCCAGAGGCACAACCAGGATCCTTACTGACCCTTGGAGGTCAGCCATGCTTGGCAATTGAACAATTTAATTTCATTAAATATTTTTGAAAGAAGGCTGCTAGATTTTCTTCTATACAGACAGCTTTTGCATAGACTAATAGTCTGTCCCAGTGCCACTGAGTAGATAGTAATTAGATTACTAATATGTACTTAAAGTTTTAAATAATAGGAAAATGTCTGCTCTAGGTTTGGCTCCAGTCCCTGGCAGCAGATTAGATGAACACCTATCAAGTGTTGTAAGTGCATGGGCAGACTGTGCAACCATTACTGGGAACAGATTCCTGCTGTAATAAGCTTATCTCTATGCTCAAAGCCCTAATCACCACCTTGTTGACAAGAGGGAACCTCAATTTAATTCACAAGGGTGTAGGAACCTGATTACTTAGCTCTGCAGACCAAACCAACCCAAATAAAACCACCCTTTCATTTTAGAGAGCAAAATGAGTGAACTGATTGATGAAAAAAGTCAGTGGAGCTGTGTTTACTGAAGTCCAAAGCAGCAAATCCAAATGCTTTCTTATGTCAAGAGATACTATGTACAGTTAAATTCAACCAACAGAATTCTGCAAATGGTGTGGAATCACAGGAGTGTTTTAGGCAAAGGCAGATATATTTTTATAATGGAATTTTGTGTGTTATTCTTAGTTTCACTTTGAGCTTCTTCAGAACTGCTATGAAGCTGGTGACAAAGGAGAATTTCTCACCCTGATACAAGTGTAGGTGATAAAAGGATCTGGTCCACCATCAATGACATACATTCCTTTTTTTTTCAAAAATCTAAATTTCTTCGCTTGCTGATCTGACTTTTGAGAGCAACAAGTATCTGATGGCCTGAATTTCCCTCCTTAGCTGGATTTCTTGAGGGAGTAATTTTAATTCAATCTGGCAAAATGTAATTTTACATTAAAAGAAGGACTCCTTAATAAATCTTATTTGTGGCCCTTTACTTCTACTTCAGAAAATGATTTCCATGATCCACTCAAACCCTGCAGCAATAGACTTGAGAAATAATGCTTGGAATAAATTGTGGATTTTTTCATCTTTTATCCCAAAGAATTCCATCTGGTTGAGACCATGTAGTTATACCATAACTGCCCCCTTGAGGCTTCATTGATGAGGCTAAAAACTTTGCCACTTTCATCTATGTGCATAATATATTACAAAAGCCACAGAAAGTAATGCCTTGATATGCTTGCAGCTTATTCAGACATAGCACCCAAAGGTGTTATTGATGCAATTTTAACCAGGGACCTACTAGGACTGGCTGGATTATTGAAATATACCTTAAATAAGAAAAAATAATTTAAAATTTTAGGTGATTTGAACAGTTAAATGTAGTGACTTCACTATAAAGAATCTTTACTGCTTCAGAAATATCATATGCAGCTTAATTGACTTTAAACAACTAAAGTGTGTTTGAATGTTGAGTTGAACTTATTTTAGCCATGTTGGTGCCTCATGCATTTGCTTTCCATAAATATCCTACACATTTATAAATGGGAATGTCCACCAGAAAAATAATGGCATAACCATTATTAGCACAGCAATGGTCTCCATAAGATACAGCATCCTCATGGAAGATTTGGTATTATAAATTTTGTTCCATCAACAAGAAACAGGAAACATATCTTTGCAGAATTGAGTTAGATGTGTCAAATGTGCAATGCTAAAAACATGGGGGAAATTCTAAAAATGAGTAAGTCAGTGGGGATGAGGAGAGTGGCCAGATAACTGATACTGCATTACACCAGTGAATGGTCAGGAAGAAAGAAATCACATGTAGAGCATGAATTCTGTATAAGACTTGTGTGTAGAAGAGTTAACAAATTAATGGAAGGATAAAGGGATATCAGCTAAGCATGGAGAACTGTTCTCCAGAAAGCTCATGTGCAAATACATGTCCCCTTAATATGCTTTATAATGGCCTTCAAATACCAACATACCCTGATAAAATGGACTGGGTATCTCACACTCCCATCACTATGCTTGGTGCAGTTTGTGCTGCCAGGAACATCCCCCTCAGCAGCTGGATTAATGACACTCAGTGGATTAATTAGAGGCTGCTCTGCTGTGTGTGGAACATTCTGACAGCTCAGTGATGCACCTTGGATACATCAGCTTGTATTCTGCAAAGTGGAGTATTCCAAAATCATTTTCTCATGTGTGATTTTTAAGTAGTGCTTGAATTTTTAAACTTCTCCCAACAAAAGCTTTCAGATACTCCAGGCTAGCTTCAGATAAATCAGGGACCTTTTCTCTAGCCCAGCTGAGCTTGGAGCTGCCCTGCTTTCCTTAGGTTGTGTGTTTAGGTTCATTAAACATCTGCTGAGAAATGTATATAATATACTGAGTTATTTTTAGAAGACTGGAGTGCTCCTGATTGGACAGCAGTAGGTAAATAAGACATGTTATGAGCTCTCACCAAGAGACATAAGCCATGATTTTAGCTTGGGCACAAGGATTGCTGCCTGGCCTTAGGAGGCAGCTCTGTCCTGGAGGTGGTGACTCAGGAGCCTGTGCTCACCTGAGTGCTCACTGGCTCTGAATGAGTACAGTTCAGAGAGAAATATACCTCCCATTTTTACACAGTTCCTCTGGACTTAAGTATCCTATTTGGCCCTATCCATGATTTTTGAACAAACTTAAAATAAACACCTGCAATAATGAAAACTATGCCTCAGGAGAACAGTGTTGATGTGAGGGTACACATTCTGAATTTTGATCTGTAATATTTCCTCTGTGTTCCTAAGTGTCTTATAAAATCTGCCCAACCTTCTAAGCCACAGAGACCTATGCTGTAGATAAAGGGTCTTGATGGTGGTTGCTTTTTAAGTGGTTCTTACTGGGATAATCTACTTGTCATAATCTGGAGCCCTCTGGTTGCTGCTCAGCACTCCTTTTGTATCCAGGTTCCACTTACTACAAGGATCAATCCTTTTATTGAAGAGTCCCAGAGCTGCAGTCAGCAATGGTATTTTCATGCAAGTTTTACCTTTATTGAAACTGGAGGGAAGCTGTAGTAAATCTGATTTGTAATGAACCTGAATCACAGGAGCACTCTGCCTTCTCCCCAGCAGTGCTTCCACTTGTTCTCGTTTGGTTTTACTGTATCTGTACAGATCCCAGGCATTCAGAGCTTTTATCAAATCTCTCCAGGCAAAAAGAAAACATCAGTTGCCAATAACTTATTCCACACTTGAACTAAACAGAAATATTACAACCTCTAACAATAGTTAGTTTTTTAATCATGAGAAGATCTTTAGTTTTCCCAGCAATTGGTTTCATCAGTGTTGCATTGATTGTACCTTGTAGCTTGGGAAATGGAGAACAGCTCTGGTGACTGAGCCCAAGCAGTGTTTCATAGAGCACAATTTTGAGTGGGGCTTGCACAATGGCAATTGAGTCAGACAAGGTTTTAAAAATATTCCCTTTACTTTTCCCTTTAGTTTTAGAATATTCCCTTCAGGGGCATTCATTCATATACAGTGTTCTGTGTAAGCACGATACAACAACACTAAGAATTAAATGTTGATGCAAATTATTAAATACTATTTTGCAGAAAAAAAAAGATGTTTTTCATTTATTCATACATTGGGGATGAGATTCCAAAATCTCCTGGTGTTAAGAATCTCACTCATGTTTCCACAGCATGGTGATGGGAGATCAAGCCATCTGTAACTGTGGCACACTCCTGTGCCTTTGACTTCCCAGCTCAAAAAGCCACCTACGCTTTTCACCAGTGCTCTGACTGAGCCTGGGCTTTGGCACAATACCCAGCATCAGGATTTGAACTTACACTTCTGGATTTGTAGCATTTCCTTGAGCAGCTCTGACACTAAGCCTGTTATCAGATCAAACAACGGAAAAGAAATTCCTTGGCTTATTTGGCTGTGGTGGCTCAATGGCTCTGTACTGAATTATTTGCCATTGGTCCAGACTAAAACAGAACTGTACATCAGCTCCTGTGTGCTGAATGGCTTTGAGCCATAATTTTTGGAAGGTATCTGGGTGAAATCATGTTATGAGCTAAGATGATTCTCACACTTTTATCCTTACAATCTTCACAGTCTATGAAATATTATTCTATTCCCATAGTCACAAATAAAAATTATTTTGGTGTATGATTAATGATTTTCAGAGTTAGGAAAAATAGCTGACTAAGGCCCTTATCATTGTACAACCTGATTGGATTTTGATATACAGAAATCTCATTATTTTGAAATGTAAGTGCTCTACTTTATCTTTGCTTGTAGTTACCACTAACATTTTGGATAGTTTTATGAGAGCTTCTATTTCACTAATCCTCAGTTCTTTTTAATAATTTCATTTAGAAGGGCTTTAGCTTCATAAGAACTGCTGTGAAAATGATCTTTAGTTAAACCTGTGAAGTGCAAAAATCATCTGTCAAAGCCGATGTACAACATTTCCACTGTTAATATCTCTTTGGCCTTTAATGCTATTTTTCTGGTTTGTGTGGGCACTGACAGTTAACTCAAGTTTCAATCAAACCTAGACAAATAGGATTTTTCCTGCCCTACAGTCAGCTAGTCAGACAGCCAGTGATTTTTTTCACACTGTTCAGAGGCTCATTAGACCTTTGTTCAGACTGGCTAAGGCACAGCAAGCATGTAGAACCTGCTCTTTCATAGTCCACAATATTTTTCACAGGCTGAAGATTAAGGTTTTATAGGCAAAATATTTTCCAATTTATTTGAAAATTTAATCTATGTAATTTGCAACTGCAAAATTTTGACATGTCTTAGAGAATGAAAACATTGAAGTGGGCTCTGTTTCACAAATGAATTAATTTAATGCCATCCAGTTAATGATACCTGAAATGTTGCCAAGCACTTAAATGCAAGGGACTGAAAATTTTAGCACTGCATTATTACTATTTCAGTGTATGTTTTCTAATGAATACCCATCGGTCTGCAAAGAAAGAAATTTAGTTTGTGACATCATTTCATGGTGGCATACTGTGTAAAAGATACTATGGAAACCAATTAAATGTAAAATTACCAGTGAATTTAGATATTAGATAATAGAAATATAGATAGGAATAACATCATTGCAATACTCATTACTTGTCTTTAATGTCAGTGGGGAGTTAGCTGAGTACTGTAAAACACATAGAAAATGGCCAGTCACTTCCCCAAAGGTCTTGTTATCTTAAATGATGAAAAGATAACAGATTAAACCAAAATGGAACTGGGTAAGTGGCAGGAGGGGTAAGGTAAATATATTTTAATGTTATGAACATTAAAATCAAATATAATTATTAAGATCTACCTCACTTAAAATATGATTGCAGCCTTACCAAATAGACTTACTACAGTGACAGGTAAATGCATTGTTGACAATAAAGATCTAAAATTTTTTGGGCTGGTTAACTCTTCTCATACTCAAGTAGCTCTTAGTGCAAATAACCTTACCCGAGCCAGGGGATGAAATACCCTGCACAGGTCAATTGTGGAGCTGCTCTTCAAGCCCAAAAGCTTCACAATCTCACTGCTGGTGTAAATAAACTAATTTGCAGATTCACTGTCAAATCCGGCCCCAGGTGTTTAGTCTGAAGCATGGTGCAGCATCCTTAGCTAAAGTTATATAACCCTGTATTTTGTAATCTTCCTGTGTCAGTCTTCTTCCATCTGTGCACATTCTAGTTTCTTGCAAAAACTGCCTTTCCAGACAATGACATTTTTTTCCCCTTGGCCTACCAGAACTTTATGGATTCTCTCCATGTATCATTACTTTGTCACACTCATCAGAACTTGAAATGAAACCTATTGAGGTGACTTAACATCATCTCAGAACACCTGGTGCTTTGGCATTTCACATGTCATATGGGTCATGACATAATAGCATTTCTAATTGTCAGTCACAGAGTGAGATACAGAAATAGTGAGGGGAGAAGGGAAATCCCTGGTGGGAGAACTCAAGGTTATCACTCTGCTCCTGACAGAACTGAGAAACGAACTCACCCACATGAAAGGCTGGGCTACTTCTATAGTAATGCTCTGTAATGGAAAGGCACAGAAAGATGTTCTGCCTTTTGTCCTGGATTTCTGATCTCTCATGTATTCTTTTCTGTCTTCCTTTGTCACCAGGTGGGTACATTACATTCTATTCTGTGGATTCTAGCTCCAAGTGCAAGGGGATATTTATGTATTAAAAACTGTAGTTAATGTAACATATGTCTGTGAGTGTGTGTGAGCATCTTGCACACACATGTAGAGATATGAATGGCTGGTACAAACATATATTTTTGCTTTATGTAACTGTGTCACAGAAAGAAAAAAGACATTTCTAACACCACAGTGACAGTGATTGCTCAAGGAACACAATTTCCCAGCCAGCTACAGGCAAACCATTCACCTGCTACTGGATTTTAAAGTTTGCAGAACTGGAAAGATTTCAAGGGACTGCCATAAGCTTATTGCCTCTAGAAACCCCCCAAAGCATGGACTGTAATAATTATCCACACTGCAGTATTTGGAGATGTGACAGGAGGCACTTTCTCCTGCTCTTGTGCACTGAGACACCTGCAATGGAGTTAATAGTCCCAGCTCCTGCTCTGAGAGCAATGGTCCATGTGGGAAGTGGTGCTAATGGAGTCTGCAGAGAGGAAACTCCTCTCACGTGCCACAGAAACAAGTGTGATATGAGGTCTTTTCACAGTGGCATCTTACTCTTCAAAAACACCACATGGAAGTGGACTTAGAATTTTGAAAAGAAACGTGAGTGAAAAATATCCAGATCTGAACATGTAAAAGCATTTGATAGATTGCAATGTGTTTTGTATGTATGCAGACTTTATCTATGGCCAAATTCTGTGGTTTGTCTTCCTCTTGGAGTTGGACAAAATTCACACAATTTCAGGGAGATGTGCATTAATAATAATCAAGTAATAAAGGTGAAGCTCTCAGGGTTTGTTCTCTATATAACTAACCTATTTCACTTCTCAGATGTATTGCTAAGCCTGACATTTTGGGCTAAATGTCTGTGGAGTACAGGAAGGGAATAGGTGCTGCAGTGGCTGCCCTGCTGTCTTGCTGGTTGGTGAGCACTGTCAGGGTGACAGGCAGCTTGTGTGCATTCCCACAAAGTCTCCTGTTCCTGTTCTTTACCACCAGCAGCATGTGGGAATGCTGGAGGCAGTGAGCTCTCTTTTAAGTACCTGATGTGCTTTGAAAGTTCCTGCAGAGAATCTCTCTGACAAAGTTAGTTTTTACTGTGGGTTTTGTTGTCCTTCTGCTAGGAGGAAGATCATGCAAATTAATGATTCTCAGAAAAGTGATGTATCATTTAAATGATCTAGAGAAATCCTGAATTTATTCAGATCAATGGAAAAAATCCCATTGGCTTAAAAGGGAATACATTTTTCATTTGTGATTTTCATAGACCAGCCTAGGATACAGAAAGAAAAGGGGAGAATGTCTCTTAATGGTTGGTTTCTTCTAATATTCTATTTTATCCATAAAAACTATGTAAAATGGGAATATAAAGAACTCCTAAAGTGTGTTGAAAAAAATCCTCACGCTGCAATATTCCTGGATGCTGTGACCTTTAGCTTCTGCAGGCAAACCAGAGTTTCATCTCTTTTCCTGAAGCTGGTTAATTGCCTCTCTTCCTCCTAAATTTCCTGGTAGTAACATTTCCCAGATACTAAGTTTCTTGGAACATGCTTAAAAATTTGGAGTTCAGCTTTGTGGCACCTCTCTAATCAATGGCCAGGGGACTTTTATGCAGTCAGAAAGAGATATTAAAGAATAAATACAGAGTCAGGTAATATCTGATTACTTCAGTAAACATATTAAGAAAATACTGAAAAAATGGCATAATTTCAGGCTTCATTGCTGGTGAATAGTAGTATAGGTAATAGAGCAAATAGCTAAACTTGTGATAGTAGAAGTGGATTGATACATTTTGACAGTGATACATACTTAAGGAAATACACAAATGAAATATTTATTTATTCACTTTTTGGAAGATGTAAATGGCAGCCCAAGTAGCATTTTCTTAGAAGAAAATTGAATAAATAAATTAATATAATCTAGCTGGTATAAACACTGCTCTGATACAAATAATAAGCATCAAGTCCCATTGTGATGCACAAATATGCAGTAATAGACAAATTTTGCCTCGTGTGAGTTTATAATCTGAGAAGTGCTAAGGAGATGTAGAAAAATTAGATTTTTTTTTTTCAAATATCTCTTCTTAGTGACAAAGTTGGACAGCTGGCACTTTTGAAAATTTGTTTAGCCAGTTAAATGCTGAACTCCCAATTACAATAAGACCTGAATTTCTAAGTCACCTATGAAGAGGACCTAAACCTGTATCTGTAGGTCTAGCTTAAGTCAGGCCTTTCAGATATTTTGGGCCAATATTTCACTGAATATCTGGATAATGAGTGGAACAAACCTGAAATATCAAAAAAAAAAAACCCAAAAAACCAGAAAACAATCTTTCATCTGAAGTCACTTGTACACTTCCTTTCATGTACTTAAGCTACACCTTAAAAATGAGGCACAGTCTCCTAATTTATTTAAATTTTTTTTTGCAAAATTGTGTTAGTGATAGTGGCCAGACAGATGTGTGTTAACAAAGATCTTTGTCAAATCCCCTGAATTCCAGATCTTCATCCTAAACACAAACCCTTTCTATTATTGAGAATCCCAATGCATTTTACACAGACACTGAAGTTCTGGTGTTAGACACTCCAGTTAGGCATCAAAGACAGATAGCAGCTAGCATACAAGAGCTGCTTCCAAAGAGAATAAAGCCCTTTTGAAGGCAATAGAAACTGTCAAAGTTAAATTAAAAATTAAAAATCCATTCTGTGGGCTGCTGACACACTAGGCTGCCTGACAGCCATAGAGCCAGAAGTTTCAAAAACCTCTCAAATGCAGCTGTGAGTTGCCTGTGCTCTCTGTGCCACCCCCTCTAACCCAATCCACTTTTATCCTGCAGTGAAACATCATCATGGTGCCTGTGAACTGATCATCTTGGTCATAAGGAAAAAACCCCATCCTTATTTTAAAATATCTTGAGTGATCAAGTATTCAGCTGGCTTATGCTTTAACATGTGATGTATTGATGTGAAAATGATAGACTTTCTCGGAATTTTAATGATTTATTATTTATGATAATGTACTGCTGCATGCCAGTCTTTCAAAATGAAGATTTATATGGCCTTCAACATGAAAAAACACTGCCTACAGTCACAAGAAGTGTTTCAATAAATTATTACCTGTGTTAAATTTAGGTCTCAGATTCTGCAAGTAGGGTAAAATGGGGTAATTCATGTTGTTTGGGTTCATAGAGTCATAGAATCATAGAATATCCTGAGCTGGAAAGGACCCACAGGGATGATGGAAATCCAGCTCCTACACAGGACAGCCCTGAATCCCACCCTGTCCCTCAGAGCTTTGTCCAAATGCTCCTTCAGCTCTGTCAGGCTGGTGCTGTGACCATTGCCTGGGAAGCCTGTTCCAGTGCCCAAACAACCTCTGGGAGATTTTTTTTTTTCTAAAATCCAGCCTAACCCTCCCCTGATCCAGCTCCAGCCATTCCCTTGGATCCCTGATCAGCGGGAGCAGAGATTGGAGCTGCCCCTCTGGAGGGTGTTGGAGACCACACTGGGCTCTCCCCTGAGTCTCCTCCTCTCCTGGCTGAACAGACCAAGAGTCCTCAGCTGCTCCTCTGCAGACCCTTCCCCACCCTCCAGGCCTCCTTTGGACACTCTCTATTAGTTCAATGTCTTTTTTATACTGTGGTGCCCAAAAATGCACACAGGACTGGAGGTGAGGCCACACCAGCACAGAGCACAGCAGGGCAATCACCTCCTTTTTATTCTGAAAGCACTGAAGTACCATAGCAAAATGGATAGGATAAAATTCTTAAGGATATTAAGAAGCACAATGGTAATACCTGTCTTTCCCTGTGTCCTCCACATTTATACCCCACTGTGTGGTAACTGACATTTCTGAGTGTCTTTGTTGGGACTCTTTCCTGTTTTACTGACCTCCCCTGTCAAGAAGAAACAGTAGAGTAATAAAGGACAATACTTTCGTTGTCATGGGCAATTTTCCATCATATACCTTACAGAACTCAGAAAGTCAGATGTTTATTGCTTGCTGCTGCTTGTGTTACTCCTCAGCTCTCTGAATAAGGGATCATGACAAAAATCTGTCTATAATTAGGCAAAACCTTCAAGCTATACATTGTCTGAATTTAAAAGGATGCAAAGCCTTTATCACCGTCATGCATTCAGTCAAAACCAGTTCGGGATCAGCTCTGAATTGTAAAGTGGGTTTTAAAATCGAGATCAGGAGTTTGAAGTTTATGTTGAGGTTATTTGCCCAGGATGCCATCATAATTCATATTATAAAGAGTAGAATCAAGCTGTATAAAAGCAACTGACTATTGTTTTCCTACAGGCTAAATCCAACATTTTACAATTATTTTATTACTTTTTTCATACCACTTTACATGAAATTTGGGAGAAATGAGCTGCAATGCAATACAGATGGGACTGATTATTCTTACATGGAGAGCAATAATTCTGGTACATTATTCTGTGTAAGCTTTGGTATTTCCTTGACCTATGTGGACTGGAAAGACCCCGTGTTGACAGGTGAGATGTTCCTGGTGTGCTTGCATGGCACTCCTTATTGCAGCATGCAGAATTTCAATCAGCCAGGCGATGAAGACACGATGTGCTGCTGATCCTGATGGGAGGTAAATGTCTGCCCAGGCATTAGTCAGAGCCTCTGCACTCGAGTGGGGACGTTTCCATTCATCCAGGAAGCAGCACAGTCTCCTGAGACCTGCTTTCCAGACAAAGGGCGTTCAGACAGGAATCGGAGCTTCTGGTTGCATTTTGAACTCTGCCTGCCCCCGGTGTTCCCTCCCCTGGAGCCAGCAACAGGAGCTGCATCTCAACCATCCGGCTGAACAGTGCCTTTGACTCGTGTGACTTCAAACAGGACAATGCTGGAAGACTTGAACAAATAAACTGGGCTCCATGAAACCATCAGATTTAACTGTCCCTGTGGTGGAAACTTATTAATTCATTACATTACAAAGCAATTCTCATACTGACTGGAAAAAAAAAAAAAGCGAAAATTATTTTCAATTACATATTCTTTGTTCTTTGTTTTTATTCATTATTATTTAAAAAGTTATGTATTTCATAGTAGGAGTTATTTACCTTATGGTACAATGTTTTTCATCTCCATACATAAACTTTCTAAAAATCTGAAGTTCTACTCAAAGATTTGGGAGTCCTAAGAGCAGCCTCTGCTGATGCATAAGGAAATTGTTTCTCAGTTTTTCCAGTGGAGGTAAGAGTTTTTATTGCATGTCCACAAGAAGTTTGTAAGAACTGTTTGGTGTCTGTATGCCACTCGGAAATTATAAAAGCCTTCACGGGTTATAAATTTAAAGTAACTCAAGTAAATAAGAGGATCAGCATTAAAATATTGGATGCCACAAACAATATAGCTGAAAGCACAACGGTCCAACAATAGAATTATGGTACTCTAATGAGTAAGATGTCGCTGCCTCTTTCCCGTCCATATTCAATGTGAATATTGTGACCCGTTCCCGTTTTTCTGACGGCATTGTCTTGTAGCTCCAAGAGCCGGTCCAGGCCGGCCGTAGCCCAGGCTGCGCTAGCGGCGGTGCCGGCAGCGAGGGGAAGGGACAATCCCAGGGGAAGGGACAATCCCAGGGGAAGGGACAATCCCTTCGCTCCGCACTGCTCGGATCACCTGGAGGTGCTGGGTCCAGTTCTGACCCGCTCAATGCCAGACACACTGGCAAGCCGGAGCGGGCTGGGCAGAGAACATCGGGGTGGATGGAGCCGGGCTCTTCACCGCGGAGCGTGGTGCGAGGACAAGGGACAAGGGGTGTCAGCAGGCACACGAGAGCGTCAGGCTGGGCACGGGAGAAGCGGCGGCCCGGCCGCGGGTCCGGGTTAGGGTTAGGGTTAGGGTCAGGGTCTGGGTCCGGGTCCGGGTCCGGGTCCCAGTGCCGGTCCCGGAGCGCTCC